>QNGE01000105.1:260987-356312 GCA_008508345.1 Paragonimus westermani
ACAACGTGCGCGACCGGATGAGTCATCGCTCGACTAGATCGGACCAACGGGCGAGGCAGGGCAGGCGAAATACGACAGACGGCCAGATCGGAGGCGTGGTTTTTCCAACATTCAGAGGAACATCTCGACACGATGTTGGAATACGGTCAAGGCCAACACTGGGTGGATGGCGGACAGCACGAGCAGCCGGACGAGCCATCGCGCAACGAAATCGGACAAACAGACGAGGAATGGCAAGCGAAAAACCCTCCGATAGAAGGCACCGGTCACGCACGTAAACCGGTTAGAAGTGCACACGACGTGTGAACGGAAACCGGGGAGTGCTGCGGGTTGGAATTGCGACTCATAAACGAGAGAGCGCGCGTTGCATGTGACTAGCGGTTTGGACAATAAAGATTGTGCTTTATTGGACGCCTTCTCGCTACAATGGTGCATGGCTTTGCTCAATTCTATGTTTCGGGCGCACAAGGGTGAAAAATAAATGGTTGATCGTCATGTTTATGTTGAATAAGTCTGTTATTGTGGTTTGCCGTTTCGTTTACCAACTGTCATGGTCACGATCAATTTCTGCTTTCAATCACATGGTTAACAAAGAATATTTGTAGTTTAGCCTACATCACTGTAAGAACGATGTTCAAGTTTGACGAATTGAGTGGCAATTCAAATTGATGGGTTTTGCATCCCGAACAGACCAATGTAAGTTCAATGAAGTTCGGATGTAGCGATCCAGTCAAACGGACTGTAGTCTTTAGAAAGAAAAAACTATTGGTGTGCGGCAATCTTGTCGCAAGCACCATAGACCACTACCATACAATAGCCCTAAAGTGTTCACGCAAATACTGATAACTAACAAACTGCACAGGTGAGAGGACGGGGTTTTGTCGACTTCAAAGACCGCCTGCCTCCTCTGTTGGACCTCTTTTTCGAGCGACCAGATCTAGCAAAGCGTTAGCAATGTCCAAACCTCAAATACCGCTCTATCCAGTCTCTGATTTATTCCATCTTTTCTATTCTCCAGTTTTCAAGGATCAACTCTTTGGAGAACACACTCATCCACATTCTGAAACACTGATAAACCAGTTCTGTACATTGAACCAAACATCAATCGATTAAAGATGACACGTGTTCGCGAACGTCATCCACCGGGTACTGACTCATCCGGTTTGAGACAGTGTCTAACATAGTTTCCAACGCGCTCAGCCGAGGAAATCGTTGTCTGAAACGGGCTGAAGGAGAGGATACGAACCACGAGGATATTATCAAACGACAGCGAGGGAGGACCTGATTTGAAGAGGGCCTGTTTCATGGTACTTGATGTTATGCAGGGCATATTCGTGGAACTGATCAGGACTTCCCCAAGAAATGGCCGTCTTCCTAGACGAAAGCAACAGGTGCTTTTGAAGCATTTTGCGCATGTGGGAGATAGATGAGAAACGATACTTTCCTACTCAATTTGTCTTACCAATTTCACTGACTAATTTGGGAAAAAAGCGGGGGAGATGTGGAAATTAGACTCGCATGCAGGGGAGGTGGGTGAGACAGGGCAGACGATACATACTTCACAGTGTACGTTGATCGTGAATCGGTACATCGGATGAGGAGCAATACGACCAGTACCAGAATTACAAACTGAAATCATCGTAATGCAAAGGGGAAAAGGTCCATTGAAAATGTCACCAGCAAATACATTAGTTCAGTAAGGTGTACTGTGAATTCGTAGGTAACATGATTGTCAAGCTGTATGGACTTAAAAGCCTGAAGGTCGGAGAGTGACTAAAAGCTGGAGGTAATAAACACAAACACAAGTACATGTTTGCAACGCAAATAAACCTCAAATATGGATAATGTGAAATAACTATGTAATTCAGTGATTCATTGATCATTGAGAAAATCATTACACAGAGTAACGAGACCAAGATAGATTGACCTTCTCGTGTTTAGTAAGGATGAGAAGAGTAAAGTAAAGCCAACGGACTATGGCCGATGAGTGCATCGGCCCATAGATCAATCGTATCAGTAGCTGATCGTTAAGGCCGGATGAGTCTAACGCCCTCTGAGATTGCGATGGATATGGATTACAGATAATTTGCACAGGCCATAATAAATAAAAGTGTACTTTTCACGTCAATATCAGCGTCATAATTCGCAACCGTAGACCATAGACAGAAAGACAAACAACGCACACAAACTAGAGAGATTGAGCAATCGGTGCGTTGAAGGCAGCCCGTGTCTAAAGACAGTGAACATTTGACCGTTACATAGGGGATGGTTTATTCCCCGTGAAACAGCTGCAAACAACGGCGCTGTGATGACATTCCCTACTGCGTTCAACGAACGGTTACCTGGAATGCAACTTAAAAGCAAACGCGAGGCTCTTAGTAACACGCTCACAAATGGAGCACCATAATTTAACGGTTTGCAGAGAGGGATACCATTCGTTTAATTCAGGGTACTTTACGGAATAGCCAGTTTTATCAATAAAGTTGCAGCATATTGGTCAAACGGCTCAAACAGCACAAGTTAGCCACTCCCCAAATCAAACGCTTTAGTGGAAAGAGTGATAGATGGGAGCGGACGGCTGACGCTGAAAACTTCGGATCTTCAGCTGAACTACCCCACAGTGACTCCAAATGCCATCAATATTCAGACATACTTGATAAACGTCACAATCTCGAGGGACAATACATGTCACACACTCTCGTATTAACGAGACACGGCTCGAATGTGCTCCCAGCGTCAAACAAGTCACCAGAGCTAGTTTCTACTGTCGTCGTCTAAACGATACCTCATGCACGCAAATGATGGCTCTAATACAATCCGCCTGAGCAGAAGCATTAGTTTGGAAACGCTAGCTTGGATAACTTTGGTTCAGTCAATGTGAAGAAGGGTAGTGACAGAGAGAAAATTGACGACCATATTTGGGAAAATCGAGAGCTGTTGATATCGGAGTCGCACATTTCATGAAAACTGATCGGTTTATCATGCGATTTGTCGAGGGACGAGGATGTCCGCGTAACACAATCCAATAATGGCTACCACCCGGCACTGGCGGATAGATAACTCAGACGAACGGTTAACTGATCGGATCATATTGCTACCAATAAACCGCATATCCAATGAGAGTATGATATACATCATACCAGCCGCTGATAAGGCGTATGGGAGCAAACAGTACGATCGGTGAGGCGCATACTCGGGATAGTTCGTGCTGAGCAAACTGCGGATGACGAGATGCAGTACAGATTTCGCGTTTGGACAGACGAGATATCGAAGGATACATCATTGGCACTATATGTGAGCGGTACGGTGGCTTTACTGTCAAGTTACATTTATCTCCTATTGTTTAGACCAGTCGTCCACGTACTACCATTCAAACTAAAAGGAAAACCAATTATTTGGCTGGATTATTGTGGATGAAGTGCAGCGACGGTAACTTTCTGAAAAAGCGTCGTAAATTCCATATACGCTGAAACACTTACGCACTGATGATGTCACCTCGCCTGGTGATGAAACGTTTGCAACCTAAATGCCAAGCTCGGCGAACATATCAATACCAACGCCTATGCTTGGTCGCAGCCTTCGCATTCAGACAAGCCTTTCGACTGCGATTGTATATGGTTGGTGTTCCAGTTGTAGCATTCTGAATCCGTAACACAACTGATGATGATCATCATCATAGACAGCAATACATCACACACAACTAATAGTTGACGCTGAAGAAGAGGAAAGTTGTTCGCTTGAGTAGAAATAGGAGGTCAGCGAGACAAACAGCTGGCTTCCTGATGACCAGTAAAACGCAGATGCTGAAAGTCCCGAAGCGGAAAGAATAAGCAAAACGCTCATAGAACTTCGAACCACCGTGTTCAGTCTGCGATGCGCCTACCAAAACGTTGAACAATACACATGATGAGCTCTAATACGAGTGCAAATCTAGTCCAGCGCTTAGTTTGAAAAGTACCTGCTCAAAAGCTTACCTCAATACCGCCATACTATAACATGCTCTCTTGTGCACTCGACGGCATTAAAAAGTTGAGGAAAACTGACAATTTACGTACAACATCCGGGGCCACCTTCATATCCATATCGTCAACTGTACAGCATTTTTAATTCCCAACTAGGCATACGATCCCATTACTGTTTGGTGAATCAGCTGTCAAACGGGTTTAGCCCTTCCGTCAGATATCCAAAGCGGTTATCACGATACTGTCATCATCCCCAAGGAAATTCAGAACAGTCTACAGCAGCCTATGACCAATTTTCATTTAAAATTTCATCAAATGCAATCCAGTCGCTCACCTTGGATCATCCAAAATGTACTTATTCATGTTTAACAGTTAGTCCTTTATATTCGCTAGCACCGTTCTTTATTCCTCACCTGACTCAACCTATGGACAAAACCATTTGTATTGTTCATTATGAAAATGGGTCGGTTATTCTACTCGCCGATGACAGCTACTCCACCATCCAACCATTTACACTACCCCGATTTACATCCATTAAATCAACAATCTATTGAGTTAATGTGAGTAAGATAAAAGCTGAGTATGCACCTCGTGAAATGCACGAAACGCGTACTCCTGAACTAACATAACTGTGACAGGTTAAGGATGGCCTTGTATCCAGGGTCCCTGGGAAAATGTCCCATAACTTAAACGGCAAAGGAGATGACTGAAACTATACCGATCCGCAAATCATGTTCGCCAACAACCAGCCATGGGTATCCCGCGTTGCTTTCAAAACATGCACTTGGGGAAGTCACCAAATGTGTCGAGCAACAGCCTATTAGATACATCGCATCAGATTCTGTGGATTTAAAGTATCACAGTTAACCCAACCCATTGAAAAATTACAACGAAGAACAATACGGCGAGTTACAACACTCCGTTGCTTGCTGCATCCAGAGGGGGTGCTGAAATTAGAAGGGTTCTCCATGTACTATGGGCAAGTTAGGGGCGACTCCGTTTTCGCAGCTGTAAAAAATCTATTAGTCGCACCACCCGTTGAGTAAGCTGCTTTTACCTGGCCCAAATCGCCACCTTAGGGGGTAGATCACTGAAGTCACAACATCGACTGAACTGAATGACCTATAAGGCAAAACTGATTTGCTGTCCGACTGTTTCCCATCAGAAACAACATAATCTGTCGGTGAGTTCAGAAACTCACGCTTAGCGATCAGAACGAGAACGAAGTCACGTTCGGTCTTCCACAACGGAATGTTGTTTGCAGCACACTAAAGGATGGCTACTGAACGTTCTGTAATTTTGGTTGGGTTTACTTTCCGTGACCCAGCTGTCTGTTCACACTCCTCTAAAGAATTCCCATCCCCCCTATTGCAGTTGCTAACTTCGTCAACCAACTTTACGGAAACCACTGTACTCCTCGTCAGTTAGTTTCGTGGACCGTTCCGTACATGAGCGTTTTGGTACTCCCCATTTCGTATCAATCCCGTGGATTCTATGAGCAATAAAAATAACTGTCATTACTATCATAACATGTGTTACAGGGCCCATTGAACAGTTACGACACACTGCCTACTGTATTGTTATTCAGCGAAAGAGGACCATTAGTTGGTAATACTGGTGTTGCTCCCAGACAGTTATTTCGAGCAGAACGTGTTCTCGAAGAAGGTTCGATTTTCTATATGTCTGGATTAAAAACTCGAATGGAGACGTCGTTAAGCTTCTCATTGTGATAGTATGGTTTCGAACCAAACACCAACCCAGCACATCAACCACGCACTGAGTGACCCTGGCTAAACCGTGAGCAGCGGTGACTGAGGCGTTGACTGAACAGCAACGGCATGTGGTGACTTCAGTTTCAGTTCGAGCACATTCCGTTTGAATATGAAACCGAAACGTTACATGTTAAACGCATGATCGTTCGATAGGTTATCGAAGAAAACGAACCAATCCTCGTTGCCACAGACGCAGGGCAGTCACCCTGCGCTAGTGCTACTATGCCGGCTAGTAACTTATGACCCCACATCTCGCAAACGCTATTGATAACACACCCTTATCGATCGAGATGATTCACTCAGATCGTTAGGCGACCTGATGATCCGCAACTGTCTTGCGCCTATAACCCACGCGCACAAACGCAAATGCAAGATCAGGCACGTACACACGAGGGCTGACGCACACGCACACGTATGCGCTGATCATACCGATCGATATGGCAGCGATGAGCGAGCGCAGATCGGGCGAGCAGGTCAATACAGCGGATGACAATTGACCAATCAGAAATCAAATTCAAAGCTGAAGTCGACGTACGCGTGCGGTTATGAAGCTGAGTTAGGCGAACTGCCGTGAACGGATATTACATTTGGCTGAAATCTAGGCAGGCATGAAACGAGAGGACAGAAGAATACCAGCTTGGCCTAACTGCGCGATAGTCGACCGCTTGGATGCAGTTAGGTGTGAAGGCTTAACGAAATTCCGTCAGCTTCTATCATATCAGTCACATAAAACTGAACCGCCGGTTTGTCTGATACCGGCAGAGTAGTTTTACGAAGGACTACTCATGGCAGCGTTTGAAACACATTCCTTCTGACAAATGCTCATGATTAACATGCTTACCATCATATCGATCGCGCTAAGCGTTATCCACAAATGCTGCTTAAAGGGTTGTAATGGAGAATCCCTACGGTACCCCTCCCATCCGGGAAGGACACTCACGGTGAGTGGTGATAAGTCCACAAGGGAAGCAATGTTAGAAGTGCACACACAGCTGAACATGCGTTCCTAGATATTAGTGGTGATCACAGATACGATACTATTCACCGGGCTGCCGCTACTGTTGCTGCTGCACGAAATGACAGGCTAAAAAATAGGAACAAAAGTGCGAAGGAAACAACAAGTGGAACATTATCCAAATCTACTTGTAGCATCCGCATACACAGGCCTTTCCAGCCAGTACTCATAGAAAAAACATTACGCTCCAGTTCTGTTTGCCATCAATACATATCTTTACCACAAACGGAATGTAACGTATTGTTCGGGATTAGATGAGGCAGAAGTGTCTCATTTATATAACCACCATCTCATTGTACAAACTAGGCAACCCTGTCTATTGCATACAGCAAGGTTGATTAGCCAAAAACATGCTACTGCTGATTTTCTCCCACAATATTACCCAATTTAGCTCCTACATTCCCCCTGAGCACCATGTTTAGTGGTCATTTTAGTTATTTCACAGAGATACAGTCAACCATGGTAATAGTATATCGTAGGTCCCATTTCTCACCACTCGACCACCCTTTCCTATCGTCCTTTGCTTCAGTCTATACCTATTCCAGTTTAAGATGTCTCGCTGTCACTTCGGGTGTCCTGATGTCAAGTCAGAGTGTTCCAAGGAGTTTCTCCGAATTTCAAAGGCAACCAAGGTCGCGTGGTCAATAAGTGCAGAGGTTGACCGACAGACACAAGGACTGGTTAGTTCGCACGGGATGGGAGGGCAGGGATTAGCCAGATGTACGGAATAAAAAGATAGCTCGCCCAAACTCAGTTACCAGGACAACTGGGGAGCAGATTAACAACGCTCCGCCTGTGCGCACGGTGCTCCGGATGCACAAGATGAGCACCACGCGCACAGGTGGGCCCATACGATGTCGAATGCAAACGGGCAACACTTCTAACAAACGGGTGGTCTGTCTGTGGACACAAAGGTGTAGGCTTCGGTCGTCGTCGCCCGGAAAGCGGGGTAAACCGGGCAACCTCATTCTCAGGTGTTCGGGTGGTGGCCATCTCAGTAATAGCTCTAGGGCTGCCATGACAGCCGAAGACAGCACCGAAACGCTCACAGTAATCAATCCCCCGTGGTCTTCAAATGCAAGAAAGATGACAATTACAGGTTTTACAGAACTTAGATGCAAACCAGGCGATCAAAAACCGCCTCATCTGAAGGGCGTGAGAAGCTGCTGACCAATGTACTTGCGCAACCACGCAAGTGACAACAGATTGGGCGCAACCGACCGCACTCCAAAACTGTGGTCGGTTGAGACAGTAACCAATATTTGAAGTGTCAACCGGTAGCTTGCATTAAAGGGAACAAACAAACTACAGTAGAAACCAATCAATAGATATGCACATCATCCGTTTCTTTCAACTAACAGTTTCTAAGAGGTATTTCCTGAAGAGCTGAACTGATCACCCGTTTTCATTAGTTTTAGCTTCTCCTGCGCCGTTTTTCTTATCCATCTGTTCTACACTACGTTCCCGACAAATGCACAGGTTTAGCACACATGCTAACACCAACAGTCTGTGCGATGCACACCTGAAGAAACTAGATTTACACAGCATAACGATATCCTTCAATGACCAGGTGTGTACGTTTGCTACGAACATAAACAGCGGAAATCCTTCCGATACATTCATCGGTGTAAAACATAAGGATAATAGAGCCTGCGAATTAACAACATGATACCCAACTAACCAAACTATAGATACGCTCGACCAATAAGGCATCATTTTGCTGATGGCCCATAGGCCCGGTTCTTAAGCTGTTTTACATCGAAAAGTGTACCGTAACAAGACAGAAGGACATCTGCCGCATTATTTTTGCAGTGTGGGTCAGGGCCCACAACCAGACTTACGCACTCGACCATAGGGTCGTTAGCGTGTAATACAGTGTCAAGACGACTGTCACCTGCTGAGAGCCTCACAATCACAGGACGCACTATCACAGATAACGTTCCACATCGTTAGTTGTACGAATGTCCGAAAACGCCTCATCACAACCGCATTCATAGAAAACGCACCAGCACGCGATTGACGCCCATAAAAACCGGAAGCCTACTTCCGTTGCCTTGGAGATTCAACTACGCTTTGAAAACCGATGGATTTTCCGAACAGAGAACAAGCAAACGTAGGGGCAGCATAACAAGCATAAAGGGAGACCTCCGCATGATACAGAAGTTTTTCAATTAAGGAAGACACCTGAACCACTGACAACTCTTGGATGAGAGAGAGACAATCGTCAAGAAAATGCATTTAACCTTCGAGAATATGAATTTCAAAGTGAATAAGGGAATAAGAGAATTGTTTGTACAACATACAGTCATATGGTCGCGTGAAAGATTTACTTGAATGTATGGAAATAAGATGCTAAGACACGCAGCCGTTTTTAATTGTTTGGCCAAAGTTATCCAAAAGTGAATATTTCGGTACTTGATTGGATTGAGGGGATGGAACCTTTGGTTGTGTAATAATGAGAAGGTTCCAACTCTGTCAACAGATCAGAACTCGGATAACGTTCGTCAGGACCTGACTGGGATGTTGAAAAACAAATTCAGCGTCGTGTTCCAAGAAGACCTTGGTTGGTATGTCTGAGCAAAGGCAGCAATCAGTTTACGTTCAGATGGCAAACCTGATTTGCACTCCAAACGGTCAGTGCTGCTCTAACAATTGTGCACAAAGACGTGGACAGGTTCCATAAATCCAGCTAATTAACCAGTCAACTATTCAGCTTGAGCAGCCTCTATTGTCACTGTTAGGAGGATCAGTGGCTCTATCCGGTTATGGGTAAACTTCTCGGAAGAAGTAAATGCGGCGTTAGAGGACCACCAACATCCCCTTCCAGTCCTTGAGGAATTATCTGCAAAGCTTAACCGTGGCCGATGTTTGCCAAATTCGATCTGACCGAGGCTTACGTGCAAGTTGGGGCCAACGAAAATTCTAGAGAAATTCTGGGTAACAGCATCCACCGGACGTTGTCCCATTATCGACGCCTACACAATGGGGGTGAAATCAGAGTCTGCAATCCTCCAAGAGATCATGGACACGATGCTGACTGACGTCCCGAAAGAGGCAGCACAACTTGACATCACTGTGATGGGCATCACACTGACGACGTGTATGAAAAACGTGACCATGTATCCAGCCGAAATCGAGAATTCAGGTTCCAGTTTTGCGCAGAAAAATGCAACATGCTTATGCAGCCGATCAACTCATCTGCGGTTTATAATCGATTAGCATAATGGCCACCATAACCCATCCAATGTCGTCGCAGTCAATCGAATGCACCATTCAACTGACATCTAAATGTTGCGATCAGTCTTAGGGACTGCAAGCCACCACAGCACCATCCTAATTACGACGCATCATACCCGCTAGCCGCCAAGTCAAGTTTCGAGAAAGGAGGCAGTATGGAAAAAACCTGATGAGTGCTAAAATTCTTTTCATCGCATCAGAGCTGAGCTCGCGTCCAATACACTCCCAACCACTCACACCACTGTTGTTCAGTAGTGAGGCAGGAACATGCATTTTGACGTCGAAACAGCCGCGGGAAAAATACAAGGAGCACTGAAGTGCTGCATCGCATGAAATGGTTCTTGGTACACAAAGGCCGTAGTACAAAGGCCTTAACAACCGAGACGTTCTGAGACCAGTGTCGTGTGCAGATGGGTTTTTTTGTATGTAGCCATTTTGAAACGCAAAACCCATGTTTCCCGAATAAACAACCCTTGCGCCATCCGCACACTTAGCTCACAACGCTAGTATCAGGCAAACAGATGTCTCACCATGAATGGTGGCTTCGAGCACCCCGAGGAAAGGAGGACATTGTGGTTGCGACCATTTCGGTGGATTATGTTGTGAGCTGCGTGGGCAGTGGGAGCAAGTAAGAAATTGACCACAACTGCGTCGGTGATCCAACAGTCAACAGGACGACACTCGGTACTGTGGAATCTTCAACATAATATTCACGGCGGACGACCTTAAAAATATCTTCGGTGGTGAGATGGAGCAGTGTTTCCGGTGAAGGGATTGTCTTTCTATCGTCACACTCCGCATCAAGTCTGGTAAACATGCGCCCGTCCCATATGGTCTTAGAATACGGGTTCTGAGGCAATTTCATTGTGGCCACCCCGGTAAACTTCTAAAAAAGAGAGTTCGCATGTAGCTACATACACTGGTGTCGCATGGATTCTGACATCGGAAAGCTTTTTATAAGTTGTTCCGCTTGCACACTAGCTGAAAAGTTTCACTGAAAGCTGATTTACAGTTGTGGCCAATGTTTGCGAAAAAGTAGATTCGCGTTCACATTAACCTCGCCGGAATACTGAATAGTAGCAAAAAACAGACTGAGTATAACACAACGTTATGAGCGAGTTGTAACACTCTACGTTTCAACCACCTCGGGTAGCCTTCCTCACTTCCTTCCTCGATCATAACACTCGAGGTGGTTGAAACGTAGAGTATTACAACTTGCTCATAACGTTGTGTTATTCTCAATCTGTTTACCAATAACAAGCTAAACACGACGCCCAAACTGTTTGACTTCATTCGTACTAAATTTGGTGCGGATATCTTACAATAGCAAAAACCTTCTAATGCTTGTTGACGCATACAGAAAACAGCAAGAAGTTGGACCGTCGGCTGCCGCAACGGTGTGGAGGTTAGGTCAACTACTCAGTCGTTTCAGAGTACCAAAAACAATCGCTTCAGACAACGGAAGCCAGTTTACTTCGAATATATTCAAGAACTTTTGTGAGCAGAATGGCACCAGTCGTATACAGCCATCGCTTTAACACTCGCGATAAAATGGTCAGACCGAATGGTCCGTGAATAAAGTTGAGAGAGTCCTTAAAAAGTCGAAGAGTGAAGCTACACAGCCGACGCCCTCGAAAAGTTTCTCCACAGTTGCCGAACGACTCCAATTCATCAAGTTTCGGAAGGAAAAACTCCAGCTGAACCCTTCATGAGACGCAAACTACGAACGCCAAACGACTTACTACACTGTTTCAAGGCACAAGTGTCCAACGGAGATTTTCCTATGGAACACTGATTTGCCAAGAGACATGGATCTCTACCCTGCTACTCGAAATTAGTCAACCTGTATTAACCGGCGAATATCACAAGATAGAGAGTGCAAGGAAATCTTGCCAAATTCGAAGCCGTCCAGCGACAATGCTGTAGGCGCCTCAAGTTGGCTCACTTACTTGGATACAGTACGCTAACTCAGTTAGACCGTTTGTGAAACAAATGAGCTATTCGTGAAATCAAGGGCTGTAGCTATATGACAACTCCAAGGGCCAAGAGCTACACCAGGAAAAGAGGACGTTGGGATTCAAGGAAAGTGACCAAACGCTGCCAACAGTTCGTCAATCTAGCCACACAGGAACCGCGGTAATTTCAGGTTAGTCCCCATTCACGCACGTGCGATCAACAAGTTCAAAAGGGAGGTGGCAGGATGCGCATTTCCTAAGGAAGTAGGAAATACGAATGGCGCAGTATTGATCTTTCCAGTTTCGAGGAGATCGTGTGAACCTACAGGTGGAAACGAACGTCAGCTGGTTGAAATGAAGCTACACTGTCTCCATTCTAATGGCCTGAGGCAGGTTTGGTGTCAGTTTGATGAGTCTGTATTCTTCCGATTGGCTACTCAGACTACAGCTGCGCGATCGGATGTCCATATGTTTCAACTTTACCTGAACTGAGTCTTCTAGATTGTCTGTTGATGTCTCCACAAATGATTCGTTCCAATGCTATGATTACCACGTATGATCGCTCTGTCCAATTTGATCTGTGTCTTGATTGCCTTGAATGTTAGGTGTTTACCGTAGACATGCAGAACCCATGTGATCCAGCTTCTGACTTATTTCCGACGGGCTGTGGTCAATTCTTCTTCTTCACGGGCTGAGATTCAAGCCATACGATTGAGTGCACAATAAGATCCAATACGAACCACTGGGTTAGTACTGTCTACGGCAATGGTAATGAAAAAGTAACGGACATACGCAGAGAAAGGGAAGAGTCAAGCACTATACGGATACGGGTTCGTTATTGGCTACAACACGTTGCTGTGTCCGACACCACTCTCAAGCAGTGGAACCTACGGTCATGCAGTCCTTAACGTGGTAGGCTGCAACCCTAATCTGGTTTACTGGGGTGGTGAAGGCTCTAACAGCCGGTAGTCAAGTTGTCGTCTGATCAACTTGTGGTTTTTCAAACTTTCAACCCGATGCATGAGGCGGACGATGTAGTACGTAATTCGGCTAGCGTAAACTGTGCACTGTCATTATCTTGGATATCAGTCGCAAACTTGTGGATTTCCCAAATACGCATCGACAAACTGTCCTCTTGTTCGCACGTCAGCCAATTTTATACCAGCTAACTGGTGGTCGGGGACAGTGCAACACTGTTGCCATTCAAAGTGAATTGGTCAGCTCTGAGCCCACGTTCCACTAAGTTAAGCCCGACTGAAAATGTCTCCACGCAAAGAGAACCCCCAGTTCACTAGCAGTGATGAATGTGGTGTGAAAGCCTCAAATATCCTGAGAAAAATCTGTCCCACTGAAAATGCAGTCCAGAGGCAAAGCTCGAAATATTGGAGTGGCACGTGAACACGCGGAGAGCGTAAGAACGGAACAGCCTGGGGCAAATTGAATGGGTACCTTTGCTGAATACACTATAGCCCGTCAAATGGCGGTTTAGTGCTCCCTCTTTAGAAGGAGCACGCCCAAGGAACACAAAAATAGGTCGACCTAAGAAGAGAGGGTGACCGTTGTAAGAAACAAACATTCTCACTGTATACGATAGATTCCAGTATGATAAACAATGAACGAACAAAAAATGTACCTTCAAACAATTTGTCATCACTTCACTTCATACCTGGTACACAATTATCAAACGTTCATTGTTTGACGGAGGTCACTCTTAGGTGGGCGATTACATCAAGAGAGCTTTCAAGACGAATCCGGCAATACCATTCACGGTGGCTAGGGGATGGAGAAACACGATCGGTCAGCAGTGCTATCCTCGTTCATTTGGGTGGGAATGGGCACCAAGTGAACACTGACCAAGCCATCCAGGTAACCCACCAAAGACTGTCTCTGAATGAGGCCATCGGAATCCGGCTGTCTGACCTTGCATTATGATAGAAGTGGTTTGTTCAGGCACTGCGCCTATCATGGCCACAAATCCACTGTATCATTGCCCACCCTGAGCGGTAAAACTAATAGACAAGTGTGAAGTAGTGGACCATTCAAGCTATCACCACCTGATAGACCAGTGACCTAGTTTCTCCGTAATAAGTCCGATCAAAATCTCGACCAAACTCTATAAACTCCTTATATAACGGAAAATGAATTATGGAAAACGTGTTCGCTTGTGTCTTTATTCTAATTATGTCATACTAATGATCGACCTGATCATCGAAAATAATCTCAACCTGCTTGTTCACTGAAGCACCTCTGCAATTAAGATGAACTCACTCCCTGAAGCTTTATTTTTCAAGTTTGGCTTCTTAGACGTCATCAATATATGCGGTATCAGCAGGTAAGTGACAGGAAAGGAACAAATAGGCAAACAAAGCGAGCAGGTGCTATGACCAACTGATTACTGTACACATATATCGATGAGGATATGGGATCATTTTCCCGCTTCGAGTATTTGCATATGTTCCAGCTTCGAGATATTCCTTGGTTACGTTTTACCGGTCTAGAGGCAATCGATTATTTGCTTCACGGAATACCAAATACCACACAGGTAGACTTTTCTTAGTTTCACCCTTGATGTTCAGTTACTCCCAGTTAGTTCGGCCAGAGGAAGCTCGTACAGAAATAGACATAAAGTGCTACAATACAGCCAGGAGAGACTTCCTTACCAGTTCTGAAAGCTGTGACATATGGCTATGTGGCACTGTTGAGGCCGGGTTGATCCAGGTTGAATGGTCCATAACCGAGTGGCACACAGGATCACGGTTATGTTCCACCCTCTCGTTGTTAAGGTTGGATAACGTAGAGTTATGACAACTCGGTAGTCGTGATAAGCGGTTTACCCAGAGTTTGAAATTGCAGGATGTGGTCGGGGTTAAGCCAAGGCCCAGGCCGAACTACAAAAGAACTAAGAGTAGGTTGTCTGACGCGTCTAAGTTATGTAACCCCCACTGTAATAATGATTGATATACTTCCGCGTATGTTTCAAAATGACCAGATTTAGGACAGCGAACCTTCGGTTTCATGGAAGTGATAACAACGCGAACAAACGTAAAACAGACCAAACCCGTCATGATAGTGGTCGCAGTAGAGGATTACGCGTTCAAAAGGCGATAGTTGTAGAGATTGATGGAATGGTCTCCCAATGTCATAGTTTTGGTATTGATATGTTCGCCGAGCTTGGCATTTAGGTTGCAAACGTTTCATCACCAAGCTCGGCGAACATATCAATACCAAAACCATCATCCCGAGCTACAAACAACAACACCACTGTTCCCAACAATCAGAAATGTCATAGTTTGCCTACAGAATGCGCATTGTTTCCATAAGACTGTGGAAATGGCCCTTATGAAGGGAACGGGGTCGCCATAGAACGAAAGAACCATGACGCCTATGAGGTATGAGCTAATTGTAGAAACGCAGTTTGGTTGATTGGCTACTTAAAGCTCCCAGACCGAGTAACTTAAAAATTTGGAGGATCACAAATCCAAATCCGAAAATTCACAAGAATCAATGAACATACATGACGCACCTCAGTCAGTACATACCAATGACAAACTAATACAAAACTGGATCGCAATATTTTCACGATACACTTACTGTGTTACTGATAATGTACATCCTTCACCTGTGAATATGACAAGACAATATAAGTCTAGCCGATGCCTTCTGCAAAAAAATGGTGAGAAAAATCCTAACGGAAAAATCCAATCGGAAGGAAGGAAGTGAAGCAAAGTAGGGTACAATGACGGCAGTAGCACGCAACCAAGTCCAGAAGCAGTCCCAATCAACGATGTCTCACTGAAACTTACAGATGACACTTACGAGAACACAGTGAGAACAGTGTTACTATACCACTGCGAAACATGGTCGCTAAAGGCTGTTGTCAAGGTAAGACGCAATGCGGTCAAGTTTATATAGTTCTGTGATTTAGACCTGAATAGTTGTTGCTCTTCTCCAGGTGATCGTATGGATTGAGCAACAGTCACATGCGAACATGACTGAGTGTTTGCATATGGTAATTCCGTCCTGTCTAATGTGGGCTCGATGGCGCAATTGTCAACATGGTTGCCTAGTATTCAGGACGTTAACACATCTTTTAACAAGCCGTGTAGGCATTGTGGATGCTGAATGTTTCAAGCTAGACATACAGCTTTCAGTAAGTGGACCTCAAATCTCCTTTGGTTAAGGCCGTTTATTTTCCCATGATCGTGTGATACGTTGTGTTGATAACCGCGGTGGTGGTAGGCAGCACCTACTTATTTTATGTAACGAGAAGATTGAGATACTCATGATCTGTGACCTCGGCGAAACCTCATCACTCTATTTACATATCGACGTTAGCAATAAGCATCATCAGGTCCCATCAATGTTCAGTCTGTATACAGAGTGAATGTTGCAGGCATCGTAGACTACGTTTTTACTCGTTGATCAATGGATGATGTATCTGATTGGTTTTCGAAATACACCTCGCTGAACTGCCGACTTGTTTCATCGACCGGCCTACCTGCTGCGCAATAAGCAACGAATAGACTGCTGTAAACACCGTAAGCTGATTCACACGCCCACAGTGAGCATGTGAAGGGTTTGAGTAGTAAAGTAGGATGCACTCAACAACATCGGTACAACTCTTCTCTTCATCGATAACCAGACGTCTGTTTGATGTTAAGGATAACGAAGATAGGTTGAAACAACGCATGTACTTTTGCAATTCTGGCTAGTATTTCCTCAACAATATTGTAAGCTGACGAAATAGACATGTGAAATGGTCTTAACCGACCAACCAAAGTCAATAGGACGCATTCCAAGCAACTCAGTTCAGATTTTCAAGTAATTCTAGTTAATTTTGGCATTGATATGTTCATCGAGCTTGGCATTTAGGTTGCAAACGTTTCATCACCAGGCGAGGTGACATCATCAGTGCGTAAGTGTTTCAGCGTATATTTTGAATGTGAAGATTGATCGATGCCTGCTCTTATATAGGAGAGTCAGTTGACCTACTAGCCTGGTCAAATACGACGGAAAGCGACCAACCGTCGTATTTGACCAGGCTAGTAGGTCAACTGACTCTCCTATATAAGAGCAGGCATCGATCAATCTTCACATTCAAAATATACGCTGAAACACTTACGCACTGATGATGTCACCTCGCCTGGTGATGAAACGTTTGCAACCTAAATGCTAAGCTCGGCGAACATATCAATACCAAAACCATCAACCCGAGCTACAAACAACACCACCACTGTTCCCAACCATCAGAATTCTAGTTAATGTTACAATTAATGATGACGTAAAGTTAAAATGTTTCAGGACGATTCACGATACACTGGGCGGAAAATGAGCCCTTTCTGTGTCACACAGACGACGCCCTCCTTATGTCAGGAAAACATAGCACCGATCAGCCGTCACAGTGAGAGCGAACTTTGATAGCGTCTCGGTGACCCGTTGGGCAAAGTTGGGCAGTGAGATGATCGCACTGGCGTAGCCACATAACAGACCAGGTAAATTAATGGAAAAAGCCTGGTTCTTGTGAGTTGAAGGTGGACAAAATATGACCTTTTATTCCGGTGCCAGATACAGAACGCTGCCACGCACGCGATGCATTGTGTTGTAGATTTCCGAGTCAACCGTCTTAGTTAAGGATTCTTACCGCTCTTCAGTCTTGATCTGGGCATTTTGTCAATAATTTAACCTACATGCAACCATAAATTAGAACGGTCCCAACTTCATGCCATATCGGTCGTCTAGGAATATAAGCCGGAACATTCAGTCTTTTGCGTCAAGCAGAGTAGACGTGAAAATATGGTACGCCCCGAGTAGACGGAGCTTTGGTTAATTTCAAGTTGAACATCACTCATAGTTGACCGCAGCCTACGCATTCCGATAGACTACCCAGCCAACCTCTTACGAAAAGAAGTACTAGACTAGTTAGGAGGCGCCTCCTAACAAGACTCGAGCTTCGCTCTCATCAGAGCTCGTTTGAATATGAAGGCTGCGATCAACTGTGAATGATGTTCAACTTGAGACATACCTGAGTTTAGTGACATTGCCATGATAAGTCTCACCGTATACTGTGTTATGATATACATCACCAATGAGTGATACGGCACGAGTCGACGGTGCGGAATCACAAAAAGCAGTCCTCAACGCCAAGGACAGCAGATGGAACTGACGAGTGGAAACGTGTATATGCACTGTACGTGACGTGTCAGCAAAGAATTTGGTACCCCACTACTGACAACAGACGAGACAAGTCAGTTGTACAAAAAAGTATTTGCGTTCATTGTTGTGTGTTCTCACATTGCCTGTAACAGATGTTTGGCAATGCATAAGTTCACAAACCGAACATCTTTTGTAACCACAACAGTGCAATCCAGATTCTGCCAATTATCGTTCACTGCTTAGACCAAACGAGTTACCAGATGCGCATTCAACAGGGAC
Source organism: Paragonimus westermani (assembly GCA_008508345.1). NCBI lineage: Eukaryota > Metazoa > Platyhelminthes > Trematoda > Plagiorchiida > Troglotrematidae > Paragonimus > Paragonimus westermani. The sequence goes on from QNGE01000105.1 coordinate 279,361, forward strand.
ATTCTGAAACAAATTGGTCAGCAATCAACCAGTGTTCCAACGCTGTACCGAAGCAGAACATAGTACACGCAGTACATGTTCAAAAATAATTTTAAAAAAAAATTAAAATATAAGTTACAGTGTTCGACATCAACAAGGAATCACAAGATGTTGTACAATTGAAGTAACAAAAGGGTATGTACTATCGTACACACGATCGCCTACTGAATAACGACTTTGCCACATTTCAGAAACCAGAGTTCGTAACAGAGGTCAATGTTTTGAGCTGACGATACTCGCACTGTCTATTTGATACGGTCCAAATGACCCCACGGTCACAAATTGGATTAGCTGTGGCTCTCAGTGCGACGGCTGTGGTCGTGTTAGAAGAGTGGAGTCCTTTTAGTAACAGGTTCTGCTAGAATCTTTAAAACACCGAGTTCACTCTATCCATTTGATCGAAACAGAGGGATTTTGAGAGCAAATTGAAATTTTAACAGCTCGCGACACATATCTTCTCTCTGTTAGGATCAAGTGTGGACGCTGAATCTTTCAGAAATTCCTAGGTGTATCTGGTTGTTTCAAGTGACTTTAGCAACAACGTTATGAGGAACGTTTTTCAAACAGAGTAAGCTGCTGTCCTCAGATCAACACAACACATTTTAATCGAGGATATGAACGCTCACGTCAGTCAACTAGGCGATACTCACTCCCACCGAAGTAACAAGTTTGAGCTGGCATCATGTCATTCAGATAACTATGGACAGAAGTTGCAACGGTGAACCAATCTAAGACATCGCGTACGTCGCTGTTCCACTCGGCGCCATCCCCACTCCGATCAGGCCTGGTAGCAGACAAACCACATAGGTGTTCGTTACGGGGTGGTGTGGTTCCATTTAGACTATGCACTGGGAAGCTGTCGTTTCACATCTAATTTTGATGAACAACGACACCGCCGACTACAGCGACCGGCAGTTGAGATATGAGTCATTTCTGTGGTCCGGCGTGCGTACTAAAGTAGCCCAAAATGTACGTCCAACTGTAACCCGAAATACTTCTACAGCTTTAGGACATAAATTCCACAGGTAGTTCAAGCAGTAGATGAGGCCTTATCACAAGGCACAGTTGCGCGTGGATTTAACGAACACCGGATATCAAAAGATTCCCCAAAGCGGTTGGATATCAGAGGGAATTTTCTCTGTGAACGTGGTTCAAGGAACAGTGTAACCTAAGGCATGGCTTGATTGACGATCAAGACACTTGGCTGGCTGGAAAAGTTGATATGATGAAAGCCTCTTATACGTCATGGAGTACCAGCAGGTTACTCAAGCTGACCTATGCAACTTGTCAAAAGCGCCCATCTCTAAGTAAAAATGATAACGAGGCACATCTCTGAGAATTAAGGGTTGCATATGGAAAGGGATTACGAGAGTAGTGCTAGTCGACGGCTTTGAAGCACAACCGCTTAAAACAGAGGATGTAAATTGCCACCGAGCAGTTGAAAATCGATGTCTGCGAACAATCGCACGCGTATGGCAAGCAACAGCTACTCGGAAGCAGAGGCGGTGAGGATCAGCAAAGTTTGGTTGTTCAGTTTTTCAGGATGCATATAGTTAAGTGGCTGGGTCATGCCAATTAAAACCTCGGTGCGCCAAGTACCCTCTGCTGATGCCCCAGTTGGGAGGTTTAGGGCACAACATGATTATGGCTCGGTTTAGGGAGGTGAGGGTAATTATCAGTAGGCTGAGTCATGTTTGACTTTCGAAGTGGCACCCTTGCGATGCAGTCAAAAATACCACTAGACCAGGAGCCCTTGCCTGATTGACAGGTTCATTAAACCTGAGCGCCTTGGAACCTACATGAAAGCGTTAAGGAAGAAAAATCAAGTATTTGCATTAATATCCAATTTCACAAATCAACAAATCGTCCTGACGACGAGGTGAGACAAAACACCGACTTCCTTAAATAACTGTCTGGCAAAAAGTAAGCTGCGAAGCATTAGTAGGATGACCGTAACAAGTGGCGAACGATGGGAACGAATCTATTCAGTAAACATATGAAAACTTTGTTTTACGTTTCAACTGTCAGAGATGCCTGAACACGGAAATGAATAAACAGATTAACCTTAGAGACAAACACAAATTGGACCTCAATGAAGACAGTTTTTTATGGCGAGGCATGCTGCACAAATCGTCGCCAAATGATAACGGCAACTCACAAACGGCACACATTGGGGTTGGAAAACAACATTAACGTAAAGGATGCAGAAATCCCCAAACCAGACAGTGACTTCCGTTACCTACCTTATTGAGATCAACATTCAATCAGTTCCGTTGTTAGTATAGTAACGATATCGATTATCAACCTTCGCGTGGCTAGCTCGAGATCGGCCTACCCGAGAAATACCAAACAGCTGCCGCCCCAGTGCTACCGCACAAGCTACATAGCAAGAAACTGGGCAGAGGTCAAGCCGTAAACCTGACGATTTAACTGAGCTCACGCCAGTCACGCACACACACACACACACCGAAAGAACACGTGGCGCTACTTTTTGTCCTTCAGTCTGAACGTCGTCTAATTCGACTGATACGACCGGCTAGTTAACTTGCTGAGCATGCTGTCAGCTGGGATGTAAACAGCTGAGCGAAACAACGGGCGAACTAACGGGCAATCACGGCCAGACCACGACATGCGTTATCGATCGACCGCGGTCCGGCCTATCGCTCTCGTACGCACGTGGGCGTGCTAACGGCCGTGCTACCCCCATGCACAGCTGCGTCGGCATGGTGAGTCACAAGTGGTTCGGCTAACAGTCTTCAGGCTGTCAGCCGCCACAATCCTGACAGCAAAACAGAGCATTCCATTGGCTAGAGTTGACACTACCATCATCACTAACATTAACACCATCACGCAACCGGAGCAGATCAGGAACACAGAAGAAAAGGGTAACAGTCTTGTTCGCATAAAGACGGAAAGTAGCTGAGTTAACAGTACTGGCGCTTAACCACGCGAATTGCCGTACTTATGTAAATTTGATGGTCATTTGGACAAAATTAAAACATTCACAAAAGCGAAGGAGAAAGCAAACTACCATCGATCCGTATACAAAATGTCCAAACAACCGGGCTAATCACTAAAACAATGAGTCACCGGTGATGGTGATGAGTGGTTTAGAGATCTATACACAGTTAGGCCACAAAGGCCGGGGTTAGAGATTTGTTGAGCTGAAGCCAGCAACTGAATAGGTTGTGCGGACTTCTTGTGGGAACAGAGAACCGGATCGTATAATTCAATAACACTCGTTTCTGCGGTGGCCTACGTTCGTTGCCCGATCAGGCTGGGGTGGTGGGTAGGTTGTTTGAAACGACTTTTGTAGCAAGAAGGAATTACAGAGATTCAGTTTGACCAAGTGAAACCGACTGGTTCAACTATCTCTCGTTTGTATGGCTCACCAAAGGTCCACAAGCCAAACCAACCACTAAGACCTATCCTCGTTATGTGTAGTTCACCTTATCATGCGACGACTAAGTGGTTAGCAAAACAACCTGAACCAACTCGCCAGAACCTGTCTCTCAACGTGCGTGACGATTTTGATTTTGTTGTCAGGATCACAAACATTGACATTCATAATGAGTTTATATGTTCCTTAGATATTTATTCATTGTTCAGAAATGTGAACACATAATGCAATTCATGTTTAACGGCTAGTTGAATCGTTACATTGCCGGGGTTGCGATAGGGTTCCCACTAAACCCACTATTAGCAGATAGTCTCCTGGACACTCGAAAATTTGCAGTTAAACCATCCCATGGAAAACGTGTTTCTGTGGGTGATTTGAAAATGATGCTTCTATTTTACTGAACTCGGACGAGAATCTGGCGGATGTTTTTCAACCTCTGAATCAGTCGCCTCATTTTGGTTGGATTAGGCTGTTTTGCTAATCACTTAGTCGTCGCATGATAAGGTGAACTACACATAACGAGGATAGGTCTTAGTGGTTGGTTTGGCTTGTGGACCTTTGGTGAGCCATACAAACGAGAGATAGTTGAACCAGTCGGTTTCACTTGGTCAAACTGAATCTCTGTAATTCCTTCTTGCTACAAAAGTCGTTTCAAACAACCTACCCACCACCCCAGCCTGATCGGGCAACGAACGTAGGCCACCGCAGAAACGAGTGTTATTGAATTATACGATCCGGTTCTCTGTTCCCACAAGAAGTCCGCACAACCTATTCAGTTGCTGGCTTCAGCTCAACAAATCTCTAACCCCGGCCTTTGTGGCCTAACTGTGTATAGATCTCTAAACCACTCATCACCATCACCGGTGACTCATTGTTTTAGTGATTAGCCCGGTTGTTTGGACATTTTGTATACGGATCGATGGTAGTTTGCTTTCTCCTTCGATTTTGTAAATGTATTAATTTTGTCGAACATAGGAGTTGATTGACTAGATGAAGAATTATCAAAAACAGTCGTTAGTCAACGCTACCGTCTATGACACAATGGGAATTTCCACGAGACTATTCGCTAACGGCTGCTAACGGCGTCCCAACTGACGGTTATGTTTACTAGCGGTCGAGCAACGAGGCGGCCAAATAGGGGACAAAACAGTTGTCGCCCGCTGGCGACTTGCCAGCTGGCAACGAACCGACCTCGTAGCTAAATTTGGCACAGCCACAGCAAATCAACGAACATAATGATTTTGATTGGCTGACAAGCGGTCGGTGTGACCAGCCCAATTGACTGTACCTGCACTGGCATTGGTCGACTGGGCGAACAGGTCGAGTTTGGACCGGTAGCCTGATGAGGTCACTAACCTGTCCACATCAGACAAGCAAACACGCAACTGAGCGTTCCTCCGCTAGTGTGTCCCGTGTGTGGCGCGTCAACGCCCCTAACACCCAGATACGTGACCAGGCGAAGTGGCCAGAATTAAATGCTTGGTCGATCAAACAAGTATTACAGTATGAGAAACCAGTCTTAACATATGCGTTAATATGTGTAGCAACAACGATTGAACGGAACGGATGAGGAGGTAGACCGAAAGCTCTTGACCGTCGTATGCTGGTAACCTGAACTGATCACGGCACTGGTTGTTATTAGAGCAGCAGAGTTCTGTTGAACACTAAGAGTGTGGGATGTGATGATACGATGAAGGAGTAGATCGAGTCGATGGTATGATCAGTAACCAACACACAGTCACTTATTTGCTCTGTTATCACAAACGTCAATAGTAGGTAAAGTATGAGAGAACTGTTAAGTGAACGGAATTTCGCGTGTAAAAATCATTCGCCGGGTTGAAAACAGCCCACACGACTAAGCAGCAGAGAATGGAGACACGAGGCAGACCGAAGCGTACGACGCACAGCAGTGGCAAGACGAAAAGTTAGTTTCGAAAAAACCAGCTTAGGTATTATACACATCAGAATTCATTCCAGTTTCAGCTTGGTACGAACGTCTATAAACTATTGAGGGTATCTTGCCAACAACCTTCCGGCTAAACAAAGCTTTCTTCTGTGCTAGAATGTCCTCCGTACACATCCGCTTAGCTCTACTAAGTAATGTTTTGAGATACCACTTTAATAAGGAACGTGAAATTAGAAAATGGGATATACCGAGCATTCGAAATGATAGGCAGGCTTCACAGTCACATGTCGTCTTAACATACCGTGAATAAGACAGCCAGAAACGCCAGGTTATCATCAGAATCTATTGACGAATGACCTTTAAACTACGAGGTGAAAAATTCATAAGGGCGGAAATACTGACCACCAGTAAAAAACAGTGCCAGCAAACTAGCGTCTACAAAATGGAGTCAAGGTGATATTAGCCATCTGCCTCTCGATTATTCCTAGAGAAAGGCTTGCCAATCTGGAACCAAAAGGGCTTTCCATTACTGCACCATCAAAATGTCCAGAGGCAGAGCCTTCATAGTGAGACGGAATGTTTCCTGCGTACAAAGAAATGAGGTTCTCAGAGCAATCCGGAGGTAAACAAAGTGAGTAGGCGTTGAACTATTCTGGGCGAAAATAAAATCACACAGGAACGCATTAGTCTCACGTGGCCGTATACTGTTAAATCGCGGCTCAACTTCTACACAAGTTGTCTTTGAACCCAATGAGACCTCACTGAGGAGAGTATCCAGTTCAAACGAGTTTTTTAACGCAGTGCTTCGTCAAAGGTTGACGAAGAGAATTCAGAATCTCACCAGGTCATCGAATAATTCGTGATAGGCTGGACTGTCCATTGCCAAGAAACTACGCAACCAGACACTATGTTTGTGCGTTCTTAAGTGAGATTAGGGTTAAATTGAGTTTCACATGTTAATATCAAGCCGGATGACGCACCCATGCACTATTGGTAGCTATGGTTACCAAGTGGGCTGTTTTTCTATTAGGCTGACGTAACATTTGGTGCGATGTTGCTTAAATCAGTGAGCATTGCGCGCATTTTGTCCACATGCAAATCCTTCCGGAAAGAAAAGGTCCTTCACTTTTCTGTGTTACAGCAGCTTCATACATTAATGATTGTCCGACGTCACATGGCAATGTTGGCCAGTTAGCGAGGACAAAAAAGCATGCTTTGCTTCGAGCCAGGCGACGTTGCTGTCTGACATAAAGGACAGGTTGTCGTTTTCATCACACAGTTTCCCAAACTGGACCTGAGTTTGTAGTCCATCAGAATGTTTCGGAAAGCTCTTGAAGTTAGAACCCGATGAGAGCACGCTCACCCAGAACTGAATGATGAGCATATTTGTTAACATCTTTCTAAATATACGTCGGAAAGATGGACATCTCAAACAATCGTGATAACGAGATCACAGGAAATCTAGTACTACCAAATTAGGGTTTGTGGACAGTTTCCTGTGCGAAAAGTTCAAACTTCATACGATAAATTACAAAATAATTATTCAGAATACTATCCTGAGTCCCAACACTAATCGGAACCTTCTGGTCTGCCCTCTCCGTTTAGTAGTTGATGACATGCCCACAGATGTGCATAGTTAAATTTCTTTTGTAGTAAGCGGTTAAGAAGATAGCGCTGAATTGTTAACAGTCATGTTGTCTTGCCGCAACAGATAAGCTGTTCTGAAGTAGCAAACTACTGTGCGACAATGGACCCAGTGACTCGACCGAGTAAGCAGACGCGAGTGCGACAACAATGTCTTGGTGGTGTGAAGTGGACCAAATTCAACGATGGCTGCGTTGTCGGTCATCTCTTGATTTAACTGGGCAGCACACGGTTCCTACACAACATCAGTGAAGCATTCTAAGGGGCTCTGGCGCATGATCTTATTACACCGTTATCTACAAACGAAAATCAGAAGGCTAAAACTTCCTCAATCAGTCTTCTAGGCGATCTGAAAGAACGGCAAACGTTCACGTGTCAGGCGGCCGGATAGACATAAACAGTGTACTGGAAATTGGTTAGCCGAAGTAGAGGACTGTCTTAGGAGCGGCGCAGAACTTGTTCATATAAACCCGTCTAGTCACGCACAATCTGGCTCCACTGCGCATCAAACAGTGAACATTACTGCGGTGTGAAGACCGAATAATTCGACCAATTATTGCTAGTGGATAGGTTCACTGTAAAACGATTCGTCTGAATAGGCAATACGCAGTAACAGTACAACACTGCTCGCCGAAGAAATCGCAGTCATTAACCTGGTACCAACCAAAGGATCGTTTGCCAAAAAATGTCCCTTTTTGCTCATGAACATAAATAATAATGAGCCTGATCAAAGTGTGTTCCACAAAATAACATCAAAAGTAATCTCCGATTAATATAGGGTCGCCCCAATCTTGGTTAACAGAGGAAAGGCTTTGAAAGTCCCTTTGGGATATGCTCGGAGTCCTCGACACAAAATTAGCCATTTATATCGTGTATTACCCGTATCATTGATAGAAATATGACGACAGTTGATACTAGCACTTAAGTTGCACACAATTACGAGAAGATAGACCACAGGTGCAATAGAGAGGACAGTACAGTGGGCGGCCACAAGCATAACATGATCCGACAGCTTCGAATGGTTGGAAAGTACTATTTTATATGTAGTACAACTGATTGCAGTCCTGGGTTTTTGGAGGCAACCATACAGCATATGCTCTTCGGTCTTCCTAATGCATTAACGCTGCAGAGAATTTCAGCTTCCAGAGAGTGGGAACCAACCAACGGAATGAATGGCTTAGATAAATGGTTCCCAATGTCCGGTTGACGGGACATGTTGCAGGACGCGATGAGTTAAAAAGACATATCACGTATGCAACTTTTTAATGAACTCAAGTCCAACAGGTGGGGTGGTGACAAAACTACTGTTGACATTGATGAAAATATCTCCTCTCAAAAGAAGAAACAGAAGCTTTAGAACGAAGAACTGTCGACAAATTAGATCATTGCATTCTCGGCACTAAATGTTATGTGCTGGAGGATACTCCTGAATTGTTACTGGCGGAACTGGATGTACTTTTCGCAAGAACATTTAAACAGTCTCCAATATCAGAAGGACCGATACATACCGTAGACTGATGGGTTTCGAAGTACGAGCTGGATTAGAGATCCGTTTCAAGAAGTGTCAACCCAACATCAGGGAAAGCCAATTCAAGCAAAACAATATCTGCTGTACCATCGTGTACAAGACTCTCCGTTATAAATTTTATCAAGACTTAAAAAGTCCCATCGACATTTTCCACCACGTGTTTCAACGAATTCTATTATTAATTAAGACAAAAGCAAAACAGTGATACTGATCTCCAACCTCAGCTAGATCGCGCTCTCGCCGTTAACGTGAAGTTAGGACCAGACAACCTGTTAGGAAGAAGTTACTATCACACGAATGATCCAATGCTAACAATGTGAGTGGGAAGATTGTTTTTACCGTTGTTTTTCATGAAGAATTAAGTGGTAAACGCAAGCTGCAAGAAAGTGTGGACTGTATGCTGAAACGGCTGGGGAAAAATGGGTCCCATGATGAGTTGAGCTTCATTTGTGTCAAATGCAGGAAATCATGACAGACCGATTTACCTCTGCTAGATTCGTATGAATTTAAACCAGACAAGATTATGACAGCATGCATACGGTGACCACAAAAAGATTCTGGTGCGACCAGACCATACCGTTAAGTCCAGTGTGAACACAGTACTTTCGCAAAGTTGACCATCTACGTCAAGAGAGTATACTGAGGAAAGCAAACAAGACGCTAACCATCCGAGATTGACAATAAGCAAACACAAACACACATGTATAAATAAAATTTGAGCAAATAGTTCAGACTGTACAATGTACACTTCAAGGAGTGGAGGACTTACCGGTTCCTCCTTGAAAGTTCGTCGACTACCTTCAAAACTTTTACGTAACAGTGATTCCACACGCGTTCCCAAAGTGGCAGACATCATGTCATGCTCAGATCCAGTAGTGATGGGAGCTGACCTCAATTCCTTCATCACTGCGGTCACAGGAGCCAATAACGGAGGTGCCGAATGACCAGGTTTGGAATCTGATGCACTAATAATGGTGGACAAGTTAGAATCTGCCGACTCCGTTCGTACATTACCAATACGGAGTGAAACGGGTGAGGGTTGTAAAGCTTTGCTCAAAGCAGACTCGGCTACCACAATGCTAGTCTCCCCGCCTGAGATTGTTGGTTTGGCTTGAGAGCAAACGAGAAGCAATTTTTTCGAGCAATCCGCCGACGATTGATTGGGCGATTTCCTGTCGTCCGATAAAGAAGCCGCGGTAGCCGCAAGGCGCTTAGGCGTTTGTCCGATCGATTTTACACCCAACATTGGCGAATGCTGTTGACTGGCTCGCAGGATAGGAGAGTGGGAAATCACTTGGGGGCTAAGCGGCACACATTCTGTAGAAATCGGTCGCGATTTCACATTAGAATCAGTTGATCCGAGACAGTCAGTGTTGACTTGTACAGTGTTAATGTTATTCACTCCTCGATCAACATCTGTTTGTAAACTAGTCTCCCACAGAGCCTTAAATTTGGGTTTGTTTCGTGGTGTGGAAGTGACCAACCCAGGTGATGGACTGACTACAACGGTAGTGGTACTACTTGTGTTGGTAAGGTTGCCACTGATCACGGGGGTCTGTAGTGAGCCCGGATGTATAGGAATGGAACCGAAGGCGAGGAACGATGTTGACGAGGAACAAGCAGACGAAGGAGTTGTAGAAGTACACGAAGTAGACTGTGAAACACCTGCAGAGTTGGGGGTAGTGATGGTGTTACAGTGGGAAGCTTGAACAGAGCTGGTACTGACAATACCAAGACTGTGGGCAAGTGTGCCGGATTTGCTAGTCGGTGAGGCTGCCAAGAACAAAGTGGGCCCGTTCGCGGATACTTGAAGAGGATAAACTGTCAGCCCGGTAGCCCCAACCGTGGGAAGAAATTGTGAAGTCAGCTCCGAAGATTGAAGGTTACAGATAGAGGTAATCAGTCCGTCTACAGAGGTAGTCCGACCAGAGATAAGAGAATTCACGGCTGTAGCGACAGTTCTGATGGGGGATTCGCTGGAGGAGGATCCAGAAGAGAAACGTACGGTGTCAGCTGAGCTGGTCGGTTTGCAAGTACCGAGTAATGAAGAGGACCATTGCGCCTACAAGAATCATAATAAAGAACAAAAATGATCAGAAAACAACGAAGCGTTCAAAAGAAGAATTAACTATATGACAACCGAAAATTCAGTATGAGTGAAGAAGGTAAGATCATATGCAGATGGAAAGATATTTAAAAAGGTGGCTATTAATTGTGGTTCTGGGAAATTACCAATTCTCTTGCTATACATAATAATCCATTATGATCAAAGGCCAGATGAGCACCCATTTCGTCATATTTAGTCAAAAATCTTCGCCACCACCATTGACTTCAGATCAAAGGAGTAAAGATCTTGACAACAAGTTAGCAAGCAGAAAGGAAAACAAAAGGGAACAGTGTTTGGTTATATGCTGTACAATGGGCGGAAGGTTTAAGAAGTGAATTCTATAGGATTCCTGCTAGTCGATATTCTGTAAGCAAGTGAGAGGCCTTAGCAACGTTATTTGAGAACGGGTATCAGTTACGCGGGGAGTAAATCAATTCGAAATCTCCCAAAGGTGTGTTGAGCGCAAAATAATGGGAAACATCCACAAAGAAATTTAGAGGGTGTGGTACCGATCGATGGCTTCTATCGTCGTGGTCAAAAAGGCAAATGGAACAATACGACTTTAAGCTGATTAGGTTACAAGTCTAAATGACGCTCTCGAGAAGCATCAGTATTCCTTGCCGATACCGGAGGATCTCTTCACGAAGATGAATGGCGGGAAATGTTTCGCGAAGCTTGACCTAGCCAGTCGATGGGGAGTCCAAGGAATGGTTAACAATTTACACCGACGAGAAACTTCACCGATTCAACCGCCTGCCATTCGGTGTAAAGACAGCGCCAGCCATCTTCCAACAGGTGATGGATACCATGCTCACAGATATTCCCAGTGCGGCTGCCTATCTAGACGACATTATACACATGAGTCACAATGCAGAGGATCTGGAGCAGAAGCTGGACCAAACTCTTACTCGTTTGGGTGAATATGGCTTCCGACTTCGCACCGACAAATGCAGCTTTGGAATGTCCAGCATCAAATACCGTGGATTCATTGTGAACAAAGGCGGTCGACGACCTGACCCGGCCAACGCGGAAGCCATACAGAGGACACCATTTCTAATGGACGAGCCAACTATACGGTCTTTGCCAGGGCTGGTCATTCACCACAGTGTCTTCCTCCCAGAGCTCCTTCAAATCCGAATGTCAATGAACCGTCTACTCACTGAGGATGTCAAGTGAGAATGGTCAAGAAAATGTCAACAATCCTTTGGTAACATCAAAGCCCTACTGACTTCAGACCTACTGCTTACGAACCACGATCCAAAGCCACCACTTGTGGCTACAGATGCATCTGACTACGGACTGGGTGCTGTGATATCACATACGTTTCCAGATGAAAAGGGAACGGCAATCGCGCATGCATCAAGGTCGCTTACACCCGCTCAGCGAAATTACAGTCAGATCGAGAAGGAGGCTCTGGCAATAATCTTCGCAGTGAGGAATTTTCATAAAATGTTGTACGGACAACAGTTCTCGTTGTTGACGGATCACAAACCGTTACTCGCAGTGTTCGGCTCAAAGAAAGTAATCCCGGTTTACACGGCCAATTGCTTGTAAAGATGGGCAACAACGCTTCTCGTCCACGAATTCACGATACAATATCGTTCCGGAACTAGCTTTGGCCAGGCTGACGCTTTACCCAGACTCGTAGAGTCGCAGGCACTCAACGACGAAGACACAATAATCGCAGCGATCAACACTGAACCCGATGCACAACTCATCCTCAGCGAGGCTGGTTGAGCACTTCCAGTGACGGCAGAGATGATCAAGGAGGAGACCAAACTGGATCCAATTTTGAGGCAAGTAATGACGTTCATCCGCACAACTTGGTCACAAGCAGGCCTCAATGGCGACTCGCGGGAATACTTCCACCGTCGAGAAGCCCTTATGATCGTGGACGGTTGCGTTATGATTGCCGACAGAGTGGCAGTCCCGGAAGCCCTCTAACGACAGGCGCTCAAGCAATTCCACAGTGAACACCCAGAGATTAACTGAATGAAGTATTTGGCGCACAGTTTTGCCAGCTGGCCAAGAATGGACAAGCAAATTGAGAGGCACTGCCAAAAATGCGCATCGTGTTGTCTGGCTACGAAAAACCCCGTGAAATGTGAACTGCACACTTGGTCAGCAGTCCAAAGACCCTGGCAGAGGCTCCACATGGATTTTGCCTGACGACTGGTCATCGTCAATGCGTACACCAAATGACCAGAAGTTCACAACCTACGATAGCCGAATACGGACAACACTATACAGAAGCTTTCGGAACTCTTCAGCTATTTCAGACTGCAGTTCACCTCTTCCATCTTCGAAAACTACTGCCAACAGCTAGGTATCCAACACATGTGATCTCCAGTTTACCATTCTCAGTCGAACGGACAAGCTGAAAGGTTTGTCGGCATCTTGAAGCGAGCGTTGTTGAAGGCCAGAGGAGAAGGTCCTCCAAATCATGCTTTACAGACCTTTATGACCAATTACCGGACAACCCCAAATCCGAACGTCCCTGATGACAAGTCGCCGGCAGAATGCATGTTCAATAAAAAACTGAGAACTACTTTCGATAACATGATCCCGGATTTAAACAGGAGAGGAGGACGCAATGTCGGAATGGAAAGATAGCACAATCGAAGACACGGAGTTCGCGCACGATACTTCATGATCGGAGAGTCGGACCTTGTGTTTCATGGACCACTGAGCCGAAAGAGAGGAATAATCGTCCGACGGAAAGGTTCAGTACTCTATGAGGTGAAAGTCGGCGAAGCAACATTTGTGCGTCATGCAACCCAGATTCGCCGAAACCGCGGAGATGCACAGTGCGACCCAGTAAGACCAACTGTACAACACGATAAATTACTGGACGCATTCGACCAAGAGAAGAAAAAACGTTCTACCGAAACCGAATATTCGACAGTTTCAAGACACTGAACACAAGTATCCTTTGAAGTAGAGGCGACGGACGAACAGATGCGGCAAACCGGTCAAAAGTATCCCAGTCGATCCTCGGAAGCAGTCCTGTGATTAAACCCAACAATCTCCAGGAGGGTGTTGGAGGAATGCATCTTTTTTTGCTCAGAATCGTCTGTTTCCTCGAAACAATGATTTCATCCTATCAGAATGAGCAGAAATGTTGTGAATAGTCGAGAGATAAACTTCGCTATTTTTTATCTGTTCGGCCTTTGTTCCACTATGCTCATTGGTGGATTAGTGACCTTTACTTTTGTGATGTCTGTCCCTTGACTTTCTGATTCGAGAACGTTTGTAGGTCGTTATGCACACATGCAGTTTCCTCCTTGTGACACGTTGCTAGAGCGGAAAAAAGTCGTTTTTTGTACCCGTCTTTCGGTTTGTCTTGGGAGCGATTAATCGGGACTGCCACGTTATTTTCTGGACCAAGATTTTCCGTGTCAATTATTATAAGGAGGAGAATCCGATTTCCATCAGCCGCATTACTCTACCGTGTACGAACCAGCGTATTCTGTCGAGACCTTCCAAAAAGCACGTTACAACGCATTATACTCGACATTGTGATTTGCTATGAATAACCAACCATAAAGTGGTGACTTGGAGTTGAACAACAATCCACGATGTGAAACATCCAGCGCCCCGAAAACAATCATGTGAAATAATGATTATAGTGGATAAGAAGAGTCATCGTTTCAGTGGTGGATGCGCATATCACACCAAACGAGTGGAATCGATAAGGTTTCATTGGGGATAATCAAGACGCTGAACTGCTTAGGCCGTGTCGAATTAAGGCTACACAAAGGCGGCAGTCCTTAAAAGATCACTGTAGATCAGCGGCAACTGGAGCAGACAAGGTCAACTGGCTTGGTCACTTAGTGCACAATACACTCAAACAGACACATGTTCAGCCACCGTGTTGACCTGCCGGCTAAAGCGACTGAGGCAAATGTGTCAGGTTTGACCAGTTTGGTGTACTGTTTGGTAGATGGCATGAAAGAAAGACTGAGTCAAGGGTGATGAACAAACAAAGCAACTGACTATAGTGTGCCGTCGAAAACAGAAGGCTGTTGATCGGTACTGGAAACTTCGAATAATACAAGCGTCAAATCAGTCACGACCTCCATGAATTAGATAAGCTCTTCTAGTTGACCCAATTCAAAAAGGTGCACACTCACTCGAGCTCCTCAACAGCTCACGCATGTGAAATGAACACCGAGAGAACATATGGTAACAGTCCTGCTTGGTCCAACCAAAACCTTGCGATAAGAACTCCTCGGTCAAGCGGAACTCAGACGTTTCATCCAACCTGTTGAGCATTGTTTTCCTATTGAGCTGGGACTTCGGTTGCGCCAAATTTGACATAACACAACCGATCAAAGATTTCGTCATGCCAGCAAGCATAAAACGATAATCTACGGCTCTCTCTAAAAATTGCTCTGACAGGAATGCTTTATCCTGATGCGAACGCTGCACTTAAATGCGAATGGGAAAAGTGAATGACAGAAAGGGCGAACACAGCCAGTTAATATTTCGTTATTGTAGATCGTAGTGCCCATTTTCGTGGCTGAGATTGTTATGCGTCACAACGTACACGTGTAACCTGCTGATGTCTCGTTCATGTGGATGGACAGATAACATCTCGTATTGTCAATTTTGACTGGCTACAACCAGGTTCGAAAGTAGGGAGACATCAAAGTCCACAGAAATGCGGCAAACAGTCATTCGAATGGTGTCCAATGGTATGAACAGTCTGAGAGAAAGCTCAGTCTGCTCAGAGATCCCAAGTGGTTTTGGTTTTGTAGGGTAAGGTACCACAAGTGGTACGTGTTGAATGTTTAAGTTTAACGGGTGAACACATAAATTAAGATACCCCGTTATCAAAATGAAGTGTTCTTCACAGTTGAAACCAACGCTTACGCTGAATGTTATCACGGGAACCAAGGGTAAAACAGCATGAGTTCCCTAGTCGAAGTTCATAAATCGTGAACACATTCAGCGTCATATAGACACCTCAGTGAAAATGTGGACTTCGGCAAAGAGAAGTTACTCAATGATTTGCGTGAGGAGTGATAGTAAACGATCAGTGATTATTTGGGGATGTTCTTCGAATCACAGATGGGTAAAATAGATATCCCGGATGGTCAACAACGTGTAAATTCAGAAATTAGACAGAATCTCATCACCACGTATTACGCCGTACGATCAAGGGAATGCCGTGCATTAACAAAATAATGTCTCAATATGTATGCATGGTGTTACAAAAATATGACTTCTTCCGCAGAATTCATTTGCCAGGAGGGCTGTCCTGCAGTTCTGACAAAAAGTTTAGCAAGCACACAAAAGTGCTAGGATCAATAGCCTAATGGCGGAGTGGGGAGGACAATTTAAGAAAAGATAATGATTTGAATCCGTTGAACACTTCGATTCAGATCTGAAAAGCATGCAGAAAAGAGGCACTGGGGTTCAGGAGCAAAATTGCCAGCTTATTCTAGCAGATCACAGGCGAAATGGCCTTGCTGTTTTGATACCGTCATTTTCAAGACCTTATTGAGTAACTCGTTAGGGATAAATAGGTGTCGAAAAACCCCACACTAGAACGACGAGTAATTAGTATATCAAGTTATACAAGAAAAATGAGCATGAGGCAACGCACTGTAGCGAAACTGTCTGTAAAATTTTGAAAGGATTCACAGCCTCATCGCAAAGCGTATTTGATTTGATTTAGAAAAACACCAAAATCTAGTGTAATCAATCGAATAGCAAACCACACGGGCAAATGGATCATCACAGTGAGTCATACTGCCCCGATCGAGCGTAGGAAGAATGTGTATACACATTTTATCTGCACAAACAAACCTACAAGTTACAAATTAATTGCAAACAAACACTAGGTTGACCGAGGATCGACGTTTGCAGATGTAAGCGTGCAGCAAAGTGACGGTTTACCCAAAGTAACCCAGCGGTACCCAAGCTCTGACTAACAAAGTTATGGGTTCAAGTACTCTGGCCGCTCTGCTATATGCAGTTTGGTAGCCTGAAATCATTAAGTCATAACAGAAACAAACATCATGCCCTGAAACAGTTGAAAACGAGTTCCATTTATCACCCTTTAACAGGGGGACCTTAATTTTAAGTCCACTCATCATAGCTAAAAGGCGAGTTACCTTTACCCATCTGGGAATCCAGACATGTTATTGTCACGCGTCCGCAAACATTAAAACTCGGATCAAGCCACAGATAAGCTAACCCAAAGTTGGTTACATGAATGCACGATAGCATATTGTTAATAGTATCACCCTATTAGATCAACGTGCTGATTGTGGTACAGAAAGTCTACAATTTACTGTATTCATTCGGGATGGATGGATAATCAGTCTATCTGATCCACGATTTAACAAACGGCAGTACCTGGAAATACCCTGTGCTTCTGCCCACGTTTATCGTACAGACTGTGAAGAATCTGTGACGATAACCGTGGAACAAACAGAATCGGCTAACGCGTTCTACCAAGAACATTACAACAAAAGATAACAATAGGGATAACATTTGAGCCTTCTGTTTTCCACTGAAATGAAGCAATGATGGACAACTTTTCTGGATGCTGAAGATGGTTAATTATCGGCAATCGCTTCTTCAAACTAACAAGACTAATTTCAAACGATGATTTAGGCTGCCGGAAAGTGGCAAAAAGTTGTCTCAGGTACATTGATTGCCAACATCGCTAAAAAAAATATAAATTACCATAAGTGACAGCAATGCATCAGAAGCTCAAATAGAGGCCTAACTACCACAAAACAAAACAAAAGCTTCCATAAAGAGGCAAAAGAAAACGAAGAATGGGACCTAAGTACTAAGCCTAAATATTCAACATCGGGGTGCCTATACCTCATAAACAACCAGCCGGGTTGTAAGCGGCATCCGCATGACAGTTTCTTTCAGGTTTTCAGAGTCCTGCTTTGTTAACTGCACCCACTCCATACAACTCGGTAGAACAACGACAAAACTCACGTCAGTACCCTGATGCTAGTTACTGAACGCAAAAAACGAGGACCGAATGCTTGAATATGATTTGCAACTTCCATTCCGAAGAACCACGCCCCGTAGCAGTGAAGTAGCATCAACCTGACGTCCGTTCTATATACGGAACCCATAAGCATCAGAGACTATTCGGACCATAAATCAGGGAATTTCACCCCAGTAGTGAAGATGTGAACAAACATAACCCCGGCCGTCACAAGCGATGTTTATAGAACTGGTGACCGAGCGGATAAGAGCACTGGCTCATAACGCAAATGGTTGCTGGTCCGACCTTCCACTCAAACCACCCCTGTCTGATGAGTCCAGACAAGGACAAAACCGATTTTGGAGTGTCGGTTTGAGAGTGAGCATCCAGAATCATCGACCTTCAATTTCACTTTGCTGACTTAGCCCCCCCCCCAATGTACGAACCGGTTAACAAACTTACTAACTCCACTAACACACATGAAGTCAGCATGATCATAGTAGGCATGCGGGAGTATCTGAAACTCTGGGGCCATAAAGCATATTCTAAAATATTTGACAAACCGCGAGGTATTGTTTGACATTACTCGCGCTGCTTGAAAGTCAACAGGCAACAGCGCTTTATCGTTAGCATAATCATGATCCATCCCTTCTCCATCAATTAGAAGGTCTACGCCGAAATTCTGAGAGCGCCGCAGGCAATCCTGTCATTTTAGTTAATAAGAAAAGATGGCGTAAGTAGACCACTTTGGCAGGCGTCCCAGACTAATCTGAGTCGGGGTAGTATAATGGGATATCGATAGTACATTCACAGGCTTGTTCGATACACAAATGCACTGAAACTACTTTAAGACTACAGATCGGCCCGCTGAATCGAAGATCTTTTGCAGTCGGGAAAAACGGCAACTGTGAGCCGACAATGAGTAGTGACCTGGTGAAAGGTGAAAATGCTATGAAAGAGTCCCAATCTGGAAATAAACCCCATCTGTCCTCCTCTAATGTCTGTGTTGGAAAGAGGCACTTTTGTCAAGAATTCACCCTAATTGCCAAGAATGAATTTTTCAATTTTAGAAATTTGAATGCTCGTCAAAATTCAAGCTTCGCACTCGCTTCTGATTGGTCCGTTGAGTGGCCTAGTCCCATGGCCACTGAAAACCTATAAATATAGCCGCTGTGCATCAGTTTCACCTTCGAGCTGAACAGCAAACAGCTCGTCTGAAGGCTGTCTTTTTCTTTACTCGTAGGCGATTTTCAAGTTGCGAGGGTTGGGTTCCCACACTTGCGCTCTGGTTTTCATGCCGTATTGCAATGTCGTTGAGTTCCGTTTGTGATCGAAATGCTGCTCGCAGTCTTCGTGTTCGTTCTTGTCTTCCTCTCTCAATGGATCGGTAACAGTTGGCGATGGGCGGTGATGACGTCAAGCTACTGTTGCAGTAGCAGATGAAACTCATGGAGATGTTTGCCCAACGACTGTCCAACACACGTCTGGGTCAACCCGCAAAATCTGGTGGTGCGCAAGCCGTTGACAGGTTGACAACCGGTATCTCCGAGTCTGCTTACGATTCGCATGCGAACGTGATATTCAGTTATTGGTTTGGCCGGCACGACGACTTGTTTCGTGTCGAGTTTGCAATTAGGATAATTTGCGAAAGATCCGGCTTCTACTCCGCAAAATTGGCCCTGTGGAGCACGAGCGGTAGGCTAACTTCATCTTACGCAAAACCTCATGTGAAATCAGCCTCAACGAGACGGTAAACAAACGATCGCAGATATTCCGCGACCAGTCGTCTCTATTCAACCTAAAGTACCACTGCCTCAAGCTGACCAAACGAGACTCTGATGACCTTGTCACTTATGCCGGCATCATGAGTCACGAATGCGAGCAGTTCAAATTATCCTCCCTCATGGAGGATCAGTTCAAGTGCCTTATCTTCATCTGCGGCTTGGAATCAAATCAACTTGAAGATCTGTTTAAACAACGCAGCCACTGCCGCGAAGCTACCAAGAACCCACAGCGTGTCGAGCATCAGTCATGGAAGAAACCCGAAGATCCGTGATCTCGCCTGCATGTGAATTTCGTGGGACCCATTGACAGTATGTTGCACCTCATCCTAGTGGATGCATACTTCAAATGGCCTGGGACTGTCATACTGATGCACGCCACAACCTCAGCCACAATCAACAATCTACGCCGCATTTCCAACCAACATGGCCTCTCGGAGACGTTTGACTCGGATAACGGATATTGAAAATGTTACCGATTGACCACGACACTCTTGATCAGTTGTTCACACTAGTTGGAACAACTGGTTCAAAAAAACCTGTATCAATGCCTCACCCGTTTCAATAGATTGGATTGTCGTCTGGAGACAGTGTATCAGAGCACAATATCGGTAATAGGATCGTGCTCCACATGGATCAACAATTCCTAATGGAATCAGCCATCAATAGTTACCAATTACAGAGCCTCTCTGTGACGAAGCTCAATTTGGAATAAGAGAGCTCCAGGTGGAGTGCTGACGCGCAAGGCGCTAAAAACGAATGCTGGTCAAAACAGTCTGTGTTCGGAGCATAGACGCAGCATCAGTCCACCGCCATCTGCAAGACGTGATAATAGCACAAACCCGGGGCCAAAACGACACTCGGTACCGTCTACATTCACCATATCAGAAGTGCATCAATCTAGGAAGCCAGAACAGCTAGATCTGAATGGAAGGAACCCTCAACAATGAAGTTAGTAAACAACCAAAAGATGCCCAAAAATGTGGCGTCTAGAGCCATCACAGAATGTTAAGCGGACGGCAGAGAGCCTATTGGTGATAGAAGTCTATCAATGCGGTTTCAGCCAATGTGCCGAGCTCTACACGCACTCCAGTCCGGCGAGAAGCGGTCACGGTCATCTGAAGAGTAAAACCAGTGTCCGATAGACAGCGCTTGCGCTGTCAGTTTGACACAATGGCTTCTGTTCCGAATTCTAGTCTGGAAAACAGTAGCTGCTGATTTTGAATGCATTTAACATGAAAATGAGAACGATTTGTCAACCTCTCTGTTTCTGAATGCAAACGCGGAAGACATCTATGTCAACCACTCTTTTGGAATCGAGCAGAGGACACTGGGAACTAGATAATGGGCCGTAGGGGGTTGAGCACATCGGGATGACTTCACTATCATTAACCACATCTGGTGTAAGATATGCAAAGAAATAGCTAAAAAAGGGGTTAGGAGAGCTCTGAGGGATAAGCTAGAAGAGACGATGAAGAGGGTAGAAGTAGCATATTCCCGACCATCCATGTGGCTGGATACAACAGATAAGACAACACGGATTACAGTGTGAAATTGGCGTTGCAGTATGGGACCAACAATAGCGCGGTTACATGTGGGCTAAGAATACTATCATGACGTCCAGACCTGGACTAAAAACGATTAGGGCTCTTTATCAATTTCTTTAGCTCAAATGCTTGTACCACAAAGCAGTAAATGGTTGGCAATTCATTGAGATCAACCTTCTGGTTACTCTCCGCCTGGAAGACTAGGAGAACGTAGTTCGTCGGATCTATTTCGTCCGTCTGGCAAGAGCGATCAAATCAGCGAGATCAACACGCCGTCCGGTTTAGCCCAACAGATCGCCCATATGAGCTAGCCGTCAGACCAAGTCAAAGTTCAGTCTATTCAGTGATTAAGACCGAGCTAACTGAAAAGCATCAATGGCTAGGATAAAGCAATCAACATTTAGATATTAATCCCATGAAAACAAACGACCTGTTTGTAACCGACAGTGAGGCGGCACATGTGGCTTGTGGCTCCCGCTGTCCCGCTTTGGTAAGTATCTCTAGTTCAAAGACGTCAGTCAAATAACGCGAGCATCTACACCAGTGAACCCGGAGTGGTCGTCATTTTTCTGTCACAGATTCTATGGACTCCGGTGGCCACAGCTCGATGGACAAATACCTCCCATGGTCGCTCACCGAATCGCTAATATTTTCAGTCATGCTAAATAATCACTTATTCCCTCTGCGGCTTGGGCCACTCAGCTGTAATATTGACAAGCAGTGTATAGAACGGCTGATGAAAGGAGGGCATTCCAAGTTTATGTACCATCGATAAATATCCGTTTCGTGCCCTCGTCGTGGCTTATCCGTTGGTGCCACACTTTGAGATCACTTTGATGGTCGCCTGGCAAAGGCTTCAAAGAGATGCTTCTCTATTATATGGTAAGCCAATGATAGCACGGAATTCCTTTAAGCTTAAGAAACACAGGTATCGTTTAGGTTTCTGTAAATCCATCGCTGAAGTATCATCCTTCAGAGTGCCGAATAGGTTAGAGACCTCAATACCCAAGCCATCCGCCACAAATGTCCCCCGTTTGGAGCACGGTAGACAGTCGACATTGTCATCGCTCAATCAGTTCTTTGCTGAGAGCGTACGGAATTGTGAGGCCCCTACGTTTCCAGTAGCATAAATAAAAGTGATTGCGTTCATTAAGTGGTCATTCTCAATCAGCTCCAAACCAACTGCACTCAGTGCAGTGCGACAATGCCTTTTTGTCCCTTCCATACTCAACTTCGCAATCGACGATATGCCACAAAAGGGTCAAAATGGGCTTATCAACGAAGCGTGAAACCTCGCCCAAGAAAGAAAATCGTAAGCTTAACTGATGCCGATGATGTCGGTATGCATTGTGACAGCACGCAAGCAATTCGCTAAACCGTTTAAAGATTGAGGTGTTACAAGGAGATATGTGTTCGATACTATCGAAGTATGAAAATTATCAGGGGCTTGTGTCAGCACACACTACGAGTGGAAACGGTCGATGTATAACAGCCAGCTTTGTTTAACACGTAAATTGTCGGAGTTGGTGAGGTGTAGAAGCAGCTCCCCCGCGTACTGTTGAAGTTCGTTGGACCTTTACCTACCTGAGGCATCCCTGAAGTCAAGGAACGTCCGACTTTCGTTAAAGAGTAGGCTGTACAGGGCGATTGTGTGCAAGATACTGTTCTACGATTGCGAAGTCTGGTCACTCCGCGTCGTTTATGCTTGTAAGTTATGTCTTCAGCAATCGCTGTTCGCAGACCGCTGTGCGTGCGTATTAGTCGCAAGAGGTGACCAAAGATTAATTGTAGTGAGGTGTGTTGGAAAGAAAAGCTTCCCGTTACGCATCAGTTAGGGCAACTCAGATAAGCCCAACGCATACCCACCTAGCGTTTACCATACGATGCTTTGTCTGCCATTCTTAGGTGTGGCTTGGAAAAATAGAATGGTGAGTAGTCTGACTTGGTGGGTGGAGCCCACAAGGTGACATGTCGTCACCTAAAGAATAAAGGATGTCTACAGGCCGAAGTCCGTCGTGGGAGTATTGATGTTTTTCGTCGTGGCCGTCTTTAGCTGGTACTATTCACACTTTCTTGACTGGACAAAGCGATGTAGAAGGCTGAGAAACTACAGAAATTCTCAAATCACGTACAACGCAGACGTGAGTCTTTCGCTAACAGTCATCGTATATCTTGCCCTAGGTTTTCCAGTCTACTTACACATATTTCTCTCACTCGATATCTTTGTACCAGAGTCACCATTGACATCCGGCCACAACTCAGACCTGCACAACAATATAAGCGATAAATAACCGTCACGAGTGCCGGTCATTTCTTTGAGAGCTCCAAAATTTTCGCAATCCAGTATGTCGTGATTTATCAGCTCAAAACAAACGGGTAGCTTGCTGCATTAATTCTTCATTCCTTGTGACGTGTCAGCTGCTGACCTTGAACTGACGACTCATTTGACGCTCAGTAGCCATGGGTAGATATCAAAACAAATTTTTTTCGTGAAAAAACTGAACAAATCCAGAAACATTCTATTGAGCAGTGCTGCTTGACAACTTTCAATCAACACAAGCAATGCTAGACGCTATTTCGCGTTCTGCTACATACATCGGAATGCGCTTTGAAGTCTCAAAATGCAAAGTGCTTCTACAGGATTGCTGTGATCACGTAGATTTGATGTTAGATAATGTAGTGATGGAGGTTATTGACCGTTTGGTATACCTGGGAAGCTGCATCGCGGGCGGCGGCGGATGTGTAGAGAATGAAATAGAAGCGCGCATCTCTAAGGCTATGGAGGTATTCGCTAATCTGGGACATCTCTGGTGACAGACGTATTTCTCTGAAGCTTAAAGACCGAGTATATATAAGACAATGGTGAGGGCCGTATTACTTTACGGCAGCGAAACCTGGCCGCTCAGGGTATAGGACGTGAACCGTCTTTATGTATTTGACCACCGATGTCTGCGTTCAATCGCTCGTATCGGGTGGCACCAGCGTGTAAGTAACGAAGAGGTTATAAAGCGGGTGTTTGGTAGTGGTTGTCAAACGAGTCCTTTGTCCAGTCTCTACGTTTGCACACACCGAGCACTGTTCGCTGACACTGCGACCGACTGGTGTAAGGTGCGAGGTGGTCAGATAATGACCTGGCGTAGGGAAATGAAGTCGTTCACCAAGGGGTTAGTCGCTGTAGATTGAGTTCGTCTCCCGGACTGGGGCCCTCGCGACTCACAGAGTCGGTGGCTGGAGACTCTAGGTGAGATGGCGGCTAATCGAGCTCAGTGGCGTGAATGTTATCGTTGTTTGTCCGAGTTGTCAATGAAGTGAGTGCATCTAATGAGGCGGGGCAGTGAAAGCCGTAAGGAAGCTATCTCGCTGATGACGCCTTACTCTCACTTGCAGCTCGGTTGTTTGTTCGCAAGGTGTAGGCACCTTGATGTTGAATGCTTGAATATGGACGTAGTCATTCTCAGTAGTTAGGTTCCTTCCCCTCCCCTTTATTTCCCTTCTCTTTCTTCCTATATAGCGTTTGCTTTTTCTTCACGGTTGTGTGGCAGTTAAGCATTAGTGTGAACCACTGATTTATTGCTGTCTATAGTGATGATGATGATGCATCTATTGAGTACACTTCTCTGCATCTCATCAGGCACACACTGCAGTCTGTGGATTTTTATAGCAAAGTTCAGTGGACGTTGTGGAGCCAACCGACAAAACCAGTTAGTGCATATCAGTTACCGGAGCCAACCCATACTGATGAGCAAGTCCTTCTTTACGTACGGGAGTGGCTCCCAGTTGTTAATTATTACCGCACCCGCGAACCGGAAAGCCGCCGATTTCCTGTTGCGTAAGGAATTCCAAATGCCTTCTTCCGGCTCAATTGGGGTCGACAAATCAAGTGTCGAGAGATCGAAGACATGTTTTGACCTGATTGAGACATTGTGGTATCCATAAACGCTTTACGGACCTAAACTGTTACATATTCGTTGACCCGCTCCAATAACTGCTGCTCCGTTGTGCTTAGCTGGGTGACTCGGCACTTAGACGAGAACTCACAAATGATGTCACATTTGACGTCAAGTGGTAGTGATGTCTCTACCGGCGGTGTTGGGATCCGGTGGTGGTGAACAGCACGACTCGTTGACCTAAGTAGAACGTACGGGTTTTCAACAGAGTAGTAATGTCACTTTTCAATACAAACGAAGATGAGCATTCATCTTGGGAACTGTTGAATCCATCGCGCCAGTTGGCTTTTGCTTGCTGGATTTCCCAACAAATGGTAACGGATAGTCATTTACTTCGATCGTGGCTCTTAACAACATCCCTCTGGTCAATGTCTCCTTCGAACAGATTCGTCTTGCACGATGAAACAGAGTTCTCACCCGACCGCTTTCGTAGCGTATGGGCACAAAACTATGTAAGTTCAGGTGCTACCTCGTCTAAGTGTGTTCCCGGCAGACAGACCGGAGTGTGGAACCGTTGCTACGAGGCTTCACGAGGACATCCAAAATCGTCAAGGTATAGACGTACTCGTGCACAATGGTAAGACTAATTTTGGAATTCGGCTGGTTTACTGAACTAAGTATACCTTTCGCCATCTCTTTGGTGTTGATGAACGGCAGGATATTGTTGACGTAACACGCGTACAAATGGGCTTGGATGACAGAATCTGCGTTCCGCTTCAAGTGGACAACGAATATATCGGCTAGTACCGGACCGATTTGTGTACAGCCGATTTCCCGGAAGAACTTGACGTTCGCTATGCGAAGTAGCAGAAGGCGTTCTAATTAAGACGTAGACAGTCCTATGTTCAAGTGAGTTGCGCAGATATATTGGCAAATTACATCAACGCTGGATCCAACCCTGACCCAGGTCATAACGTTCGTCCGGACCAAATGGCCCACGGTTCCCTCAGCTGGGGAAATCAGTCAATTCTACCGTTGATGTGACTCGTTGATGGCAGTGGATTCCTGCATCATGTTTGCCGATAGCGTGGTCATCCCAATCACTCTTCGCCTTGAGATGCTGCGACAGTTCCATTCTAGTCATCCCGGCACCAGCAGGATGAAGGCAATCGGTCGCGACTACGCGTATTGGTCCGGCATGGACGGCGATATCGAGGAGCTGGTGAAACAATGCTCAAGATGTCAACAGGCTTCCAAGCTACCAACCATGCAGGATCCCGTGGCAAGCACCCAAGGGTCCACAGTGATGCCTCCACTTGGACTTCGCTGGTCCCATCGATGGGGTATTCTACCTCGTCTTGGTCGATGTATACTCCAAGTGGCTTGAGATATTCACACTTTCTCCGGCGACATCTCTTAATACGATCGCTGCCCTGCATCGCATTTTCGGCCAACATGGAGTTCCCGACATCTTCGTGTCGGACAGTTGGATACAATTCATGTCGTCACACTTCCAGGATTTATGCCGCCGGTCACTCATCCAGCACACTCGTACAACACACAGTACAACGGCCAAGCCGTTCGTTCACACTTTCAAACGGGCGTTCCTCAAATCTCGCCGGGAGGGTACCGCAGATGAGGTGCAACAGGATTCCCTGTTCGTCTACCGCACAACCCCTAACCGGGCCACACCCAACGGCCGATAACCAGCCGAATCTCTTGTGGGTCACAAACTTCGTACGGTTCATCACGCCCTCATTCCGACGAATGAGGCAATACAGGTGCCCGGCCCAAACGTCAGCAACGTTTTGGCTATTGGAGAAGCCGTTTAGCGTCGTGACTATCGACCGCGTCACAACAGTCGGACGGACGCAACCGTGAGTGTTCTTCACGGAAAGGTGTGTGATGTTTCTGTTAGTGGCACCATATAGAAACGTCACCGCAACCAGCTGCGCCCGCGGCACACGAACTCAACAACAACATATGACCAGCATCCGTTTCTGATGGACATCTTGTTGGACACATTCGCGCTACGGATGCAGTCCCTGCCACAGTTTCCCTGCCCCATGCCGAAATCACCACCACAACCTCTTGCCCAGACGTCGGACAGACCGCACTAGACGCTCGCATCGTCATATTCAGCTGGATCATCGAGCCAAGTGCTGCAGATGACGGTCATCTCAAACGGGAGGCGTTGGGGAAAGTCTAATTACCCTAAAAATGGTCTAATTTTTGATGACGCGGGTCGTCACCCAGGTCCAGTGAACATTCGTGCAATTCAACAGATACAAGGTGCCCAAAGACGTACATACACTTCGGTCTTTCCTTCACTCCATCGGCTAGTACAGTGCCTTCCTTCCAACGTTACACGATGCTGAGGCCCCGCTCACTCATCTGCTACAGAAGGATACTATATGGTGCTGGTCTCCCGATTGGGAGAGCTCCTTCGCCTGCCTGAAGACGATGCTAAGCTCCCATCTGCTGCTGACGCACTACGATCTAGCCCTTCTAATTGTAGTCGCAGCCGACACCTCGAATTACGGTGTCGGCGCAGCCGTCTCTCAACACCTCCCTGTGACCATTTTTGGAGAAAATAGACTTTCCCCAACACTGGCTTTAACCCGACTGCGAGTATACTGTGACACCCGACTAAGTTACGGGAGCCGGTTGTATCGGACTAACTTTGTGGCGTCGGGAACCATTAACCTAATGAAGTGTTCAACTCTACACTGATCAACCATGTTTGAGCTCATAGTGTGTTACGGTTAGACAGTAGTACGATTTGTGTTATCTAGTCGCGATCTGATTGAGTGGTGCTGACCTTGCTAACTGAAAGCCTGATCGACAATAGTACTGTGTGCCGGATTTATTACACTGATGGGTCTGTCATGTTAAAAAGTGTCACGCCCAGGAGTTATGGTTCATATGTCGCATCATCTGTACCGTCAGTTATGAAGTACTTACGAAACGACCCAAGGGGCTACCTGACTGAAGACGAAAGCACGTCCTCAGGCCGAGTGCCTCTTGCGGGCTGGTGTGTACGATAAGCATGAGGTCCACGAAACCACAGCAGATTTAAGGAATCGTCTTGTTCACTGTAGAGTACACCCGGAAACGTTTTGCAAAACAAAAACAGGCGTATCACGCCAAATGCGCTGTTCAGGAAACTATTGAACACATAGAGTGGATAGGACACCACTAGTGCAGCTAACGAAGTCTTTTGTCCACCACTGTACGCTGATAAATTCACACCATTAACGTGAGCTGACGTTTGCGATCTCGTAGTCACCATTCGCTCACTGATCGTGCTGTGGACCTTGTTTATCTGTGTGGGAGGGCCCATAGCAAACGCTTTCAAATTGAAAACAGGGTAAACAACATTGATGAGCGGCGAAGAGGATAAGAATCAGCAGTGATAGTCATGCTGCTCCACGAGCAAGAGTGTCTGTGGAAAAGTATTTCACACACCTGCAACAAATTGAATGAATGGCTATATCCGCTAAAAAAATACCGACTGATCTAATGGAATGTAAAAACGACATCGACAGTGCGTCAATCATTTTTGAGAGACAAAATAATGATGGCAACACAAGAAGGTGCATCCTAACAGTCAGCCCCATAGAGGCAGGAAAATATCGCGAATCAAACGATTTGAAGTGCACCATTGCCCATCTAAGTGTTCTAGCTTAGGTCTTCAAGCATGTGTAGAGAGCAAACATCTTGTTTCAATCGTTGGTGCAATATACAAATCTGACGAATATCAAGCAAATCGATGTGTTAAAAAGCAGGCTACAAAAAACAGAGCAAGTATCACGGAGTGAATTGTATCGCCACCGGTATCCTTTACACGCACAGTCAAGAAGCCAAGTTAAGGCTTCCTATAATTCGAGTAACGATCGCCAGGACCACTCGATCGCTTCTTCCCTGTTATAGGAACAATGATACACCAAAACTTCCGTCAGACGGTGGGCTGATCGACAGTGACTATGCGGACGACACCGTTTTACACAGCTCCAGGAACTCGGTCAAACTGACTAGAATTTAGTCATTTTAAACTATTTGAGAATGCTGACCGCTTCGTATCATCTCATTAGCTTGAAATGTGCCTGACGCGATGTTCACGAAGAACCGTAGTGTATCATCCGACACTGATGGCGTATGGGGCTGAACCAACGCCCCGATATCGATTAGATATTAGGTTTAACATGAGCGAGGGCAAGTCGTTTTGTTCAACTGCTGGGGAACATGGTCTGTTTTTGGTCCCCATCGTCTCTGAAGGATAACATGTACCAAGTGAACCGACACTGTGCTCAGCAACAGAGTCCATCGGAAAGTAGTCGAGAAGGCTCCCAGTTTGCGACCCATAACGCAGAAATAACTGGCTTACAACAGCTAAACACGGTAATCCATAATCAAAACAATTGGTGGCGGTTGGAAGAAACCGTCGGACGGCGTTAGCCACCCCGCTGGATGGGGTCAGAGTCGTAGGGGCAATGTGGCCATATATATGAGCGGCTGGAAGCACTCTCAGACATGGTAGCCAACGGCATACTAGCATCCACAAGGTTACGATCACTTCGTTGGCTACTGTCAGCACAGAGCCTAGGTTGTTTTGGAAGTTCCGATTGTCTATGTAAGAGTTAGGCAGGTGGCGGTATGCAGGACCCGATGCCTGAGCTAACAAGCCGTTTCTTTGAGACAGGAAATTCTTGAACTGGTTGTCCCCCGATCCTGATATCAACCTGATATCAACACAATTTAAGTAGGCATTGGAAAGTTGCTAGCATCTTACATAGACACCGCATTGCAATTTAACTAACAGAGGTGCGAACCTTAAATTTCTTACCACAGTGCACAGGAGAGGTGCTTGACTCAACTAGCAGGGAACAAAGACATTGAATCGGTTACTTAACAAGGTCGAACAAAACAGTCGTTTTCGTGTACACGTACACACACCTAACTGACTATGCACACGTGTAAACAGGTATATACGGACACGTAATCCACTGTCACTGTGGGCTGACGCAATACCAATTACTGGACAGTCCAGTACGATCGATCGGTTCATTCGGTGACCCAAATTAACTGGCAAGTGGGACAACGGAAGAACACACGGGAGGCAACAACGGGCATAGGCAGACACAAGTAAAACAGTTGCAGTTAACAACGAAAGAAATTTCACCGGTCCTAAGGACTTTCGAGTCAGTTTACCGGCACTTTTTATGGGTCATTTAAAGAAGGCTGCAACAAATGTTCACAGTATTCCGCATAAGAAATGGAAAGGAACAGTAAGCTAGAGTAGTTGACCTACGAAGTGCGTTTTCATACAATACAATCAAGGGAAAAGTGAAGTAATGACAGGCCTAATGACCACTCAACAATATTGAATGAGTGAATGAAACGACGTTTCCCTTTTTGGAAGAAACCTCAAAACAAGGGACGTTTTTCAAACCAAAAGTAAGACCTACACTGCGGCTATATAGCAGTGAGAGAGAACGCCTTCAACTTGAACAAGAAACAGGCACTGTGGTCCCGCGCAGAGGACCCTCTTGTAAGAAATGCATCACGCCAACCTAGACATCTGCTAACCAGACCCCTTTGCACAATGTCACCACGTCCACTGATCGGACCCGAACGAATTCGTCAACTCACTCATCTGCATCCATTCGATTACAAATGCAGTCCTTTTTAGATGTTAACTTTACTTGCTTGGATGAACGCCAAAGGGTGGTACAAAGTAGAGTTGGACAAATCTTTGAAAAAGACAGTGGAGATACGAAGGTATCGGAAACGATGACAATGATGATCTAGTGGCATGTCTTGAGAAACAGACGCGAAATGCTCGTGATCAAGGTTCAATATGAATTACGAGCCTTTATAGGAAAACAAAAACCGAAACAGATGGCACTGAACTAGTTCTTTCGACGGATAGAGGAAATTTGTAACCAATATTGAACTGCTTCAGGATTGATTTCTAGAGTGCACGCACGAGTGTAAGTCATGTCTTTGTGTCGCTTCCCAGAGAGCGCAATGACGATCCCAAGTCACTAATGCCATCGGTAAATTGTAAGAAATGGTTGCCAGCCACCAATATTAATCTGGAGAGGTTCATGAAATTAAATGTCTATTCAATCAATTCACTTACGGTTAGAATGAAATAGATGAGTGTATCGGTGCCCCTAACTATGACAATCACTTCTGATACTCCCCATAGGTTTTCTGCGTAGGAATGGGAATATTATATAAATACTTTTGATTAATAATAGATATGGTGGCTTTCGATGCCCAGCCTGTAGACATCGGACATGCACACGAGCAGTTATTATTGCCCAGACGGTGTGGACCACCGGCGCACACAAATCGTCATTACCTGCCCGTGATTTATGTTGGATATCGACGATATTTCGAGTAATCCACTGTCGCGCTAACTAACAAGTCTATCAGGACATCCTCTGATCAAAAACTGTACACCGCCGACTGATAGACTAACAACACGATCCGTGTGCACTTGTCATGAGAAAACCAGTGAGTCTGTGCTCGTGCACAGTTACACTTAGTTGATCATCTTTCGTGAGGTTTGTTGCGATAACCGTTCGTCGCACGCTGATGAGAAGCTCAAAACATTGACGATGTGATTATGAAGAAGTAGCATACTTCTTCCAGTTGGCCGCGCATCAGACCTTACAGAGAGTGAACCACCTTGAAACGTTTGAAAGCGCATGTCAACATTAAATAACTCACTTTGGAATCTCCACAAGCGTGGTTTTACAATCAACTTTCTGAAATGAAATAGTACGTTATCGGTACGTATTCTGTGCTTCAGTCGACCACCAAGTGATTTCACATTCATCCGCCAAAATGCACAGAGACAGAATTCGAACCATAAGCTGCATAGATCATTGGACTACACGTAATGGTTACTTAACAATAGCCAGCCCAGCTATGAAACGCTTAATCTGTCTGATAGCACCACACCTGAAGGGCTATAAACACATCTCTATTGTGTATAGCCTGCGGGTGAAGCATAGAAAACTAGATCATTTGCTACCTACCCCCATATAAATGAACTAGACGTGTCCGTACAATTGAAACGTAAGATCCTGAAATCGAACTGTAACCATCTCGAGTTCCCTCGTCTATAGATAAGCTGTGATACTGATGAAACAAGAAGCTAGCTCAGCCGGAAACAACTCCGGATCGAGAAATGAACGTGGTACTATCCACCGATAAGAAACAGTATGATGAAGAGTCCACGATAAGGATAAACAAATGGGGTGAGAGGACTCTAGGAGAACACACAACAGCTAATCACGGAACGGAACATCGCCATCTAACGAACAGTATAATTAGCTACGGAAACTAACACGGTCCAAAGGAATAGAAAATTCCGCTCCAAGTAATTACCACATACAGACAATGATCCAACAAAAATGACCGTATTGGAAATTCGATGTGTTATAGTGTTCAGTATGTATTGGTGACGAAAAGGGTAAACCGAAGCACCCACTGAGCAAAGAACCGAAAAACATTGTAAATTCGTGACCAAAAAAGAACAGGAGCAGCCAACAACGGTCAGTCGGTCTGAACCAGACAACAAAAGTACGCGTGTCTTGATCCAAACACGTCTAGTTGACCTTTGTTGAATGTCAGTGTGCCTTCAGGCTAACCAACGTGCTTCATAGTCTGTCCGACAGATCGCCATACTCTGAACACCACACACGAACGGAACCCAAAATTAAACAATCCAATCGGTACGGATTTATCCTGAAATGGTCAGTTTGTCTGTTCCCATACATAGTAACACCGAGTTTGTTTATTCTGACAATAATTGCTGAAGACGCTGTTATGTTTTGTCTGTTAGTATGACAACGAAAAGGCTAAATCAAAATCACCTCGTAATGTTGAAAGGCTCAAGCCAAGAATGAATCACCTACCTAACAAAGTATGAAAGCCTACATTTTTATTCAACTTTTCTGGGAGAAAACATGGCTCGCCGGTCAGCCTCCCATATTACAATCGATTGCGAAAAGCTACTGTCTTTATCGGCCAGTCTGGTAGAATTGTGCCTAGTGAGACAAATTAGCGAAAGCCAGCTGTACGGATATGCCATGAACTGGCACGGCTTACATTCACAACTTGCCGCACTAGCTGGAACCCGTTTATCTAGAGTGAATTAAATGATTTTCTCTAATTACTGTGGCTCGCATCTCGCTACCGATTGATAATGTGGTTTTGGCTGAATACTGCTTATTCAACCGGTTACCCCTTTAATTTACTTAAAACAATTTTACTGAGTTCAGCATACTGGTTGTCAAAGCCCAAAACTAGAAGGTTGGTTAAAATATGAAAAATAGATTGAGTCATTATTTTGCCATAGAAGAGTAGACGATGGAGTATGCGTGTGGGGACTCACGGGTAAATGGGATGGAATGGGCATTTCCACAAGACAATACGAACAAGTCCATATGAGCCATTATCTGGTCAAGTAGAAGGAGTGAACTAATCATTCCGGATAACAGTGTGTGATTTGGACCACGTGAGCAAGTACTATCAAAATTGTCTACCCGGAACTACCGAACGCTTCGATATGGCAATACTCAGATCAACCCATAAAGCTCTTTGCTGTCCCTTTAGGGGCCGAATTCACACTGCCCTTCATTTTTTACTCAAATGTTTATGTTACACTATATATGGCGTCCGGTCTAGCAGAGCGGTGGTAGACACGGTAGGTTTGCGGGAAAAGACATTAGACGAAGAATAAATGCTGTTCAGCAGAGGTCGGACGGTGTCGTGAAGCAGACGAGCGTGCGCAGAAGTAGTCAGTAGATCAGGGCAGATTAGCCGATGTCAACTCCGCATTGTCCAGTAGTGCTAATCGTGCGTGAATGGATTGTGTGGGCTGATTGCTGGAAGCCAACTTGTATATTGTGCACAACGGTATATGCTCCATTTTAATTGGAAGATTTTAATCAGAGCCCATCCTTTGCAATAAACTGGAGGGCTACGCGGTATGAAAAACCAGACAGCACTCGGGTCAGCAGATACCATAACAACAAACATCAAAACAAAAGTAATTAACCAGTTTTGCACACATATCAGGACTTCAGTACCGCGGGGCAGACTAGGTTGCGTGTGAGACTTGAACACAGTCCAGCTGCCCAGACCCGAACAGAAGTGGTTGTAGCAAAAAGTGTCCAAGTTTAGAACTGGAAGCAAACCTTGTGTCTAGAATGTGATAGGTCAATTGCGTATACTCTCATTTACATCAAAAAGAGGAAGCTATAAGAATAACATCTAGACAGAAAACCCCCCAAAAGTATGTAGAGCCCGAAAAATTCGCACCAAAATTCACGTAACAAACAATGGGTATGGATAACGGCAAATGACTGATCAGCGGGATTGTTCTCAATCAGGCTGTCATTGTGAAGCCGTTTGTGCGTGTGGAAAGGCTCAGCCCACACGCAGTCACGCTCTGTAACGCTTACACAACCAATGTCGAGCAAGGTCGCAGCATGACCGCATTCAGATGCACTGTTGTCCAACAGTGAAGACAACCAAGCTTAGCAAATGACGAACAGGAAAGTGACAAGAATACGTCTGTAGGTCACACGTTTACGGACAGTTTTAAACGTCACTACGAGACTGGTTGACCGAAAACAACAGCCAGCAGAAAAGGCTTACAGTGACGACGAAAAGGAAGCCCTTTGCTTCCGGCTCTGTTGGAGATCAGTCAATTAATGTTTGAACGACACTCAGATAACATGGGGATTTCATCCAGGCTTCTCGCATGTGTACTCCCTCTAATCGAGAGGAAAGTGCTAGTCGATTGGCCGATGAGGCGCTACAAGTAGTGTGATGCTGAATGAAGTCCAAACACCTTAACAAACAAGTCGAGATTAATTGCGTCCTCACGACAGACGACCCTGATTGTACACAACGAGCGGCCAGGCATTTTCAATGCATTTCACACAAAGAAACCTCGCAGTGCGAACACGAACTAGTAGCCCGGTCTTGTTTGGAAAAAATTGCATATACGTTGAACTGACCACACTGGTCTGAGTTAACGTAGGAGGAAATCTCAACAAATGATCGGATACAATCATTATCAAATTCACGTATGGTAAATGAAGCCGGGAGGGGGATATTGTTAGTCACATGTAAAAACCTGAGTCTCGCATATCTTCGATTTCGTTCCCACATCATGTAACAGGTCGGTGGGACCTCGTGG
The DNA here is from genome assembly GCA_008508345.1 of Paragonimus westermani. Classification (NCBI taxonomy): domain Eukaryota; kingdom Metazoa; phylum Platyhelminthes; class Trematoda; order Plagiorchiida; family Troglotrematidae; genus Paragonimus; species Paragonimus westermani. The sequence continues at coordinate 314,389 of QNGE01000105.1, forward strand.
TATAGAATAATAAGGTTTATGTAAGGTCCGAGCAGTGGTTTTCACGCCGTTAGGTGGATGCTACTTTTTCAGTGCCGGGGCGACCTAAACATCTCATATGCTACACGGTTTGCCAACAAACTCCTGACTGCACGTGGTCATGAATCGTTTAATGCGGGTGTTCTCCTTAGAACCGCAAACTATCCTAGGAATGTGACGAGCTCATGTAGTATGTCCGGGAGTCACGCATTAACAATGGCGATCGACTAATACAAATATGCGCATCCCACGGGCGGGTGACGATAATGTGTCACGCGGAGACCACCTTTTGCAATTCAACCACGGACGCTAGTTGATCACATCACCGTCACATGTTGGTGACAACTCCACTAAGTACTACTATTCATTTTGGAGTAACCATCTTTAGTTAGATCGTGTTATTGTTCGTGTGCACTTCGGTTTATTGTTTGTACAGAAACCATTCGTAAATATGAGGTATTCAGTTAGAAATTGAGCGACGAGGGTGCACAAAACGTCCACCAAACAGCACTGGCAGGTAAACTACCCGGATCACAGCAGTAAAGTAATCAAATGAGTACTGAGCCAAAATCTCAACAGCTATATGTACCTCTTTGGAAGAGGTCAATTCCAGAGGTGCATCGTAGAAATGACAGAAGTAGGTTTCTGCCGATTCAGCAGACATAGGTCGGCCAATCCCCAATGACTTTGGATACGACAAACATTACTGTGAATTAAAACGCAAAATTATGGAAAGCCTTCGTAAGGACAATGAGGCTTCGTTATCAGATTGAGACAAAGAGATGAAGAAGGCATTTTTATCGCGGAAGTAGCTGGGTGCCGTTTTCTTTGATTCATGGCTGCACTGGCCGTCGACAAGGTGCTGGTAAGACTATATGTGAGAAAGATACCTCACGAACTAACCTGTCACGGCAACTTGACTACTTGAGAAGCAGTTCGTCTGGCCTAAACCAGTCCATGTAACGCTACATAATTGCATAGTCATGTATGAAATTCCAGACGAATTGAATTTGAAGCTTAAAGTGTTGAGATGTAATAAAGCCCCAGGCTTGGACCTTCTTTCTCCAGCTATTTTCAAAGTTGGTGATGAGAGATTGTTGTTCGAAGCGACCACAGTCCTTCGTTCTATAAACGAGGCGCCTCATGACTGGTGCTTACCAACAGACAATCCCCTTACCGAAAAGGATACTAGGGCATCGTGTAACAACCACATTCAAAATGCCCACCAGTTACGTAACGCGTCGACTTCAGAAACTCAGGCAGAGTCGAGTAGAATAGGTGGATTTTCGGTCCGGTCGCGGGTATGTGGATCACATTCTGACCTAGCGACAGATAACAGTCGTGGTATTTTGAACCCAAGGACTGCGTTTGACTTGGCTACCCGGCAAGACCTCTGGGGATGCATTAGTTGCGGAGGAGTCTCAGTGATGTATGTTAATTCGTTGAGATCGCTGTATGCGCGCTTCGGGTGCAGAATGAACACTCTGATTGACGTTCGATTGGGATGTCTGATTCTCTCCTTCCTTTTCAACCATGTAATGAGAAGGAGCACTCGGAGGTTCCGAGAACCTCGGAGTGGAGCTTCTACCAGGTAGTAAGCTGACTGATATTGAGTATGCGGACGACAGCGCTTTACGCAGTTCTTTTGCAGACAGCGTGTAGACTATGCCGAACAGAGTACATGATACAGCTGGTCCGCGTGGTACGCACTTTGCACCTTCAAAAGCAATAAAGTATTATTACAAGATTAGATTAGCATTAAGCATTTCTCCGCTACTGCTGGCGGGCCACCCAAGGCTGTCGACCACTTCACCTAACTGAGTGCTATCATCTCATCAGCTTGTGGACTTGTTCAGAACGTGTCTACGAGGATAGCGGGAGCGCGTAAAGTATTCGCGATTCTTTGCCACTTACGGCATCACAAAGATGTGCACTTGTCGACCGAAGGCAGGGGTTACGATGCCTATGCGCGTATAGTTTCGCCCCCATGGGTCAAGAACTTGATCCATTCGTGTGAAAGAAGCATATAGAATCTCGGAGTTCGACTACCGCTGTTCCCACCAGCTAGCTTGTGTCAAACGGACTGACGTTGTAAACAACGCAACAGTTTGTCGGTGAGTATTTGGGAAATGTGCAAGTTCAAGACCGATAACCGAGATAATGAAAATGCATCGGCTTCGCTGGCTGGGTCGCGTATCCTGTATGCCGACTGAACGCTCGCCGCACCACGCATTTTTCAGTTTGGCTGCTGGTGATTGGAAAAGACCGCAAGGCGGTCAGCCGATGACGCAGTCATGGGCTATGAAAGCCTAAGTTGTCCCGCTGAGCAAGGTCAGTTGTTGAGTTCGTGACCACTTCCACACTGCAGCTTGGAATCACCTTCAGACATGGTGGTGTGTCGCAGTACATTACAAGCCCGTACTCACAAAGATGTTGGGACTTCTTTTTCACGAGGCTCTATTGTTTATCGTTTCTTCTTACATTTGTGCTTATTTACTACTTCGCTACTCTGTGAACCGCTGTCAGAACCAACGACAACCCAAGCAATGGTACCCACGAGTACGGTCCAAAGCTGAAACGACGACGATGATGGCATGTCAATAATTCGTTTACTCTCCATGATCGCTAAGGCAACAGACATGTCAAGAATTGATTTATGAAATGAGTACTTTTTAGCTTTGATTACCCTCAACTAGGGGATATACACCACTTCGAGTGTAACTAGCAATGCCTGTTTTGCGAACACGATAAGCTCTTATCACGGGCGTTCTCATCAGTGTATGAAGTACAATCTTTCTCCATGAAATTATGGTGAATCCGCGAGACCTGAACGTTCGTTTCAAGCCAGGTTTGTCTGTGAAGCGGTGCGTTTAGCACGAGACACATTTGTGTCCAAAGTGGATTCAGATCAACGGACGAAAGGAAACTCACACGTCGCGTTCACTAGGCACTGCTTATCAAGATGTACCCCATTGTTCATTAGAACGAGACAGGCGATCGACAGTGGTGCTGTTCACCCCCTTCCTTGTGGACAACCATTTTAACCACAAGGTGTGTCCTAACCGTTAAACTTCGGATCAGTAACATCAGGAACTTAGCATGTACGTCGGCACCGCGTGAAGTTGGGATGTAATGCGTCATACAAGATGCACCAGGCCAACCAGACGCAACGCTAACATTGCCTAGTATATTGAGTCAACAGTTCGGCAGAGATGGTTGGCGGCTAGAAAATAAGAAACGGCGATGCAGCCTAACTGTCGTTCTATTTCTGGAAGATCAATGTGTGGAAATTTTGTCATCTTGTCTCATCTCTTGTCAACATTGGCTGGTTATTACTGCATAGGGCACCTCAACCCATATTATGTAAAAATAGGTGGTAAACAGTGAATATAAAGGAATGTACGTAGGTGAATCGTTGGGCGGCCAAGTATTGGAATTTAATTTTCAGTGCACAAACGAACATCTATTGAAGACTAGACGACATATTTCAACTCTGATGGAATTAAACGGAATAGTGAAACGAATGCCTAGTTCGCAATCAGGTTGCATTCAAATTAAGGCCAAAATGTGTACACAAACGGAGAATGAAGGTAATTGATGAGACAGCGAGCATTTGCTTGTTGAAATCGCGTCTATCCTCTCTACCGTCTTTATAAAAATTCGAACGCTCCGCTACAAATTAGTCTACGTACACGTCTCTACCAACGATGGTCAGTCCTTGCTAAACAGCGACTGCCACATCGCCCGCACGCATGACTCAAAACTGATCAGATATGCGTGATAAACTCTAAAACAGCGTGGGTTATGGTATTCAACTGTTGTCCGCTTCCGAAAGCCCCCACCTGTGCACAGTTGCTCATGTAGGATGGGAACACTAGCTAAAAAAATGAGGCTGTCAAACAACGCATCATCAAAGCGATCTGGACATCCCCGTATCTCACACGATATCTCAATACTGATTTTGTTGGCTCGAGCACGTTGCTTGTGCGGAAAAATGGTAGCGCGAACAGATTGGAATGATGGAACTGACTGGAGTGGTTAAAGCTTAGCGAGAACCTTTGTTTCAGTAAACGCAACCTAGCCGATACCGAGTAATGTGGCTAGTTTGGCCGTATTCTGCTGTCATCTGTGTTAGTAGCGTTTGGCGAGTGACGAAAATGTGAAGGTAATCCTAAGCATAAACTGCACATCAATCGATTCAAGAGATGGATCTGATGCTGACAGGTAAGGTGGAGTTGATATGACCATATGGTCAGAGAAGAACAGTCGAAATTCATTGATCAATGGGCGACCTACTTCAATCAATGCAAACGCAGCACGACATTGAACATGCATGCTAATTAAAGAATAACAGCAGTGTTACGAAGAGCTAATCACATTTTCGAGAGTGTCACGGATTGGACTCAAACTTTTTCTAGTAAACGAGTATTCGTCAAGTGCAGTGTGAACAAACACTGTGCAGAGATAGGTTTGTAAGCAGTAATAGTTTATCTGCAACTTGCGTACCCAGAGATACAGGCAACTGTGAGCAGTACGAAGTAACGAAGTCTAATAGGGCCACATACGTGAACGGACGTCGCATCGAGCAATATGCGCGGATATTCTATGGTTTTTGTGATGTGCAACGCTAAAGGTAAAAAATTTGTTTGTATTCCGTAGGCGAAGGTCATTCGGTCTGGATTAATAATAACCAAGCGCAGAACAAAAAGTAACTTCACGCAAGGCGAGCGCAGCCTGAAATCTAGACGTCCAAGACCGATCAAAGACTTATTCGGCATGAGAAAAGACTGGTTCACATCGAACATCTGGCTTAACGTGCATGTGTATTCAAAGGCTGTTGCCAATGCTATTGAGTGGGTTTGACTACAGTTTACAGGTAGGCGTACAGGTGACCAATTACCTTCAGATTTTCTCGTCAACGGTATTCAATAAGATGACCCAGTATCATCCTACCTCGCTATGCTTGACATAGAGGCGGCATTGGTACCATTCAAAGCTGTGAGAGCACACAGGTTGGCCATATTAGTTCGTGGATATGGACTGTGCTTCACGTCCCAAAAATTGCCAGAGGCACGTACTTAAGTCTACTCATGGTGGTGGCATATTAGATCATGGCAACTGTTGGTGAAAGCGTGATTGGCGGGCATGATTCGAAGGTCAGAACTGAGTGTCTCAACCTTTGTTACTTGCGACGACGGAAAGATACGAGGCTCTCTACGAAGTCTGCTTGTCCATCATCTGTACGCTCCGTCCCTCTGTGTAACTGCAAAACTCGACCTTTACGAATGGAAAATGCTCACCGATTAACCGTCTTTCGCAACTCTCGCTTCAGACGGAAGAACCCAACAGATAACAAATATGAACACCTCCAAAGACAACATAATCGCGAGTCTTCGAGTACGCCACCTTTGACATGAAATTCGTGCATCACTTTGCCACTTGACTCGCTGTAAAACGCGAAACAGTGACCAGCTAATGACTCAGTACTGAAACATGGAATAACCGACATTGATGCTTGCTCCCGCCGACTCAGTGCGTCTTACTCAAGGTTTCTAAACAAATACGGTCGTAGATGTTGTCGGATATGGTCCAGAAGCGTTATTAGAATTGCACGTGTGGAGGATTTTTAGGTACAGTGGTTCGTTTACCCCTACTCATCCCATCGTGTGACGCCAGGCTTATTTCTGCACTAGGTTTTTCGTTGAATATGCACAGTACATGTTGATTAATGGTGTACCTGATGGTGCGCGTTTACGAAAATGTTAATCCAAAGTACCCCGAGACCCTGTCAAGGGCTCAATCACGTTTCGCGTGGTCGCTAAATCACTCACTATCTGGAACGTACACGTACAAATATAAACCTCAAAGTACACAGCGGCAGATTATGAATTTGCCAGTACTTATCCATCGATTTTGTCGATCATAATGTCATGATCAGGCGCTACTTCGTACTGGCTATCCCATGATTCATTCAACGAATCTCTATCCTCAGAACCGCTTGTACGTATCGACTGGACCACACCAGTCCAGCTGGCCGTTGTCATGGTAACCGACAAGCAACAGATACGCATGAGACATGAATCAGACATCCGCTCCTCTTCATCGTCTTCAAAATGAAACCAAACGGCCCAGCCGAGGCTATGCAGAACTGGGTAGGGCGGGACAGGGCACGAACCGTAATAACCATAGCTAAAACAATTGGGTGGATATGACAGGAAAACTCCACGGGAAAACGAGCGTGCAATACGGAGTACGAAACGCGGTAAACCAGTTGCGAGATCCCGGTTAACTTGGAATGCTTAGCGAAAGCGTTATTGCATGCAAACACAGCAGTCCATGAATCTATTGGATCAGGATAATAGTTGATGCGGCAGAAAAGGACACCAGTAGAACGATAGTGGAGGCAACAAACAGACTGGTTTTCTGGAGTAAAAGCGCTTTCGAAAAGAAGCATGTCCTGGAAACCAGGCCGGATCACATTTTGATCACTAACGTGTAATCCAGCAACGACATTAGCAGTAACCACAGCTGTAGTATGTTCGACTCTCTATTGGACAAAAAGTGGATGGGACCACCCTTCCTCACTCGGCTGACGTGGGCCAGTCACGCAGAGTAACCAACAAAAGTGATGAGCAGATGATCCTTATTCTCGATTCGTTACATGGCTGCATGTGTCATCTTGCTCGCGGTTGCTTAGCTCGACTTCATCGAACGCTAATGACGGCTTAATCTATTGACAGCAGTGCTTCCGCTGGCGTAGATTCATGCCGAATCGGGCTACTGTTGATACAGTGCTGAACACACACGTGTTTGCATTTTTTTATAAGTCTCACCATGAATTCGTTTTATCTGCTGCGATCCCTTTGGCAACGCCAATGTCAGATACGAAGGAGTTTGCAGTTCCAAAACCCCGCGGAATCACTAGGTCACGTTGATTATGTAGGACAGGCTGTCAACATTTTGAGAGAGTTAAAAAGTATGTACAAAGTCGATAACCGAATGAATCACCAGTAATCAGAACGCAAGCGGTACGTGCCGAGAAGCATAAACGTGCAACAAATCCACAGCCAGAGCAGTGTTGGTCAGAGTTATAAATGGAGTGGTCCACAACGCTCAATCAGTATAGATCGGTAGCAAAGTTCACTGCCTTAGTTCAAACTGACTGAACGTCTACTTACGTGTACGGGTAGAATAACCACACCCAAAGTGAACAAATAAACTAGTCGTCAGCGTCTTGTTGGTTTAGTTGATATGGACCACATAGTCCCCCCCCAACCCCACAAGTGACCCACAACAGCTGGCTGGGCTCATCGAAATTTGGCCCGTCAAAGGCACACTGATCGGCAGGTGAAAACATCTCCCGACGGAGTGAAGCATGTGAGGCGGACTGATGAGATGAATTTACCTTAGGGAATCCAGTAGAAAAACACCCCCGTGAAAGCACTGGGATGGACGACTCAATGATGTTTGTTTTTGTTTCGGTTCGACCGACTGAAATAAGACGGCTGGGTGTTCGCGGTCACATCGGCAATGGTTCGAGCCACAAGAGTATTGTTCTGCAAGAAGGTTAACCACGAAAGTTTCTTCCGACAGTCACCAGATGATTTAAGGCGACAATTCTCTAGTCAACTAGAGCAAGACGGATATCATGGCTGTTCACGCGGTGTTGCTGGGAATGTCTAGGGCAGCATGAAAATCGACTAGATGATATCCACCAAAGGTCGCGTGTGCAAGTAGAACAACCGGGAAATGAACACCTTCAAATTAGACAAACTGTCTTCGTGACGATACCTTCAGCGACCCATACGGTACGACAATAATGCATTCGTGAGCGCATGATTCACTCATTCACAACGGCCAGGCGCTTGATGAGAAAGTACGGCGGCTAGGGACGCCGATCAACGCAACAATAAAGCGGGAAACTCTGGAACAGAAGTTTCCCGAAAAACACAAAGATTGATAAAATGATACAAGCCGGAAGAACCGGAAGTGGTATGATTACAGTCACGCCATTTGGTTACGGTACACCGCCATCTTGGATAACGTTTCTAATAAGCGATTTGAGTGATCACGAGGACCCCAGCCAGGGAGGTGACACCAAACGACTTCACTCAGTGAGCTAGTCAGTATTCACATGTAGTGACCACGTTGTTGCTTAATCACCACGCGGTTCTACCCAACTGTTGGTCGTCTCAGTATACAAAGCCTGGTACGGCAAACGCCCGGCTGTGTAGAGTACGTGACCCAACCATCGCAGGCTGTGCAACGCGATTAATCGACCAACTAGTCGCGCATCCCGGACGTTCGGGAATGAGCGCCGGCGAAGGGCCGTGATACTCACGCGATCAGTCGACTTGATGCGGGTTAACCGGTGGAGACGACGATAGTCAAACACAGCAAGTCTACTGACATCTACCTCACGAACAGGCTACGTTTCCAAAACACAGAGCAAAACGGAACGCACACAAAAATTGTGTACCCTTCCCTCCAATGACAACCGGACGTCTGTTCGAAGCCACAGATGACGCAGGTTGACAAAGACAACTTGTACCTTTGCTATCATCGTCGACACCTCGTCAGCAATGCTACAGCATAAGATAATGCCACCTGTGTGTGAAACTGTTGGTAGTTTCAGGCGGATTGCCTGGAATAGAAAAGGTAGGAGTCTGAACACCCCAGTTCTGAGGCAGCACTCTGCGCTTTGAAGGTGCGAAGCAGATCCCACATAAACCAGCCGGGTCAATGACATTGCTAAGCATGGTCTGCACGTCTTCCGCAGAGGCGTTAAGTAAGAGAATACAATCCACATAATCCATGTCAACCAAGCTAGCACCAGGCTCACTGGATTCCACAAGCGTATCATACAAAATGCTATCCATAACAAAGTTAAACAGGAAAGGGGAGACCGGGCATCCTTGACGAAACCACTAGATATGATGAGCCCCGAGACAGTTGTCCATAAACCCTCACACTACTTGCATAGTGAGCATACAGTGATTGCAATAGACTCACGTATTTCCTCGGTACTCTCTTGCGAAGAAGGCAGCTTCAGATAATCCTACGAGCAACCGATTCGAAAGCAGGTTTTAGGTATCAAAAGACCACGACCGTCGGCTCTCTATAAGAGTATCGATGCTCCAAGATGGTTCGCAAGGTAAAAATGTGACCAACGCACCTATGGCCGAACTGAAATTCTGCCTACTCCTTACGTATCTGAATTTCTCTGGGCTTAGTGAGCCGATGTAATATAAGGCCAGTGAGAAATCTGAACGCAACAGATACTAAACTGATGCCTATGTAGTTTTCACATAGAATTCGGGCTCCTTTTTTGAAAACGAGAATTATTATTGGTAAGCACCACCTAGCTCTATTCCAAAACCGAGAAGTTGTCCATACAACCTGAAGATGTGCTGTCCGGGAGATCTGTTGGTCATTTCAACTCCGATACGAAAGGCTGTGATTAGACGACTTGCACAAAGGTCGCTTGGGCGTAGAGAAAGTGAAATTGACTCAGCGGATGTTGGTGGCCAGAGATAAATTCGGATATCAAAAGCATCACAAACAACTGCGATTCCAGTCTCCACAAAATGAAAACGGAGCCGAACAACTGGACAGCTTGGCCATATACACACCCAAGACGGAAACTTGGGCATGCAGATTATTGTGGACAACTTCTTGGTAACTGTAACATATTGAATTGGTCGATTCGTACTCATAGTGGCCGGAAGTATTCAGCACGATTCCACTTTCTACTTTATTTAACATACAAGCGCTTGGTAAATGTTTTAGTTGAGAATACCACAGGTCTTGGTGACAGACAACGGATTAAGGTCTTGTTCCGCGAAATGAAAGGCAGTAGCACGTGTCGCCATGTAAGAACGGCGCTTCGGCATCCATGCTTCAATGGCGCTGCAAAGCAGTGTGTGGAAACGCTTGAAATTGTCGTGAAACATGCTCATTCGAGAACAGTTACTGCATCAGATGTGTTTCTCGATAACTGTCTCAGTACAGGAACTCAACCCACTGCACAGGAAAGGAGGGCCCAGTGGTGATATTTAAATCCAGATGCCTGAGAGCGTCACTTAAACGGGTGGAATCAGCGGATGTGATATATTTCCGTGGAAACGATCTGCGACCGTTCAAAGGACTGGTCACTCGAAAACTAGGCAGTACAATGATAAAAATTACAGACTTGTAGAATGTCACGGTTCACCGGAGAAACATGATCAAATTCTGTTCCGGAGTACTGAAGACAGAGCAGTAGACGAAACACGATTAGCAAACACGAATGTAGAGGATTCTCGAAGGGAGAAAGATTGTAGTAAGAACCTAATCGAGTCACTGCTTATGCAAACCCAAACTCAATAGACAATCTGGAAGTAGACCAGCCCAACGTTGTTTTAGGGTAAAACACCAGGAGTTAACAGTTTCAACGTTACATTTTTCGTTACTAAATAAGCTTTTGTTCTGTATTGGACCAATCAGACTACAGCTTGTGATGTTGCATGTGCCACTGGTATCAGCCAGTGACAGACTCTGATTTCTTCAGTACCGATGTGAATTTATAAATCCGTGTTCCAGTTCCACGAATAGAAGCTGAAAACAACCTGTCAGACATTGCTCCTTATTTCTCACAAGGGAGATTTAAATTCAAGCACGATTCAGAGGGTTATTCGAAGTAACTAATGTCAATGATTGGTCGTCATCTAAGAGTGGGATGACTACCGCGGAACAGCTTCCTTACATTTTTCCCTACCTTGACTAATTAACTGCCGAACTACCTCGAGTTCACTTCGACAGAATTAATCCCTATGTTTTAACCTAATTCGGCTGCATTCCCTGGCAAGCCTGTTGGGCATTTTCAGACTCAAGTAAACTTTGAATACTCTCCAGCAGAAGTATTGGCTTACATTCCGCTTTAGCCATCAGGGCATTTTGACATGGTAGTTTATTTGCATTCTGTGCACCAAACTGACGTAATTCGCACAAAGTTGCTGAACCCATTGAGTCAAATCAAATTTGTGTACTACATATTTGTACTCTGAAGCCAAAACAACAGACAGTCTCGGTTGAAGTCTACATCTTTGTACTGACGTAGATGCTGACGATGGAGAGAATGCGAAAGATGCTGGCAATTTGGAAACGAAACAGTGCTCCATTTTGAGTTCCAGCGAGAAAGAACAGGTGTGAATACGATCATCAAGGGCGGCTGATTGCAATTCGGAAGAGGCTAGAATTTGGTTCGCATGCAGTTAGTTCGCGAAGAACTGTTTACTACCATGTCGATTAGGATATGGAGTAACATGGCCCAGTAAAAATAGCCGTACACCTCATTGAAAGAACATCTGATAATGTCAAGAAGAGTACCACGGTGATTAAAGAAAGCTGTGGGAAATGAATCTACACTGAATTTCATTTCCGAGCGCACATACTCAAATTGACTTATTGAAAGGCATACATTTATACCAAACCGGATGAACGGGAAGCAACTTCATTAAAGAGAGCTACTTCCGAACGCTATTGAGTAGTACACATCAGTTAAGAATGCTATGGTGTGCGCTTCGCTAGTATTCAGGGTATACATGTTTATTAGGAAATAACAATCAATGTAAAATAACCACTAATAAGTAGTGGTTGATCAAAATTGAACACCACTCACACTTACTAGCAGTTTTCACATTCAGATGGACGGTTCAACTAGCTCCCTTTAAAATGTAATGACAGACGAACTTCGCTCGTCAGAGCTTGTCGGGACTGTCTATTCTTGCCATGATCGACACGTTAACCCCGACAACAAACCTCATGGAAATTTCATATACAAACCATCAGTCATGAAAAAATTCATTCAGGCGGAAACCACAGGACACTGAAACTGCCCAACAATGTAGAGATTTTCAGGTTGACCATCACTCGCATTTGATTGCAGCGTTCGCATTCAGATAGAATCTCCAGCCAGCCTCTTTCGAAAACAAGCACTAGACTCGAGTTTCGCTCTCANTTAACACGGTTGCCCCATGATTGGAATGGCCGGAGTTCAAATTCCGGCTGTGGCAAGCAAATGCGGCTTCGCGTTTAGACACGATAATTCGGTCCTGTGTAACGTGGGGCCAATGGTACAACAGTCAGTACGGTTGTCTCATGAGAACGTGGATTAAAGCTTAAATTCTGGTAAAGGGAAAGAAAATAGCTGGAGTCATTAACATCATCATGACAACTGCTACCACGGTGATAACATGTTGCCAAACATCTCCAGAGGAAGTGCCCTGTGGACTAAGACTCTTAAGGGCAATCGACCACCTTCTCAGGTCTTGGAATGACTGTATACGAACCCAAGAAAACCGACCGCAAAAACACCACCTAGCAGTTTTTAAGGGGGCAGAATTGGAGTAAAACGCATGGCGCACAACCATTCTCACTGTTGGAATTAGGCACAGGCCACTATCTCTCAGCCCTATTAAGACATGATACAGAAACACTTATTTGCAAATGTAGTTGAACACAGTGAGTTTATTCGCAATTACCACCTCCTCGCTTATTTTTAGACTAGTGTTACTTTTTCGTTCGCAACAAAGAAAAATAACAGACATGTTGACGTTCATGTTGATTACCACAATAGAACATTATTCATATTATCAGAGTGAATAGCAGTACAAATCTGGGAAGTCATCGATTAGAGTGGGGAAACAGAAACTGTCCGTTATTGAGGCCAAGGAGAGATCATCAGTCAGAAATAGATATTTACCGATGTGAACCAAAGGTTGTGTTCGGACCCCTACAAAAAAAATGCTGACATTTGGAATATGTACAGCACATCGATTTTCGGCATAAAGATAACAGCTGGGACTTATCATCATGAGTTCTAGATATGTTGACTTGTTTCCACACTATAGGATTATTGAGGCGACAATTATCGTTGCGGGAACTGCAAACGAAACGATCCCCGGTTGCCACAAGAATTATATCGAAAAAATAGGCAACGAAAAGCGAATAAGCGCCAAATATCCAAAAACTTTGGAGTGCAATGCACACTCGCTTATTGATGATCAACCAAAGTGCAAATAAATCTTGCAGTTTGATTACACGCAGTGACAATTCTTTAAACCGTGGTATGTAAACCTTAAACATTCGTCAATGTGAGGTAAACAAGTGTGTGCGCGCAACTCGCTTCTTTATATGTCCGCATGGAATCAATCCCAGCAAACTTCCAGGAGGCGCAGAGCGTGTAATCACGGACGGAAATCTAGGCCTAAACCGCTACCTTTAGCAGGCTCATCGCGCTGCTCAACTACAGCACGCATTGACTGTATGATTCAGTACTTGCATTTCCAAGTTAACACCGATTTACTGCTGCTGGGATAACAATCACTTTCTGTGTCACTCGCAAAACCGGAGTAAATTTGCGCAAACAAGTAACTCAACTCTCAGTACGTGAGCTTCTCAAATGGAAAGCGGTCATCAACCGCAGCCAAGACGACTCAGTTCTAACCAGTCATTGAAAAGCGCAGTTTTCCAGATAAGATAATTCACGATGGATAGAAAGGCCAAGTAAGCGTGAACCAAACAGATTGTAACATATGGGAGCTACCTTTGGAAGTAGTTGCATGAAGGGAGACAAACAGCAGAGAGAATGACTAAGATAACGAATTCACCTGCGACCAACGCTAAGCTCCCTATAGCAGTTTTAGCTTCCGGGAACGTATTGCAACCGAATGTGAACAGAGGAAGAAGTACCAAGCGTCAAAGAAGCTGTCTAGTTTTGAATGGAACCAGCAGGACAAAACTGGGCTAGGATAAAAGGCGTTGCTGGTTAGTTGGAATGACGAGTGAAGGTTCGCTGCAACAGCATGCTGTGAGGGTCCGAAGGTGGGAATGACAAGGCCAACCGTTAATCAAGATAACGTACTTCGTAATGCGAATAGGAAGCCATCTGTGCGGAAAAAAAGCAACTGCTTTGGTGATAAGGAACAGAAGTTTCAACATAATACCTACCAGCGGGCCCGGAAGGATGGAAATATCAAGCGTCATCAGAGGAAAGTGGTTGAACAATTCGCAGTTGAAGATAAAATCTGCCAGTATTTTCCGACTTTACACTCCATAGAAAACTGTTGGGATCATGTTGGTGAAACATTGAGAATAAAGATTCCCAACTGAACTCGGTAATCGAGAAACGACTGGGAACAATAACCGCAATCGGCAAGGTAGTCAAACGTGGGATACGGTATGTTGGTAAAGCAACCGGAACAAGAAGTGGTCAAACACACCGTAGGAATCGATGTTCCTATACAGTTAATACGTAAGTCAACCTGGAACATGCATTTTGGGAGGGGATGTTTTGGCGACGTATACAGATTAATGTAGTAAAGGCTAGTGGCACCAAATCTTATGTGACCTTCCGGACTCGTTGCAGTCAGCTTCCAGATACGGATGACTTCAAGGTGAAAGTCACCTCCAAACGACTTCCATTCCATAAAAAATAAGTTGACCCAAATTTAGGACAATGTGTGTCCTGCACATTCGCACTCTAGGTCAGTGATACATGAAACATCCGATGTGTCCAATGTCACCGTGTTCGTCTAACAAAAAGTGGTTTTGAAAATGTCTGATATGAAACACTGACTCACAATATGGTAGTCTACATCTTTGGTGATGGTTACCACGACAGCTCGAACGAAGGCCAACCCAACGATGCACCTAAAGACTAAGGGAATAGTTAGAAGAGAAACTGTGAAAAACGGAACCCTGTCACATCTGTATCCAGAGGACTGTTTCAACTATCGCAACCTGATTACGTCACTTAATCTCATTCCGTCTTTAGGGTAATCACCAAAGTTGCTCATGCTTGATCATTTGATAATTGGACCGCTCGTTGTTCCACGCAATCCTGGTTGTCCTGGGAACAACGGTCCACTTATATTCGTTATGTCCAATAAATAGAACGCGCAGAGCAAACTGCGCTGAAAGCCAATAGCGCACCCGTCGGATGTTTTGGTAGTGAGTGATGTCCATTTGATAACTGATCCATCAGTGTTCGCATACGGCTCATTATTAGGACGGAGAAAGTTCCCTATCCCACGATGTAACTATCACCTTTGATAGCGTCGAATATAAGCCCATTAATTAAACTGGAACCTAGAGAACTTGGTTCGGCCGCTAACCGAAGAGATCCGTGCATTTTGGCCAAATATTGGCATCAGTCCAGTATGACGGTACAGTTTCATACACACGCACAATGCGCTATATAAACAAAAACTACCAAAGTTCACACATACATGAACTATCACATGATAGTGATGCGTCTTAGACTGACCACACTGTAAACAGAAAGAAACGAAGACGGTAATGTTACTGCAACAGTGTCAGCGTTTGACGCAATCAATTGAGAGCGTGCTCATTCTAATAATGAACGTTAACAGAGGGAGGATTTATGTCCGAACTGTTATCGAGCGAACAGGGACTGAGTAACATCGGTGTCAGCATAACAACACCTACGTGCGACAGTTACCACATGACACAAAAACCTGGTGAGTAGTGATGGCAATGAGCAAACCACCAATGCTCAAGATAACGAATTAATACACAAAATCCAAGCCTCGGTGACGAAAGCGGCACTCCGACGTGCACGAGCCCGAATAAATGTTACTTGTCAAGATCTCTCGGGATAGGGTTAAGTAAACATCATGGAACCATGCGGGGTGACGGCCAAAACTTTGACGATGGACAGCGAGGCCGATAATATCTCGGTAATACACTTTCGAAATAACCGATCAAAACGAACTCTGCAGCTGGAATAGTTGCTAATCACAGGCTTATATAAAGTTGTACAAGTTAACAAACAACGAGTAGATAACTGCCCGACAAATGGTTATCTAGAATACAGTGTGACAGAAGGCCGAAAAATCACGAACCTGATCAAATAATGACAGTTCCCATGATTAACTGCTAATATGTCTATCAACGCATCGAGAAAGTTCAAATTCCACTCAAGGAAACACTCACAATAAAGCTAAGTATCTGAAGCATAGCGGAATCCGAGTGCCCAATGCACCTGTCCATTTCGTCACCTGCCCCGGCATGTCTTATGACAAAGAAACGTTGTCATGAAAAACCGAAAACCGGTACAGCTACCGCCTGATAGATTCAAATATGTCGGTGAAAATCAGAAGACGAATTTTTTTCCGAATGAGCTTAACGCTGGGACGCTTACTATCATGCTAGGTCACGCATGAGAGACTAGACATTGTGGGCCAACTGCACCTAAAAGGACGATCGTAACAATTCGAGGTGAGAACCCGCAACCACACGAGTGGGTAGTGTGGTTATCAGTAAGCTATCACGAGACAGCGCTAGACTAGGGACTTCGATGTCAGACAAATAACGCTATTTTTAATTAATAGGTTTAGTTTTTAAAGTTGGAAATCAAAATTGACCGTGGCTGTCGCATTGTCATAGACTTTCTAGTCAGTCCCTTTCGGAAAACACTAAACTAAAATTTCGCCCTTGTTAAAGCCCCTCGGTAGTGTATATCCTAGCCACGGCCGTGAGTAGAGCTCCTGAAACAACCTTGTTGACCACTGTGTAATTGACCTCATTAGGAGCGACTGAGTCATCACACGTAAATGCTGACTGGAAAGTCTACGGATCAATTGCGAGTGATGCACAACGTATAACCTCCATAGTTATCACACAAAACACTTCTCAATATCGATAGCTCAAACAGTACCCATCCAGTCGATGTGATTGATCAGACACGTTCACTATTCACCAGAAATGCAAACCAATGCCACCCAGTAATTCAGGTAACGAATCGTCCATTCGAAGGGAGCTCATCTCCAAATCAAACCAATCTGTGCAACTAAGCCGGAGAAAAAAATGAGTAACGTCAACTACGGTGCCTACAGCGAGTGACGACCATGGCGGTTTAAACAAGACCATTCGCGGTGCATAAGCGCTGTAAACGTGACCACTGGTGGGATTAGTTGCATTTTGCAAATAAAAAATAAAAAATGCCCAAGAACTCCAAGCTGTTGTTAAACATCCTCAGACCTGGTGAATGTTACTAAAACGAACTTTTTTAATTCAAAAATGGGTTGTACGGAGGAAGCCGAAATAAACGTCGAACTCGGGACAAACAAAAAACATACCTGACTTGTCGCGTTTGCAGCTACCGCAACAGCCGCATTAGCCAAAGTGTTGAGGCTATTGAGAGAATCACTGGTTAATGTAGAGTTTACAGTTGATGTAGTCGGTGCATTAACTAAGCCACCGCCTGTCACGACCAGCCGATTAATCCCGGAGACGGGTACACAAGAATCGATCGAGACGGACTGACCTGGACCCGAAGGTGCAATCAAGAGTGCGGATGGTGGGAGAATAATCGTATTCTGCATCGCAGTAGGAACCGTCTTGGTCACATTTAGCACAGAGGGTACTGTAATCATTGACGGAACCGTAGCCTTGGCTACCCCTAATGACATAACTATAGGTGCACTCTGGCTTGCAAAAACGTTGGATTCGGAAACAGGTGGTGAAAGTAAAGAGGATCCACATAGCTGGGAAGCGGTGTTGAGGAAAGTTAATTTTTCGGAATTCGCGGCGACAGCGTCACGTTGTTGAATTCGCTTTAGTGTTTGTTGTAAATTGTCTATACTGGATGGTGTCAACTTCTGCAACAACTGCAGCCAATCTTCTTCGTTTAAATGGATTGAAGTGCCTAGAGCAGCAAGAGAATCCGCATTCTCATTTGTTTGGCTCATTGGTTTGTTTTAACGTGCTCGCTTATGTTCAGGAAAGCATTTTATAAAAATCACCTAGTTGGATGAACGACCTAAGTCGATCTCGGAGAGCTAACACATCACATTCTCCACGAGATTGAGCAGAAAGAACACAGGAAAGCACAGCTGGGCGGTCGGCCTGTTGGACAGCGATAGATCCAGCCGGTGGGTGTACGTCAAGGTTGTAAGTATTTGCTCTCTCATTCACTCGATGTCGGTTAAACCGTTCCGCCAATGGAAGCGGAATATGCAATCGACCAGTATGAGGACAGCATGATTGGATTGACCAAGTGCACGCGCGCCACACCGTCATGTCAGTTCTGACTTGCGCGCGGGCTCTTACGTAATGCTGCGCGCGTCATTGTGTGTGTCTGGCCTACTTCGCCTACCGAACAGAGAGGCGATTTTCTGATTGCTGATTGGTTGAAGGCTCTGCTAGTCAAATCATTCATCCACACACGATGTCCGCCAGTGCACGTGTGCGCTAGGCCGAATGCGCCTACCACGTTGCAAGGTCGTTTGGTGCGCCGATCTGACCACAACGGCAGCGCTTGGCAAGGTATGTTGGACGGCCTTAGGGATCTGATCACCAGGGTTGCCAGTCTGCACGTTCGGTGTAATCAACCAAACGTTCTGAATATTCCGTGCAACAATTGTTGCCACTCAAAGCCGACTGTGGACCTGTTCGAAAGAGCAGACTGAGCAAATAACTCGTCATGTACGAAGTGATTTTTAAATGAATAGTTTCAAGCAATCCAATAACCCTTAACCTCGCGTATTACTGATCGTTTTGGAAGTGTTCGTTACTGGTCTTTGGATCACAGGACCATCTACCACGCAACGTGCAGAGTCGCGCTGTGAGAGTTACTGTCGGGCTGCCAAACACAAACATGAGCGTTTGAGGTAACCGAGGTGCGAAACCGCTATCGCATGGTCAATGGTTAATATCGTTATTCGTAGACTCTAATACTGTTGCTCCCGGTTTCCAGCACGTCTCTCTAAATTAACCAAGAGTCGTTTGTCAGTTACGGGGATCCAAACCGCAAATCCAGTCACTTAAAGGCCGATTATTGTAGATGATTGTGTGGTTGCAATGAATCAACGTGTGTTAACTCAATACAGAACGAACAATGCTCCTTAAGGGTATGACAACAGGCTAAATTTCTAAGAAATAGTCTTAACTTCTGGTATTGATATGTTCGCCGAGCTTGGCATTTAGGTTTCAAACGTTTCATCACCAAGCGAGGTGACATCATCAGTGCGTAAATGTTTGAGCGTACAGTTTTTGAATGTGGCAGAACGTCGTTGACATACAGTCGCAGCTTTCGCGTTCAGACAGGTATCTAACAGGACCGAAACTCGAGTCTAGTCCTGGCTTGAATGCCTAGCTGAACGAGAAAGCTGCGACTGCATGCGAGTGATGAGCAAGTTAAATAGGCTGTCATATTACGTGAAAGAAATAAGGGGGTATTCCTGTTTCTTCAATAGCTCAGCCAGTTCATAACACTGCAACCGACAAAATTACTAGCTTCCGAAATCCGCATTCGTCATTTTAACCGGCCTTGCCCTCCATGAATGCGGCGCGAATACATGTGAGAATTCCACAACATGTATATATCATCATTCTGCCCACAGAAAAAGGCAACGTAATAGCCGTATTGAACAGAGAGGACTATAAAGACAAATTGAACGATCTTTTAAATGTCACAGGAGAACTTACGAAAAGCCTGGGGGCTCGACTCACCAAAACTGTGACAGCTCTCAAGGAAAGGAAATCATACAGAGGAACAAGCTAAACACCTTAGGCCTATAGAAGAACGAATGCCACGAGTATACGGGCTACCAAAAGTCCACAAGGATCAAATACCATTGAGAACAATCGTTGAACCCAGGACGGTCCCAAACTACCGTTTGGCGAAGTTCCTCTTTCGTATCCTCCGGTCATGTTTACCTCACGACACTCGTGACGCAAACAGCTCAGTGGGTTTCTTGAGACAGACTAAGGGCTTGAAATTGGAAGAAGACGATTCACTGGCGTCCTTCAATGTTACGCCGCTTGTCACTATCATGCCAACAAAGTGTAGAGCTCCTCATAAGTGAGGACGACAGCCTCCGCAACAGGGCGAATTTTTCTCCAAAAGAATTTATCCAATTAGTGTGGCTCTGCATGGAGAATTACCTACAATTTGACGACCGGGTTCACCCGCAGAACAGAGGCACACCAATGGGCTTATCAATATCGAGATTACTTGCAGATGCCGTAGAGATACTTCGAATCTGGAGCTTTTCAGACATTCAAACCCAAGGTGTGGCTTCGATATGTGGATGACATTTGTTCTTTTACCTCGAAGTCAGCTTGACTAGCTCCACACTTGTTTGAGTAACATGATGGTTGAAATAACCATTATAGGCAGAGAATAAGAACACTCACGCCTAGCGTTTCTCGATGTATCGATCATAAGAAGACCTGATGGGAAGCTTGAAACTACAGCATATCGTAAACAGACAACTGATGTCATTCTGAGGTTTGATAGCAATCGTCCAGCCTGACAACTCAAAACATACAGACACGCACTGTAGCTCAACCGAACTTAGAAGACCAGGACGAAAACACTTGTTGAGACTGTTCAATTCCAATGGGTGCCCCAATGGTTTGGTAAAAGGATCTATCAGAGAGTCCACAAGAACTGAACATGCAGAATCCAATGACTGCCATATATTCCCGGCACATCTGAAGCAGTACAAAGGACGCTCCAACCAATGGGCATCCAAATATCACACACATCAAACTCAACACTCCGTTCGGCTCTGATGAGCGCTAAGCATCACGTAGAACCACGTGAACAGTCTGGCGTGATCTATGCGATTCCATACCTCGAGTGTGACCGAAAGTATGTAGGAGAGACAGGCAAACAGCTGCCCACACGCGTGCACGAACTCAGAGCAGCGGTGTGACGAGCCGACGGTAGGCCACAACTGTGGCACCATGGTGCAGACGCAGGCCACGGGACAACTTAAATCATGCGAAAATGGTCGCGCGGGCAAAAATGAAAAGGGAACGGCTTGTACTGGGAGTTCTATTCGCGGAATTCGTTCAGTCGACACGTAGACAGCCACTACGTCAACATCGTTGATACTGAGACGAAAAATGAGCGAAGACAGACCGGGCTGGCAGACACGGTGAGCGGTAGAACAATCTCATTCCGACATACTTATTTGTTTGATGACGGATCGTAGTGGATTTGAAACGTCGCAATAAATCGTTTACTATTCAGCGTGTGCCTCCTCTTTCAAGTATATATATATATATATATATATATATATACTTTCTGAACTCTTGAGGAGACTCTTTTTTTAACATATCACCAATGACCTGTCATCGCCCGATTGACTCATTAGGAAACGTAGTGTTCACTGATCAATGTTGGAAAATATCCGATTAACAAGACATTAAAATAAGATATGCCATATTAATGATCGAAGTGAAATAGACTGTGTAACCGGCACAATCAGCCGCACCTTTTAAGATAGCGAACACCAAGTCTCACTGATCAGTTTTCTGCCTGTGTGACAGGCGATACTAGTCCCGTCTCGACAACCCTGTTGTCTTCAGTTGAATCTCACTTATGTGTCAGCCCAGCTTTCGCATATGCCAGTGGTCCGTTGGCCAGAACGCTACCTCATGAAAATGTGAGTGAAGGTTTACATCCGGATAGGTCCAAGGTAGGCACTATCGACAATATCTGATTGGAAAGTTTATCAGTGTCTAAGACGTGCGATCAAACTTGAGGGCTGTGAAAGCAACCGAATCCCTAACTCTACGTCAGTGACGACGTTGTCAACACTTTTGTTCCTTTCGTGAGTCACAAGCTTGCTCCATCGGTGCCGGTTAAACAAGAACAGTTATTGGGTGACTGTCGGTCATAAAGCCTAGGTGACTGTGTTTGCACATCAGAATTCAATCGTTCCTGATGTGAGGTCAGTTGCACAATGTTCAGCAAGGTCGCTTCACGGAAACGTGGCAGGAGCTCTACTGCCGGCCGTGGCTAGGATATACATTACCGAGGGGCTTTAACAAGGGCGAAATTTGAGTTTAGTGTTTTCCGAAAGGGACTGACTGAAAAGTCTATGACAGTGCGACAGCTGAGATCAATTGTCCAGTTCCACCAAGTTAAAGAGTCCCAATTTTGCAAGTGCAATTCCCTAATTTCACTATTTCCTCAGTAAGCCATTTCTGTAAAGAAGAGAAGTGTTAAAAATAATTGTGGGCAAAAAGAGCCCCATGTCGTTGAGTCTTGTCAGTCTAATAGTGTTTTGCGGTGCAAGTTGATTGGGCGATTTTTGGTCAAGACAGTGTTCAGGTTGTAACTATTCCTACGTCTGTCACGCAAACTGGATGGGTTGCTCCATAGAATTGCGGACTAGAGACGTCAAAGCAGCAAGCAGATGGCTGCAACAGTTCAGAGACATACATAATGTCTGTGGAAGAAAAGTGACAGATGAAGGCACTGAAATCCAATTAATATGCCAAGTGGGATAGATGCTACACGTGATCGATTTTATGCGTACGTATGTGTGTCGTCAACGTCTAACCGCGAGTCGGCCTCTGTAACACGCTATTCACACAGAGCGGACCCTAAAATTGACACTTCAAAAGCACCCCGCAAATATCCCTGGACACATTTTTTTACCCGGCATACGGGAAACTATAGCATCTAAAAGTTCAAGTGCGTTCCACGTGTATTTCGGTTTACCATATGTGTTTTTAGTGCCTGTGTAGGCTGAAGCTGAAGCCTGGAAGAGAAATATACGTTGGGTTCTGCTTGCATGTTTGGTGGGGCCACATCGCTCACTTACACCAATCAGTTAGAACCGAGGCTGGCATTATTACAATAGATAGATTATAGCACGCTGAATACCAATCAGAGGGAATCTTGGATCCTCGTAGTCGGAACATGGAATGGTTTCACTATCGCTGCCCTTGGATTAACTTTAAACTATCGTCCTACTATGCCTTTGTATTTTCCATTAGGATATGGTATTGCTTACCGGATGAACCACTGGTCCTTTAAGTTAATGCATCCACTTGAAATATTCGGTAGTTCCTTAATGGTAAGCTGCTCATTTAACACTGTATGAGCACTGAGTCTCTGTCATGGAAATTGTGGTATTCAAGAACGGATGTCAATCGCACCAATATGGCTGCTTGTCTGATTTCCACAAGGAGTACCTTTAGACAGCTTGCGTGTTGTCAGCTGTTCGAGAAAATTAAGGGAGCAACAATACGCGTGGCTAAATGTTCATACTATCTGGCCCTGAATCAAACCAATATTGCAGGCCATGGGGTCCACTTACAGTAACATTTAAATTAGATTCCCTTTCAGCTTACTTACTCTTTGTCTAGCACAAACTCTGACTGCTTAGGTTGAACTAGCGTCCAATCAGGTGTTACAATGAGGCGTGCCAATCAGAAGGGAGCATGTAAATAAAAGGCTGACTAGGCTATGTGTAACACAGAGCACGTTGAAAAGTCGGAACGAAATCAAAGGCAGATCTTGTGGCACAAAGCAAATCTCAGTTCATGGAGTTTCTATTGGTTATTTTATAGACATGATGTACCAGTAAAACGAAGAATTACGACTAGTGCCGACGCCTTGGCTCTCATATTGACCGGCTCGACACCGTTTGTAGCTCGTTTGTTTTAACGTTTGACGCACTTAACTTATTCTATTCCGATGCTCGTTATAACCAAATCGGATGCTAAAGTGACGTGCTAAACTGATTGGACACTGCGTTGATATGCCAGTCTGTTCGCGTTGTTGACTATGGTTGGCCACGACCTTCTGCGAATCGCCGGTTGACTTCGTGTTGATGCATTTGTTCCATCCAATGCTTTTACAGAGCAGACTTGACGAAGCTCCATGTTTTATCCGTTGTGAGTTTGTGGTTGCTAATTTCGCATGAACGCCAGCCGAAGACCTGCTCGTACTACGAATTCGAAGGGGATGAGCTTGGGTACTGATATGATGAATTTCGGCAGAATTACCATCATCCGAAACCATCTATCAATATGTGTCACACAATGGCACGTGAAATTATGTTGACGTGTTGCGCGAACCCGCGAAAAGCTTGCGGTACTAGAAACACGGTAACGAGTGATCAACGCGTTCAGCCACTGGATACTCTATTTGTGTAACAAGGAATGCCCCAAAACCTACGAAACTTTTTAAAAACCTATGGCTTCAGTTGACTGCCAACAGCGGCTTGGACACAGTATTTTGCCCGAGCCCAGACCCGGTCAATCCAGTGACGAAAGCAGGCTAAACGTGTGTCTTTAGCTGTTTGTTCATGATGATAGATGTGGGAGCTTTTCATGTAAGCATTTTTGAAGTAAAGCAACAGGTAACTTGTAAGTCGTGTTAAGTGCTTTTTGCTTAAATGATTCTAAGTATGCAACAGGATTTTTTACAACTGATTCTATTTCTAAAACAAAATTACACTATTGATAATTGAAAAGCAGAAATGAACACAAAATAATCTAGTGGGTAGTTAGCGCTATCAACGTTTACGCTGTCCAGCGAAAACTGGTGATCTGATTAGTGGATCCCGTGCAATGTACTTGAGGATCGGCACCAAGTGTGGAGTTTTCCGTTGTGAGTAGGATTCATAGTGTCCGACAGCAGTCACAGGCATTCAACTGCTGTAACATCAACCACGGTACAGGGTATGCAGCTGCCAGAGTACAAGCAAACGAGGATGCCGGTCCTTAGAGACGTGGAAATGAGAACAGGGCTATCACACGAATGATCAAATCCATGACGTCTGTCGATAAACATGTGCCAGGTCTTCTTATGCAGCGAAGACTACAAGTGGTAGGACTTCACCGAGACAGATTATAAGGATGTTCTTGATCCCCTTCGAGCGCAACTTCACGATCAAAATGGAAATTAGCACCTTATGTGCATGTACGGAGGTTGTGAGGGTGCCACAAGTGAATTATCAGAAGACAGACTGCAAACTTTTGCTCTCCGAATTACCTATGCCCAATCATACCTGAAGACCTCCATAAAACAACGACGTGCTCTGTGATACAAAAACAGTTTGAATCATCTCGTACGCTCAGCAGTCTACTGACACGATCTACGTATTGGAGAGAAGTACTCTACACTAATGCTGAATAGAAAGTAGACGTTAGTTTTCTAAATAAACAGACTTGAGAGGCAAGTTTTTTTCTGGCAGAAGATCCACTGCTTAAGTTGGTGCACACGTGTAGCTCCGACCTATGCCCATAGGAAATCTTAGAAGCATGATCATTGAGAAATCATGCAACAGCGGCTTATTTTCAACATAAAGATAAACTGGAGAGGCCTGTTACCGGATCGATAAAGTGAACCGTGGATTATCACGATTCTGGGTACATAGAATATAAGTAATGGGTAGCCGACCTTCATTAGATGTTCAACAATTTTAATTTCAAAGGTTGTTCAAAATGGCGTCGTAACCATCCTTCATGTAATTTTACGAGTTACTGCACTGACCTTGATTGAATGATGCACAGATAATGGCACATTCACTTATGGCGGAAAAATGGGCTTTCAAGCTTAAAACATAATTCGCCCAGACCAAACCGCGCGCGGCCACTGTCCGTCAAACTACACTGAGAAAGTGTATTCCAAGATAACTCAACATTACCAGTCAGATACATAGACAGCCAGACACAGAACAAACTAGTCACTTAAGGACCCATATGTGCAACGTGCCTTCGGTGAAATGATAACATCCACTTCAAACAGTCATCATTTACACATTCAGGCTGCACGGCTAGTATCTAAGCAAGCATTTAGTTATTTGTAAATCTGTTTCGTTCATGAATGCACCTTTTTAGTATTCAGCGTTCAATGAAAAGGCTTGCCATGAAATCGCAGTCCGTTGGGGAAATACCACATTTTCACTTCATCTGCTTGCACTCGTCAGTGCGTGCTGATTCCCTGCCCAGCGTCGTCTCTCAAGCGCTAAAACGTGTGTGCGAGCAACCAGGTGTTATCGTTCGTGAACCGTGGATCGCTCACTCGTTGGGCTGGTACCCGGTGAGTATCAAAAAAGGTTCAAAGGTTCGAATGTGTCACATACGCTTGAACTATGAATTCGCATTGGTTCGGACGACGTACTTTGTCGACGGACACCTAACTGTGGTATGTACTATACCAGTAAGTCACGGGAGTGAAGTAGTAACCCTGAGCAATTATTTACTGTGCCTATGCCGTTCAGATATGTCGAATTAATTTTGCGTTTTGTTTGGGCTGCCTACACTTCGGCGTGTTACCGGTCCAATCGCACGATGACTAATCCAACCTGTGCGCGTGTGTGGCTAGTCGCATGACTAACCTGAGTCACAGCGACCGATGTCGCCTGACCGTACGATATAACTCACTCGCGTGTAATTCCCGTGGTCCATCAGGTCACGTACCTTAGATGTACGGAAAACTGTCACTTGCCGCGTGGTTATCCGGAGAAACATACTCAGTTGTTCCCCATTCAACAACAGGTCAGTGTGCCCTGATACCTGGCCATGGTGTCCATTTTCCGACAAATGCACCCGGAAAGTTTGTCCATTAGCTACTACCTCACCAAAGAAATGCTTGATCCATCGAAAACGTACTTATTTTCCAGCGATGCGATCGATGGGTCTGTTAGTAATATCCATGCGAAGTCATGGTTCCTTCAAAAAAGCTATTAAACTTTTCTTTCGGATTGCCCCGAATTACCCAATCCAGAGATGTGAATGGTCACACAACAATTTTAGGACACGTCCTTCATGTACATAGTTCACCTGAGAAAAACTGATATCCCCCAAAACCCACAATTTATACTAAATTTATCCTAGTGACACAGTGCTCTCACTCACAATATATATTTTGCAGGAAACGCAACCGTGTTTCTTCGGTGGAGGTACTTCTTCTCATCCCATGGAACTCGTTCGCTGTGAACGTGAGACAGCGTACAAAGCAACTTCATTTTGGAAGAACAGCCAACACGGATGTGCGCTCACGATCAGTGTTCTAACTCCAGTAAGGCTGCTTCTAGTATTTTCGGGCCAACAACATGTAATAAGGTCGTCCCTGTGTTAGAATAACCCGCCAGAGCGTAAATCAAAACGACTAGCCGGACTCGGCACAAACAACAGTTGCACGTTTATGAAGCACGATGGAACTGATCGGTCAACGTCTGTTTAACTGCTTATATTCTTTCAGCGTATGAAAGCTGAGTCGCGCCGGCCAGCGTGACCTGATTGATGGACATCGTTTGGATATGGTTCGATCGTCAGTACTGGTGAAGTCGGCCGTTATACCCAGCTCGCGTATTTACCCATCTGCCTCTTTTTTATATGTACAACCGCTTCTCGTTTCAGTTAGATGCTAACTCTGGTTTTTCAGTTTTCTTTTCAGAAAAGCGAACTGCATTTATAGCAGGTCTCCATTTATTTATTTTACAAATCCATTAACCTCCAGTTCACATGATCTGTATTCACCATGCTTAAAATAGTTTTCTTGGTCCATGGATTAGAAACATGCTGAACCCAAACAATTGTTTTCACCCTCGTTTATTATTTTGGCCTCAAAATCTTGATATTATTTATGATTGTACTTTTACTGAGTTATCTGAGGTTGAAAGTCAGATTGGTTAATGTGCGTTGGGTATGAAGCATGGACTGCAGTGGCCTATCGGTGAGCTCATCTGTTAACGAGATGTGCATGGCGCCGCAGGCGATATTTTAATCTGGGGGTGTTTTTCTCCCCTGAGATATTAGCCAACCACCGATTACGTAGAGATGTTCAGAATTCTTTTGATGTTTTTGAGTGTGCAATGCTGTTCCGTTCAAGTGGTCGTGACATGTGCTCTTTTCACAATGTTCGAACGTCCGTTCATCTGCAACTGCTTGGAATTTTGTGCTCGTAGATCACTGATCGTTGTCTGAAAATAGGATATGGGATACACCTTGTCTTACCTACCGTACACACAGCTCGCAGAGAACAGCTATCACAGTCAGAGTGCGAGGTTTGTTGAGCGCGAGGCAATTGTCTAAGTGATGCACCAACACGAAACACCGTTCAGTTCCAAAGCAAACATGTCAGTAACCACAACATTCCAAGGCCTTTATGGAAGTTCTCTACAAAGCATCGTCTACTTCCTACGAATCACAGCACGACTTCGTACAGCATACAGCTGGAAACCAAGCTTTTGATTTCACGTTACTTTTGACCAACAGGATGATTCTTTTCCGCTGCGGATGCACCCAAATGTTTCCGCGTGAATATCGTAAAATTCATTGCTCGCAAATTGCATAGGGCTTGTGGTTACTATCGGAAATCTCAGGAAGTACAACAGACGCGATGTTTACTTTATATTAGTGTTTATTATCTGATCAGTTTTCCATGGTAGTATTAAAAAATGACCATTCAGTTTTCTCTGAATATTAACCAGTCACCTACAGCAAATTTGCCACGAGTGCTGAACTGGATAGCACATCCAATCGTCTACATTCCTTTCTGCCCTGACTACAGAAGAAGCCAAATGTCAGCCTATACTCGGATTCATCCTCAGAATCTGTCTATCACACAATTGATGCCAAATATTCAATGTTTCAATGTTTCGTGCACAGTTATCAACTACAAACGTAAAACATGCAAGTTACATACAACAGATGAATAAAGATAGACAGAGTATGGACACACACACAACGCATTATGTCAATCCAACCACGATAGCATTGTGGGATACTTCGACCACATCTGTGCACGTACCGTCGCCCGGTGAGACATAATCAACATAGTTTACCTAAGTGCCAGTAGTCTCGGGTTACAACGGCGTTTCGAAACCAACCCTAAATCACAGCAGGACGCAGCCTTCATCCGGACAGTCTGTAGGAATACGATACGGATGGGCATCCGAATATTCGAAGAACGCCAATATCGTGGCCCTGAGTCCAAGCGCGCTGTGTTCGAAGAATCCATTTGTGTTATAGGTCGTGGTGACATGACCATATGGCCTTGCGAAAAATGCGGCCGCGAATACGCTGATCATTCCAGATGTATAGACGTTCAACGCACCCATAGTACACCGTCGGCGAACATAAAAGTACGTTAGACGTAAGTAAGTTGTGTAAGTTACAAACACTCTTTCGTTCACATCGGCCACCGACCGCCGTCGTCCGTTAAGTCATCCGTCCCCATTTTCAGCTTTATATGTTCACTGCATCATTAACGGTTTGTCTGTTGTTTTCTCGGTCCAACTGCTTACCAACTGGCTAACCCTCAGGTTCATACAGGATACGGGGTGGATCAACGGAACTACAACTGGTACAACCCATGCCGTTTGTGACGATGATGTAACGCGCCTTTCGCTTGCCAAACGTTCTAATACTGCTTGACTGCTAGACCTGGGTTCCTGCTATGCGGTTTCCCCTAGTCTACTTGCGCGGAGACAAGAAAGACACGGTTGTGGTAAACACGCTGTATTGCCAAAAACCAGTTCGACCAAATGAATGGAATGCCTGTAAATATATATCATGAAACAATGGCCAAATATGGCCATTTACTTGATGAGTCACTGTCTGTTTGTTTAGGCCACTTCGTTTCCAAGTGGCCAAGTAAGGCCAAATCCATAGGTGTTAGTTTCTCGGATTAGCGTGACACCCCCACTCACTTGCACGTATCCTGCTTGTCGGTCCGACGTGCCCCCCAGTGCTTTGTTGCTGACTGATTTCGTCAGCCCTCACCGTGGTCCTGGATGGTTTGAAATGACTGATTTCATCAGCCGTCACCGATGTCCTGACTAGATTGTTTGGGTGTTTGCCTCCTAACAGATGAGTGTTGTACGCAGTCGTGTTCCGGTCTCGGTTACTGTAATAGACTAATCCTGAAACTGATGCCGACAACCGTGAGTACTGAAACGGTTAACAAGGTTAGCGGTGCATCGTACTTGCCCAAAGAAACTGAGGACGACCCCGATTGATATTTTTGCAGATGAAATTTGATTCAACATTCGGACCCCCGCTTGTCACAATTTATCTCACGGTTATTTATGGTCAATTGGTTTTTCCGGAAGTTAGGACCATCCTGTGTTCTGTCACATTCGCCCAAATCATTTGACTTCTCCCAAATTTGGAAATAAGAGAATTTATTTAACGTGAAAGTTTGAAAAACGCAGAGTGAAAAACTGACGCGATTTCGAAGTTTAAGAGTGGTCAGAAAAGAGGTGACTGATGCCATTTGCGTGATCGCATTTACATAATGTCATTCCTGAAAAGTATGACTCACCTGGCCCAGTAATCAATTGACGGGCGTCGTTCTAAGATGGTACGGGAAACAAAACTGTTGGCGACTAGTGATAGATGAGTTTGATCACTCACATTCGATCTCAGATCCAGTATCCACATGGGTCATCTAGCCAGCCTAGCTCATAAAGGAGCACTGGGTTCGAGTACAGTAGTGCATGATTTGCCACAACTGGAACTTGAACTCTGTTCAGGTTTCATGAGGCAACCGTGTTGATCAATGTAGCACTGGCCTCGTAGGGGACAACCGAATTTTCATACCTGAGCCCTCCACAACTTCCGCTTGTGAGTAATGACCAGGTTGCCTGATCGTCCCGATTAGACACAGTTTCTGCTCGTTAATTCCAGTCGATTGCCCCACGACTCTCGGAATTCTCCAGGTTCAATAAACTTGCTCGATCACAGTTTCAGTTGTTCACGAGTAGTCGGGAGATTGGTGGATTCAACTTAAAAGTCACTCACATTCACTCGTGGATTTCGCGTTCATATACATCTCTAGGAAGAGTGAAACTTGAGTTTAATACTTCTGCTCTCAAACGGCTGGCTGGAAAGTCTATCCGAATGCGAACGCTGCCATCACGTGAATGATTTTCAGTTTGAAACTTACTCGAAGATTAGATCAAGATTTTTGTCAAGCCATCCAGGTGTACAAAGATTGACTGTGAGTGAATTTTTCCAATCTACGACCAATCTTCAATTAGGCCGGGTTTGATCTGACTAGTTTACTGTTTCTTCTCAGGAGGACTGGGACCACTTCAGACTCCAAATGGTATTTCATATGGCTCTAGAAAAGCCATTTCTTCACTAGAAATATCCAAAGCAAACATTTCGCATTCGTAAGAGTGTGCTTTCGACGGCAGAGTTATTTTTCCAGTTTTTCTACCAGAGTCGTTCATGAATTGTGATTGCATAACATGAATCGCCACAAAGTTGCTTGAAACAACCCACGAAACCTCGGTGGTTCAGTAACATCTGGGTTCTCTCGCTGAAATCACACTGTTGGCCAAAAAGCAGACAGCACTCACCGCTCGGTCCGCACTCACCAGACTTGAAAAATATGTCTTTCATTCCCGACTCGATGCACCTTTAAATAGGCACACCGCACATCCGTATACATCACATAGATGACCTTCGCTGAATGTCGATCATACTTCGGTTAATGGATTGTCATGCCAGTCTGCGTTCGTCCCACAATGTCGCCTAACCTAACCCCGTATCTCCAACACTGTGCATAACTGGATAACAAACCATCAACACATTTAATGTCAATTTGTACCAAAAGTGTCGGCAAGTGTTATTGTGCATAGTACAGACTACTGCACCAACACTTCGCTGCGTGTTGTCCTAAAGTTCCGATATGTGCTCACGTTTTATCTGTTACGATCTCTTCGAAAATGGCAAATCCATATGCATTAGTGCCGGCAATGCTGTCCTTGATCAGTCAGCTTGATTAAAAAGGCGTCTTTCATATGTTTGAGATGGATGGAGGCTGGGCAGGCTACTAGAAGCAACCAGCATCGTGATCTGGGTTAAACGTCCGTTCATGATCTTCTCCAGAGGGTCGGGGGCATTAACGCCTTGTGGTGAGTGGCCAAAAAACATGAGAAACTCAAGAAACGTTTCTCTAATGAAACCAAACAGTTGATATGTTGTGATGTGTTGACAATAAACTAGCTTGCATGTCATGATAGGCTTATAACGGTCACGTTGTGGGGATGTGCCAATGGAAACTTCACACAGGTGTGACGTTCCCCATTGGTTCGGCCTCCCTCTAAGCATCTTCTTGCCTACATTCCGCCTATGTACATTATGATTGGACAGTCCTGTAATGTTGGTTTCACTAGTTTGTGAATGAATACACTTGCGTTCACTTCTCTTAATCCAATGTGATTATGAAGGACCAATCCATTTCTTCCAGACGACTGGGTAGTAACCTAAAAAGGGACTGAATCAACAATTGCCTGTGATGGTGGATGGCGCATACGGGGATTGGAATGTTTATCATAAAGTTTCCACAGCCCCACTATTCGGTTTAAAATTCCAGGGTGAAGTCCTGAATTGTCAATTCGTGCCCCAATCTTCAACCGACTGTCAAATGATTTCATCGTCGTCAATCAACATAACGAGCTCAGTGGTATTATGCTAAGTCGAGCCAACCGGTGAAAGTCCAGTGAGTAACGATGACTAGAATAGAGGCACGTACTCCTCAAAGGTTACGTGATAGACGAAAACAGTGGCAGACGACAATATCATAAATTTCCCTATTCATTCTGGTTTACTAAAAGTTAATTCGCATACACACGAGTTCGAATGAAGAAAATGGCCTTCTGGGGCGGTGAATTTGCCAATCAGAGTCGTAGTGTGACGAGACACCTTAGAACGCTGGTAGGCGAGACAGGTTCTTGCTCATTCACTAACATCGATGTTGATACTCGGCCAGATGAAACGATCGCAGAAGAGTTTCACGGTTATCCGGATATTGGGTGTGACAGGTTATGAAAAGCATAAAAGACTATTCGACGATCGGATGCCTGTACAAATGATCGAGGGAACGGTTTGAAGACATCACTAATAATGGCTCCTGTGGAATCGGGAAATGAAACAATGTATAGTTTAGTACTGAGAGAATCTGTAAGTGTTTTTCGTAGTTCACTATCCGAGTTTTGTTCCTCCGCCATACTGGCAAGGTCGATCAATCTGACCCTGATAACAATGTCAACATCTAGTCGTGATGAGGTGTCTGCGACCAGGTTAGATGATCTGGAGATAAATCGGATGTCAGTGGTGAACTGAGATATAAAATCCAAATGTCAGATCTCCCTAGGTGAGTACTTGATTGAATTGTTGCTGAACATGTGAGCTGAGGGTTTGTAATCAATATACACATAAAATGCTTAATCTTCAAATAAATTTTGAAAGCGTTTAATGGAGAGGTAAATACACACCTTTAAATAGGCACACAGCTACGACAAGTTGAAATGCTCAATAGTAACTTGGGGAAGTTACAATTGTTACAAAGACCAAGAAGACGCACTCGCGATCTCCTGGCACTTTAACACATCAGTCTAGTGACCGCAACCGCAATAGACCACCACAATCTCACAGTAGTTCAGCTCGTCACTCTGGTAGTTACAATCACAATTTCTGCTGTATCATTCCAAGGTTGGTGCAGATGACCGTAAGTGTAGCCCACCATACCAGTACAAACCACAAGTACCTAAGAGAGAATTACGAAGCCAGCAGTAATGAAGACCACTGCGCCTGGCGCTGGTTCCTCTAGTCGTCGTTTATTCGTCAGATACTCAGTATACAACTACATATTTTTAATGGACTCAGGCGCAGAAATGAGTATGATCCCATCCACGCCGAAGGATAAGACGCGTGTTAACAGAATTTTGTTCTAACCGCGGCCAACAACACGACGATTAAAACTTATGGACAAAGATCATTGACGCTCAACCTTGGTCTTCGTTGTTCCTTCACGTGGGTTTTCACCATAGCTGACGTCTCAAAGGCCATTATTGTTGCCGAGTTTCTGTTACACTTCAACTTGCTGCTGGATTTCAGAAACCACCGTTTAATTGATGCAATCACCAACCGGTCAGTTAAGGGATTTCACGCCTTTGGTCCAGTAATCAGCCCAATTTTGCTACCTCAGTCCGTCCAGGAGAAGTATCCTAAAATCCTTAAGCAGTTTCCCACTCTGACCCAAACAAATTTTCGTGATGTAACCATTAAATACATCACTCACCATATCATTGAAAGTGTAATGCACGACGGAGTGGAAGCACTGAAGAGCAGCGTCTCTCTGAAGGACGGGAGCACAGCGAGAATCTAGAATGGTAACAAAAACAGAAACAAGTGTGAGCCAGAGGCCCAGTAAGTCATGCACACAACTTACACAAACGAAAACCAAAGTGGCATCAATCACACGACAGCGGAATGCGTTACAACGGACAGTCGGTACACGCTAGCTTTTGGTATCTCCATCCGCAGAGGCTGAAATGAGCATGCGATGAATTCCAACATATGCTCCGGTGAGGCTCCATTCAGCCCTCTAAAAGTGATTGGTCATCATTACATATGGAGCCCAAAACAAACAACGACTGGAGACCATGTGGAGAATACCGTGCGCTACACAAAATTACTGTGGTGGATTGTCAGGTCGGAGGTGCGAGTTTTCGAACGCTCGGCCGAATGCCTCAACGCGGGGGAGATATGTTCGAAAACCTGCCGCGATCGGGTCAAGGACAACGTGCGCGACCGGATGAGTCATCGCTCGACTGGATCGGACCAACGGGCGAGGCAGGGCAGGCGAAATACGACAGACGGCCAGATCGGAGGCGTGGTTTTTCCAACATTTAGAGGAACATCTCGACACGATGTTGGAATGCGGTCAAGACCAACATTGGGTGGATGGCGGACAGCACGAGCAGCCGGAGGAACCATCGCGCAAGGAGATCGGACAAACAGACGAGGAATGGCAAGCGGAATCCCCCCTTCCGATAGAAGGCGCCGATCACACACGTAAACCGGTAAGAATTGCACACGACGTGTGAACGGAAACTGGGGGGTGTTGTGGGTTGGAATTATGACTGGCGATTTGGACAATAAAGGCTGTGCTTTATTGGACGCCTTCTCGCTACACTACCACACCATGATTTTACAGCCATTCTTTGTGATAAAACAATATTTTTTCACACTGACCTCATCCGCACCCTACCACCATATTCTTGTCGAGCCATCTGACATTAAAAAGACTGCCATCATTACACCATTTGATATTTTTGAATTCACTCGTATGCGCTCTGGTTTATGAAATGCCGCACAAACATTTCAGAGATTTATAAACCAGGTGCTAAGCGAGTTTGATTTTGCATTTCTGGATAATCTGCTATTCGCAAGTATAAACGAATAGGAACATCTCCAACATGTACGATTACTCTTCCAGCGTCTTTCGGATTTTTGAATTGCAATTGGCTCGGCAAAATGTCAGTTTGGCAAATCTGCAATTGATTTTCTTGGTTCCCTGATTGACTCCAACGGCATTGCACCATCCACTGACAAAATGAAGGCAAACTTCGATTTCCCAACGCCAACATCCCTCAAACAACTTAAACGAAATTTAGGTACGATTAACTTTTATCGCAGTTTTATCCCTAGCGGTGCTAATTTAATGCTGCCATTGACCAATCTCCTATCTACAAACGATTCTAAGTTTGCTTTGCACAGTACCACCACACAGGCTTTCTCAGATATCAGGACAGCTTTAGCGAACATTACTGTGCTGAACCACATGCAAGCTGGCCCACAACTATCGTCATCCACTGATGACACCAACTTCGCCATTCGTGCTATTTTATGTCAACACGTAGACGGATCTACGCAACCACCTGTATTTTCCTCGAAGAAACTCCAATCCGCGGAAACGCGTTATAGCACCTTTGTTGTGTATTTACCTCTCCATTAAACGCTTTCAAAATTTATTTGAAGATTAAGCATTTTATGTGTATATTGATTACAAACCCTCAGCTCACATGTTCAGCAACAATTCAATCAAGTACTCACCTAGGGAGATCTGACATTTGGATTTTATATCTCAGTTCACCACTGACATCCGATTTATCTCCAGATCATCTAACCTGGTCGCAGACACCTCATCACGACTAGATGTTGACATTGTTATCAGGGTCAGATTGATCGACCTTGCCAGTATGGCGGAGGAACAAAACTCGGATAGTGAACTACGAAAAACACTTACAGATTCTCTCAGTACTAAACTATACATTGTTTCATTTCCCGATTCCACAGGAGCCATTATTAGTGATGTCTTCAAACCGTTCCCTCGATCATTTGTACAGGCATCCGATCGTCGAATAGTCTTTTATGCTTTTCATAACCTGTCACACCCAATATCCGGATAACCGTGAAACTCTTCTGCGATCGTTTCATCTGGCCGAGTATCAACATCGATGTTAGTGAATGAGCAAGAACCTGTCTCGCCTACCAGCGTTCTAAGGTGTCTCGTCACACTACGACTCTGATTGGCAAATTCACCGCCCCAGAAGGCCATTTTCTTCATTCGAACTCGTGTGTATGCGAATTAACTTTTAGTAAACCAGAATGAATAGGGAAATTTATGATATTGTCGTCTGCCACTGTTTTCGTCTATCACGTAACCTTTGAGGAGTACGTGCCTCTATTCTAGTCATCGTTACTCACTGGACTTTCACCGGTTGGCTCGACTTAGCATAATACCACTGAGCTCGTTATGTTGATTGACGACGATGAAATCATTTGACAGTCGGTTGAAGATTGGGGCACGAATTGACAATTCAGGACTTCACCCTGGAATTTTAAACCGAATAGTGGGGCTGTGGAAACTTTATGATAAACATTCCAATCCCCGTATGCGCCATCCACCATCACAGGCAATTGTTGATTCAGTCCCTTTTTAGGTTACTACCCAGTCGTCTGGAAGAAATGGATTGGTCCTTCATAATCACATTGGATTAAGAGAAGTGAACGCAAGTGTATTCATTCACAAACTAGTGAAACCAACATTACAGGACTGTCCAATCATAATGTACATAGGCGGAATGTAGGCAAGAAGATGCTTAGAGGGAGGCCGAACCAATGGGGAACGTCACACCTGTGTGAAGTTTCCATTGGCACATCCCCACAACGTGACCGTTATAAGCCTATCATGACATGCAAGCTAGTTTATTGTCAACACATCACAACATATCAACTGTTTGGTTTCATTAGAGAAACGTTTCTTGAGTTTCTCATGTTTTTTGGCCACTCACCACAAGGCGTTAATGCCCCCGACCCTCTGGAGAAGATCATGAACGGACGTTTAACCCAGATCACGATGCTGGTTGCTTCTAGTAGCCTGCCCAGCCTCCATCCATCTCAAACATATGAAAGACGCCTTTTTAATCAAGCTGACTGATCAAGGACGGCATTGCCGGCACTAATGCATATGGATTTGCCATTTTCGAAGAGATCGTAACAGATAAAACATGAGCACATATCGGAACTTTAGGACAACACGCAGCGAAGTGTTGGTGCAGTAGTCTGTACTATGCACAATAACACTTGCCGACACTTTTGGTACAAATTGACATTAAATGTGTTGATGGTTTGTTATCCAGTTATGCACAGTGTTGGAGATACGGGGTTAGGTTAGGCGACATTGTGGGACGAACGCAGACTGGCATGACAATCCATTAACCGAAGTATGATCGACATTCAGCGAAGGTCATCTATGTGATGTATACGGATGTGCGGTGTGCCTATTTAAAGGTGCATCGAGTCGGGAATGAAAGACATATTTTTCAAGTCTGGTGAGTGCGGACCGAGCGGTGAGTGCTGTCTGCTTTTTGGCCAACAGTGTGATTTCAGCGAGAGAACCCAGATGTTACTGAACCACCGAGGTTTCGTGGGTTGTTTCAAGCAACTTTGTGGCGATTCATGTTATGCAATCACAATTCATGAACGACTCTGGTAGAAAAACTGGAAAAATAACTCTGCCGTCGAAAGCACACTCTTACGAATGCGAAATGTTTGCTTTGGATATTTCTAGTGAAGAAATGGCTTTTCTAGAGCCATATGAAATACCATTTGGAGTCTGAAGTGGTCCCAGTCCTCCTGAGAAGAAACAGTAAACTAGTCAGATCAAACCCGGCCTAATTGAAGATTGGTCGTAGATTGGAAAAATTCACTCACAGTCAATCTTTGTACACCTGGATGGCTTGACAAAAATCTTGATCTAATCTTCGAGTAAGTTTCAAACTGAAAATCATTCACGTGATGGCAGCGTTCGCATTCGGATAGACTTTCCAGCCAGCCGTTTGAGAGCAGAAGTATTAAACTCAAGTTTCACTCTTCCTAGAGATGTATATGAACGCGAAATCCACGAGTGAATGTGAGTGACTTTTAAGTTGAATCCACCAATCTCCCGACTACTCGTGAACAACTGAAACTGTGATCGAGCAAGTTTATTGAACCTGGAGAATTCCGAGAGTCGTGGGGCAATCGACTGGAATTAACGAGCAGAAACTGTGTCTAATCGGAACGATCAGGCAACCTGGTCATTACTCACAAGCGGAAGTTGTGGAGGGCTCAGGTATGAAAATTCGGTTGTCCCCTACGAGGCCAGTGCTACATTGATCAACACGGTTGCCTCATGAAACCTGAACAGAGTTCAAGTTCCAGTTGTGGCAAATCATGCACTACTGTACTCGAACCCAGTGCTCCTTTATGAGCTAGGCTGGCTAGATGACCCATGTGGATACTGGATCTGAGATCGAATGTGAGTGATCAAACTCATCTATCACTAGTCGCCAACAGTTTTGTTTCCCGTACCATCTTAGAACGACGCCCGTCAATTGATTACTGGGCCAGGTGAGTCATACTTTTCAGGAATGACATTATGTAAATGCGATCACGCAAATGGCATCAGTCACCTCTTTTCTGACCACTCTTAAACTTCGAAATCGCGTCAGTTTTTCACTCTGCGTTTTTCAAACTTTCACGTTAAATAAATTCTCTTATTTCCAAATTTGGGAGAAGTCAAATGATTTGGGCGAATGTGACAGAACACAGGATGGTCCTAACTTCCGGAAAAACCAATTGACCATAAATAACCGTGAGATAAATTGTGGCAAGCGGGGGTCCGAATGTTGAATCAAATTTCATCTGCAAAAATATCAATCGGGGTCGTCCTCAGTTTCTTTGGGCAAGTACGATGCACCGCTAACCTTGTTAACCGTTTCAGTACTCACGGTTGTCGGCATCAGTTTCAGGATTAGTCTATTACAGTAACCGAGACCGGAACACGACTGCGTACAACACTCATCTGTTAGGAGGCAAACACCCAAACAATCTAGTCAGGACATCGGTGACGGCTGATGAAATCAGTCATTTCAAACCATCCAGGACCACGGTGAGGGCTGACGAAATCAGTCAGCAACAAAGCACTGGGGGGCACGTCGGACCGACAAGCAGGATACGTGCAAGTGAGTGGGGGTGTCACGCTAATCCGAGAAACTAACACCTATGGATTTGGCCTTACTTGGCCACTTGGAAACGAAGTGGCCTAAACAAACAGACAGTGACTCATCAAGTAAATGGCCATATTTGGCCATTGTTTCATGATATATATTTACAGGCATTCCATTCATTTGGTCGAACTGGTTTTTGGCAATACAGCGTGTTTACCACAACCGTGTCTTTCTTGTCTCCGCGCAAGTAGACTAGGGGAAACCGCATAGCAGGAACCCAGGTCTAGCAGTCAAGCAGTATTAGAACGTTTGGCAAGCGAAAGGCGCGTTACATCATCGTCACAAACGGCATGGGTTGTACCAGTTGTAGTTCCGTTGATCCACCCCGTATCCTGTATGAACCTGAGGGTTAGCCAGTTGGTAAGCAGTTGGACCGAGAAAACAACAGACAAACCGTTAATGATGCAGTGAACATATAAAGCTGAAAATGGGGACGGATGACTTAACGGACGACGGCGGTCGGTGGCCGATGTGAACGAAAGAGTGTTTGTAACTTACACAACTTACTTACGTCTAACGTACTTTTATGTTCGCCGACGGTGTACTATGGGTGCGTTGAACGTCTATACATCTGGAATGATCAGCGTATTCGCGGCCGCATTTTTCGCAAGGCCATATGGTCATGTCACCACGACCTATAACACAAATGGATTCTTCGAACACAGCGCGCTTGGACTCAGGGCCACGATATTGGCGTTCTTCGAATATTCGGATGCCCATCCGTATCGTATTCCTACAGACTGTCCGGATGAAGGCTGCGTCCTGCTGAGATCTCTGGCTAATATCGTTACGTGATGGACTCAATTTGATAATGGTACGGTCAGTTTCCACTGTCCATACCTGAATATTTGTTCACACAACTAAATGGCTGTAAAGTGTTTTCCAAAATCGACCTTTCTGATGCTTTTCTTCAGGTCGAAGTTGACAACTCAAGTAGGCAGTGTTTGTCCATCAACACACATCGAAGTCGATATCAGTATAACAGACTACCATTTGGCGTGAAATGTGCCCCAGCTATTTTTCAACAGTTTATGTATACCATGTTGAATGGGCTGTCATGCGCTTCGGCCTACATGGATGACATCATAATTGCTAGCCCATCTGTCGATGTTCATCAGGTACATTTGGACGAAGTTCTCAGCCAAATTAGAACGTACGCTTTTAAACTTCGCAAAGAAAAATGCTCATTTTTCATGCATCGCATTGTCTATCATGGATCAGTCGTTGACGGAAACGGTCGTCGCCCGGATCCATCGAAGATAGAGGTTATTGAACACCTACCGGCCCCAACAAACAAAGTCGGACTGCAATCATTTCTAGGTCTTGTCAACTACTACAATAACTTTGTACCAAATATGCATGTATTACGAACACCTTTAAATGGACTTTTGGAACACAGTGCTAAGTGGGTATGGTCTGTGGCTTGCCAAACGTGTGGAATTACCACCACCCGCACTTTCTACCCGATGCTGGTTATACACTTTAGATGACTCTCCGGCCGCCGTTACCGGTCAAGCGGGAGTAGGTACAGTCCTCAGCACGACGGCCGCAGCCGCATTGATAGATTGGATTCCCGCTAACAGTACACTTTGTGCCGTCCGCTTGGCAGGTTCTGTTAGGGTCAGTTCTAGACGCAAAACCGTCAGAAATCTTTTCGTTGTGTCTGCGTATGCTGCAACTGACTTTAGTGACGTCGGCGTCGAGGAAGTCTTTTATTCGGATCTGGCCGCTCACCCCCGGTCGACACGTGGTTCTGATATAGTCGTTCTGGCCGGAGATATGAACGTCCAGGTCGGCCGCCTTGGTGAGGCCGAATCTCGTTTAGGTGGCGGGTTTGAGATAGCATCACATCGCTAGGACAACGGCGGGCGATTATTGCAGCTGTGCGCTGAGCATAGGGTGTTTTTAGCCGGCACTAGTTTTAGGCATTGCGCGCGTCATTGCTATACTTGACGCCCTCCCTCTCCGAATCAGACCTGGTCTCAGATAGACCACATAGCTGTTAGTTATAGGTGGCGGGGTTCCATTCAGGACTGTCGTTCTTATCGGAGCGCGCACTTAGATTCAGACCATGCGCTGGTACGTTGTCGTTTCGTACTCACTTTTGCTGAGCAACGACCCCACCGACAGCAACGATTGGCTATTGAGAAACTGACTATACCATCGGTAAAGCATAAGTATCAAACCAGCTTAGGAACCTGCTTTAGTAATTCTCACTCCGAAGGTCCTGATCACTCCTAGACACAAATCACACTGGCCATTCGTGAAGCAGGTACCTTAGCATGCGGCAGGGGGTACATGGAATGAACAAACATTGGATTTCGGAGAAATCCCTGGAGTTGTTAGAAGCCAGGCGGAACATCCCTCCTGGCAGTTCATATAACAAGTGTAGAAGAGATGTCCGTAGGAAACTGAAACGTAGCCTAAATGCTGATCGTGAGACCTGGTTATTGGGAAGGGTTAAGGAGGTGGAGACGGCTTTTGCTTCAGGAAACACTGGCAAACTGTTTAAGCTTATCCGTGCCACTGGTCCCAGGCTACCGTCTGTCAGTGAAGCTATCAGCGAGACAGATGGCACACTCATCTATAATAAGTCCAGAAGGTTAGAGCGGTGGGCGGAACATTTTGAGGGTCAATTTAACTGGCCACCTGCTTCTACCGCGTTGCCGCCACAAACTTGTAATATAGTGCCCTGGTCGGTAGACTTGGAACCACCCACTGAGACTGAGGTCC
>QNGE01000105.1:365704-375807 GCA_008508345.1 Paragonimus westermani
TGTCCTCCAACGATCCATCCCGTATCTCTGCCGTATTTATCACGCGATTATCTCGATCCGCGATCATCTCGAACCGCTGCTACTGAATAGTGGTGTGAGTAGTATGGTGCGACCGTATCTCCTCACTACAACACCATGTCACGTCTACCAGAACGAACACAATCCACCTGGATTAGCGCACAGAAAACACTCGGTAAGCCGAGCATGAACTGTAGTCTGTCATGCTGATTGACCAGCACATCTGAGTGGACCGTTGCCAGCCCATCAGCGTCCAGTTACCGTGACAGCCCACAGAGCTCTGCGAAACCGTTGGCCGCGATGGTGGAGCCTCTAATGCACAGGGATTAGGCTTTATTTTCAAGCTGAACATCACCCACATTTGATCGCAGCTTTCACATTCAGATAGACTTTCCAGCCAGCCTCTTTCGAAAAGATTACGTTTTAATTTGGCCTTACACACTAATCGGTCAGTGAGCTTATGTTCTTGAAAAAATACGAGTGGCGTATTGTTTGCAGGTGGTGGAATACCAACCATACTTTGTACCGCTCATACGATGAGTCAAGCGAATGGGCAGCTGAGCTCCCACTATAAATACAGGCCAGTGACTAGAGGAATGACTGACAGTCACGGCTAACCGGAATCAGTTCTGGCAAGCTACAGGATGCAGTGATCAGGTTGGTCCGGATGGTTAAAGGCCATTGAATGTAGACAGAGAAACCTCACAAGCCCATGCAGTTCGTTCTAGGAGACTGCGATTTCATACGTGTATAGGGAGTGATCAGAATGAAGAGAAGATGATTGGTGATACTGAGTAGGTTAGTCACTAAGACGGAGTGGAATCTTATCTAGGTACTCGGATATTCGCCGAGCTTGACATTTAGGTTGCAACCGCCAAGTTCAGTAAACATCTGTGTGCTAAAATC
The DNA here is from genome assembly GCA_008508345.1 of Paragonimus westermani. NCBI lineage: Eukaryota > Metazoa > Platyhelminthes > Trematoda > Plagiorchiida > Troglotrematidae > Paragonimus > Paragonimus westermani. Next base: position 366,629 of record QNGE01000105.1, read on the forward strand.
ATCAACACTACCTGCGAACAACACCACTACTGTTCACAGCTGTTAAGAACCATATCTATTGCCTCGAATCGCTGTTATGAGCTACTGACTTCAGTGAGAAGATGTGGTCGAGACTCATGACTTGAGCTTGGACAAACAGTTCAGTGAGCGGTTACGATTCAGCCCCTCTCCATAGCCAGCATATTCAAACCTCACAGAAAACATTTGATCGTAAGTAACGAGGACATCTTTTTGACTTCAGTAGTCACACTGTAGCTTTGAACTCGGTATGACGCAGTGTTCCCAACACTCACCTCTACAAAATAATCGAAAGTGTTGTGCGAAGAGTTGGTAAATCACTCAAAGCGTATGTTGCTAACAAGTGGCATGAAGAACAACGAACTTGTAAATCAGAGTTTCAACATATAATTACGCATGTGTTACATATATGTATACGTTATGATTTTTTTTCAACATGATCACACACTGCTAGTGTGTGATTGTTCACAATCTTTGTTGATTTTATGTACGGAACGCGCTATGAACGGTTTTCTTACTGTTCGAAATCGCTTAAAACTAAGGCCACTCCCGGGAAGCAGGCGCCGGATGGGAAATCAAGAGGGAGGCCTTCTGAAATACGTTAATCATTTTCCAACTGTTACTTACATAATTTTGTTGATAATAGTTACATCAAACATGACCATCCCCATGATTATGTTATTGTTTCAATTATTTGGTTGCAGTATGGCCTATAATTTATCCACGGAGTACAATCTCGTTCTACTGTCAGGTGATAGTAAAATATGAGTGTTCTCTAACCAGCTTTTTATTGTAATATGACGAATGAAGGACTTGATGCCATCTCTTTATGGGTGATTCCAACTCGTTGGTCGAGCGTGGTCGTACAGTGCTGCCAGGTGTTAGGAATCGCCTGATATTCGTGAGACCAAGGTGAACGCCGATCATGTTACTCACAATTATGCGGCTCTACTAAAATCGACATCCAATTTCGGCTGGGCATGAGTGATATTATAACTCGATTCTTTGTGGTTAGCTCATGTAAGTTACAAGACTTTGTGAAGTACGTAAAAGTACGTTAATGCGGCATAATGGGAGCGGAGGACACTAGTAGCGTGATTCCGGAAACCAAATTCGGACAACCTACCAACAAACGAAAAACACTTCCGTCTTTCAGATCCATTCTGGTGAATGAGTTAAATCCACACACGAAAACAACACAAACACAGATTTCACAGACTTTCTCGTCGACTTTCGTTTTCCATGCTTTGCGCATTCTTTGGTTCTGCTGCAGCCAGTAGGAGCTTCCAGAAAGACACGGCTGCAGGAACCATATCCTGGAAATCCGAAATTTATTCATATATCCAGCAGTGGTAATATGCAAGCTTCTGTATGACAGCTAAATGTAGACGATGCATTACAGGTTCATGTGGGGACCAAACCACCCTATCAACAAACCTTATGGGGTATTCCTCTTGTCCATTTGTTGGATGTTGTCTCAAATACTGAAACATAAAGACTGACTGCAGGCTGACGAGTAGTCAGTTGGATGGTGGACAGTTCCCCCCAAAAGATACTATGTACGACCACTTGGAAGCAGTTAGGTGAAATCCTGTTGAATCAGAATCAGCCAGACCGCAGAGATGTTTGACATACTTACGGACAACAACCTCACGGCCATGAACTCATACACACTGATCTTTTCGTTTGTGTCTGTGACATATAGGATAGAGAGTGTGTAGTGAGGAGATACGGTCGCATCATACTACTCACACCACTATTCAGTAGCAGCATGGATCGAGATGATCGCGTGATAAATACGGCAAAGATACGGGATGGATCGTTGGAGGGCAGAATGACATATAATGGCTTTCGCTACATGACGGAACTGATACATGGTGTCTAAAGCGACTGGAGTATCCTCAGAAGAGTATGGTGTGCAAATGAATGTTTCCGTTTCTAGTCGTGCTCAGACGCTTAAGTAGTGTGTTGGTTTCTCCAGTAAAGTAACCTCTGTGTCATCTGCCTTCTCGGCTCACAACGAGTGCACTGATAGCCTCGGATCGTGGTTGGTAGTCGACGCACGTGTGCTAAACCGTCAGCGGAGGAAGCGAATGAGTTGATGCACGTTTATCTTTTATTCTTATGAGCGAACCTTTTATGGTTGTGTAGGGCACTTCCAGCTGTTTCAAGCGAATGCACAGTGGTTAATATCGTATCTTTCCCAATCTTCGCTTTTCTACGATTTATTTTATGGTGTCGTTTTCCTTCAATTCATTCATGATAGTTGCCGTATAAGTTTATCTTTTCTGCCGTGTGAAGTGAACTGACGTTTTTAATACACAAACCTCTTCAGCCGGTCTTTTTGATTCGCGTTTCTGATGAGTTGTACGTCTTTCTACCGTAACCCCTACCATTGAGAAGTCTTGCTCCGTGAGATGGGAATTTCATTTCAGTCTGTCATTTGGCCAACTAGCCTGGACCAGTTGTAACAAAAAACCGCCGCTCACACTGTTGAGTTCAGATAAGATATGGGTTAGGTGGGTGGTGCCACAAACAATTTAGTGCGGGCCTCTTGCGTCCATGCGTCATCGCGGGCGTCCTTAGTGTTCAATCATGACGATGGGCTAATTCGGACATGAATGTCATAAGCTATGTAGGTCACAGTTCGTTATGTCATCGGATTCAACTCGAATGTTCGCCTGAACTGACTGTTTGACACATCGACCAGTTTTACGTTCCCTGCTGACCACAATTTAGAAGTTGAACCCTAGTTGATCACCGGAAGACTCTTTTCAAATGTGGGTACATCATACGTGGACCGACTTTTGTGCGCCAGTTCGTATAGGCCAAAAATAATTCTTTCTAAATGTCATTAAACCAACTTGATTAGGGGCGGGGTAACCGGATGAGTTACGCAACCCAAATAATGATGTACTATGCACAACATGTAAAGCGACTCCGTTGCTTAAATGCTGGCTGTTTCCTCTCATTCACTCTTGTACTTGTTTGTGTGGGCCCATGTATAACGTGGTGAACAACGCGCTAGGGTGAATGGAAGTTTTTTATTCTTCGCCCTGGAAATTGTTGCCATGTCACCATGGTTACCTAAGTAACAGGGTCAAGGCGATGTGGAAGAAGACCGGATTTTATCTGGCAATATGCAAACCCGAATTACGGATAGTGGAAGTGTGGGCCACTGAATTAGCTATCAAACTTTAATGGGCGTTAAGAAGACTGGGTCTATGGGTATACCGACTTACGAAGTAAAATCAGGTGAAAATCCGACCCAACCCCATCCCCCAAAGTGTTTATCCCTGTACGTTCAACCTTCCTTGTTTCTGAATGTTGATTAGACCTTGACCTAGACGATTTTGTTTTACTGCGCCAATTTGGTGGTTGTGCGAATAGTCAGCTGTTGGTCATAGTACTTTGCTTCCTTTTTGGAGCTCGACTCACCCATATTGTTTTTGAACCTGTTGACTGCTTGGAAGAGCTTTTTTGGGTAAGAAGGTCTTATTGTGTAATTGTAGTTCATTTTTAGTCTATTCGGCACCGAATTATAACTCATTCCCCGAAAACGATCTGTTGGGGTTTTGCCATGCTTCTCAGTGTTCGCTCTCAAGCCAACAGGTTCACAGCGGGTGTTCTCCATTTTACGACTCATTTAGGTGAGACAGTGGGACAGGGGTTCAAGTCGAGAAGCTAAAGCTCGAATTTCGCTCTGATTAGAGTTCATCAGTAATGCCATGACCTGGAGTTAAGCTCCGGACAAATTTATCATAAGACAACTATGCTGACTTCCGCGTCATTGAATTATTATATGCAAACGGTTAGCCACACTCATTTGTAGGTATTGTGCGGACTGACGGCTCACCTTAATGGGCGACACTGTAAATATTACTGTTAATTTTAATCGATGACCGGAAGACAGGGGAGTCATGGGAATGAGAAAAAGTGTTCAGCGGTATTCTGATTACTGATAAGAAGTGGGGGATTTTGGTTAATATGAAGTGAACATCACTCAACGGATCGCAGCTTTCACAGTCCCATAGACTGTTCATGTCTAACAAGAAGGAAACTCGCGTATAACAGTTCTTTTCGAAAGGGATTTGCAAGACGTCTTAGGGAATGTGACAACTGTGAACGCTTCTGAACATTGTTCAATTTCTGTTAATCAAGATTCCCCACTACTTAGCATTAAGTAAGATCTCCAACTCGTCATACGCGGTCGATGGCTTCCATGACCGATACATCCGTGTATTGAGTGGACAATTCTTGTTAGTGAATGATAGCAACAGGCACACTTGCCTTTATCGGCGCGATACGCTTCGCCGCAAAATTGTTAGTACTTAACAAAGCACACCGCGCTACATCCAAAGTTTGTCCCATAAATTCCAAGAAGCATTGAGCTCTTACAACCTACATCGCTTAGATTCAAAGTCGCTTTGCGTAACTTCCGCCTTGTACACCATGTGTATTAGTCTTATGAAAGCGCTCCAGAACCATCGCGCTCTATGTACCTAAAATCAAAACAGGGATATGGAAATTATGCAAACCTTGCAATGGCATTTTATACAGTTATAAAAATCCAAATATTCTTAGATCATACAGGCGAACAGCATATTCGTGGTTACGAGAAATACCTGCACTGGCTACCAAAGTTCGTTTATGTCTCAACAACAAAATGGAACAGAAAAGAAGTTATCGATCGAAAAGTAACATTCTTAAGTGCGCTCATCCTTTCTGCTTACTTCGTTGAACCTGACTTCACTTCGGTAGTAAGAAATTTGGTTCACAGTGGTGAGTTTTTTAAAGGTGGCTCACACAGGAAACCTGGCTGCATAGCCATTGAGAATTGGCACTACGATAGCCAGTTGCCGAGATAACCAGACTTTTATTAAGTGAAGTGTATGTATCGTGAATGAAACGCACATGTTCAAATTTACTGAATGATTCCTCGATGGGGTTGAAAAGTGGTGTATGGTGCTGCACTTTTGGGCTATTCGTTTTCATCATGTTAATGTGGATACACACTGCCCACATCAGGCTGCCAGATTGCACTGGCTAAGGTCGCGTGGGCTCGAAATAGTGTAAGCAAAACGTCGTGACGATTACCGTCAGACAAAAAAAAACATTCGGTTATATCGGTTAAGGGCTTGGCGACAAAACAATGAAATGAACGAACATCATTTGGGTGCAATCAGGGTTCACTGCCATAGTAATGAAGTTGATTGTGTCAGCACCCTTTGTCAACAGAGAGCCGGGATTTGGCACTGGATTAACAACACCCAGAAAAAAGCAATATCTCGGGGTTGCGATTGCATAGTACCGCCATAGAAGAAGTGGTGGGATCAACCACATGACCTGTTGCGGGTATGTGCTTAGTGGTCAGAGACGCCGGATTTTAGTTCGGGTGCTGGCCCACCGATCCCCGCTGAGTCGTTGTTTGCACTAGCCACTTGAGAATGTGCTCTGCCTTCCTCTGTTGTAAGTTTCGGTCTATTCTGTCAATGTATGGGTCACCGTAACTGCAAGTGGACGAGTGGTAGATGATACGTGAAGCAAATTTTTCCAAGAAAGAACGATTGGGGCAGTGATGACTCACCCTGTGGATGGAAAATAACGAACGTAATTCCGCTGCGAGATAAGTACGATCAATAGCAGATCTCACCTACCGGCTTAGATCGATAGAATTGTGGTCTCCCGTGTCAGGAATTCTGACAAAAACCTTCACGTTCTGCGTTGATTGTGGCTGAGAGTTGGCTACTCGTTTTTTGCAATGAATTTCAACAAATTTGGCCGGATGCCCATTCACAAACAGAACACTTCTCAAAGGTTCCACTTCAGACTTCAGGTGGTCGATCGTGTACAGTTTGTTTGCTCGCTGAGAAGTCGTTCGCACTCAACTGCGTCTGTAAACCACTGGCCTGAATGAAGAGAATTGTAGGTGCGGCACACTTGATGTTGCCTTTCGATAGCAAACCGGCTCAGTGTACCGGCTAGGTGCCTAGTAATATGGACGTCTGAGAATGGTGGTGGTGACTTGTCTGACTCTTGTTCATAGGTGGCACGGAGTTTCCGATGAGTGGAGTTAAACTGATTTGAAAGAGTTATGAAATGATCAAAATAGGTTAACACACCGCTTATAGAGTAAAGAACGGTCAATGCAATCCGGTATCCACCCTTGACCATCCCAAAAAAGATACCAATCGATTTTGGGCCCAACGGGCTGTCCACTGCCACACCATCAACTTGCTTATAAGCATATCCATCGAACTCAAGCTGAATATTTTCTGTACACATAAGATTGATTTCTTTAAGTTAGTCAACGGGCGTAGTTGAGGGAGTATTATGAACCAACACAAAGTTACAATTTGATTTTTATTCTGATTCAGTTCTTCCATGTAATGGAACGTTTGTGGATGGTGATTGAGCGTCAGTTGAGTTTGTAAGGTTTACATTGAAACATCCCCCAAAATATCGCGTGACTTGAGGGAATCTTTCAGAGGACGAGAGCTGAGGGTTTTGCGGATAGGATGATGGAGCTGAACCAGCCATCGATCAGGGCTGTGATATGCTTAATCATCCCTGGCAATTAGATGCCTCAATGGAACACCGGCTATGTGCAATTTAGGTGATCCTGTCATTGTTGGTGTACGGATCCTGATGGGTTTCAACTGCTTATACTCTGACTCATTTATGTAGCCATGCAATACTAGAATCCGGAGCTTCGTTGGTATCTGTTTTTTTCATTAGAATGTTAATGTCTGGCGTGCGGTTAGCTTTGAACTTCCTATCATCAGCCGCGACAGTACACATTTTCACCACATATTCAATTTTATTCAAGATCACAATGCTTTTATCTGGTTTCAGAAATACCATGTCCTGCATTTGTCTCAGTTGTTTTACGGCCTCATAATATTCAGAGTAGACAACAACGGTGGCGAATGGGTGACGATATAAATTGGTGCAAAACGTCAACTACTTTAGCATAAGATTAAGCTGCAGTTGCTGGCAGAGTGGAGATAACTGTTTTAGCTAGTCGTATAGGTTATCAAAATGAACATGAGTAGTTAACTGGTTGACTTCGTTCAACTGGAGTTTATATTTTAAGCTCAGAGATAGTACTCCTAGCAGTGACTGCGTAAACTGTTTGTATTGTTGTGAGCATGTTTCAGGACATCAGTGGGAAAATTGAATTTGGTACGATCCAGCGAACATTGGAGACTATGAGGTGTTTTGGCTGCGGTTGCCTTGATGGTATCCTTGGTGGTGTTCTCGAACATTTACGGCTTACAAGAGTGAGATCGTTTCATTGTTTTGCCGTCAAAAGCTTCATCTATACAACCGAATGTTTTATGTAATCAACTGGTAAGAATAAACGAACCACTTGCGTCTCGCAATGTATGTTCTCATGCCGTCTTGATGAACTGAGTAAACGGAGCTCAATGCTTCAAAAGACATCCGATGAGCGGTTTCATTCTTGTTTAGACTCATCACTAGCATCACGTAGTGCAGACATATTCTCCCATTACAAGCGATGCTCATAGAATTGGTGGCCATGCGGATAAGAGCATTGTCTCGTAACGCGAATGACAGGCTGTTCGACTTCCCTTCAGGCTGTCTCTCTACCCCGTGAATCCAAGCAAGGACGGAACCAGTCGTACTGTGTCTATCTGGTGCGGGGAGGGGGGTGGTCATCAAGGAGCACAGACATTGCAGTGTTGGCATAACCCACGTGGTCAACCGTAACGGCATTAGGTGTACACAAATTGCGACTGATGTGAACCGGGCGATTCCAATGTAACTAGGCACATCGAGTGACTGAATAAAATTAGAGTTCATCATCCGGTAGAGAGTTGAGTAGATGGCGTTAGGAACACTTTTTCAAATAACGGTGCGAAAAATTGATAACAAAAAATTATGCTATATGTTAACTGAAAATCTTTAAATCAAATCAGTTTGGAAGAAAAACTGGAATTTCCTCAATCACTATATGTGGTGGAGTGCAGCCAATCGTGTACGCCATATCCGCATTGGCCAATCAGATTGTTCGGCATTGACCTATATCTATAGCATCCATAACAGACTAGGTGAGATGTTTGTGTGCTGTGGTGAATACACATCTTGCTTTGAACCCGACTTGTTCTACATGGTGACAGAGATGAAGAACCCAGACTGGATGGGTGTGAGCCCAATGGCGGGATTGAATCTCCGACCTCCATCCCATCTGAACATGAATGAGGATGAAGGACTTGCAGAAAGATGGAAAATGTGGAAGTTGCAATTTCAAGATTTCTGCACGCTAGCTCGGCTGTCGTCAGCCGAGAAGGAGTTTCAAATGGCGATGTTTCGACATGCCATCGGAGAACAGACCGACCGCTACATTAACACATTTCCGTATGAGGCAGACGAAGACCCAGAAGACTGGGAAAACGTGATGAAGAAATTAGAATGTTATTGTTTGGGATTTACGAACGACACTTTTGAGGGATATAAATTTAACTGCTGCGTCCAAGAACCTGGAGAATCAGTAGATCAATTTGTTCAAGCTCTGAGATCCATGGCCACAATCTGCGGTTTCTGTAAAGGCGTGCATGACAAACTGATTAAAGATAGGTTAATTATCGGAATGAGAAACGGCAATTTGAACAAGAGAATGTTGAGGGATCCTCAGTTGACGCTCAAACAATGCACTGATATATGTCGAAGTGAAGAGGCAGCCGACAGAAAGGCCGAAGCCCTCAAAATTCACTTGACAGAGGATGTCAATCGTGTGATGGCCAAAGAACCAAGAAACCCACTAGCAGACCGCACTTTCTGCGGAAGAACCCATGGTTTCAAGTGAGAACAATGTCCAGCGTGGCGGAGAATTTGCACAAAGTGCGGTAAAGCGAATCATTTCTCTGTTTGCTGCAAGGGTGGTCCAGGTGTGGCAAAGGCAACCCAGCCTAGAAGGTACTCAGTGTGTGCGGTTGGAATGAACGAATCCCACCAGGGTATACGATCTGCCGAAATTGAATTGAATGGAATAACAATAAACTTCCAGGTGGACTCAGGTGCAGATGTCAGTCTCGTCCCTCGGTCCTGCGTCCCAAACGAACCACTGACGAACACAAACCTGGTGCTTCGAATGTGGAATGAAACAACGGTGACGTCTACAGGGAAGTTTACAGCAA
>QNGE01000105.1:376667-435908 GCA_008508345.1 Paragonimus westermani
AGTGTATACCAAAGGGACTCATGAGCTATCAAGACTGGACGAAGGGGATACTGTTTGGATTCAGCCGTTCGGTATGGTCTCTGACAGATGGGCCCCAGGGATTGTGGAAGGACGAGACAGTGAGCGTTCTTATGTGGTACGTACAAATCATGGGACATTAGGGAGGAACAGAGTGCACCTACGGAAACAGGAACCGATGAACACACGTTCCGGAGCAGCTGAATCCAGTTCCACTGAAGAGAACGAGTTCATTCTACGAAACCGAAGATTCTTTAAAATGGGGAGGATATGGTGGAGTGCAGCCAATCGTGCACGCCATATCTGCATTAGCCAATCAGATCGTCCGACATTGACCTCTATCTGTAGTATCCATAACAGACTAGATGAGATGTTTATGTGTGGTGTGGTGAATACACATCTTGATCTGAACCTGACTTGTTCTACACTATACACTATACATAGCCGAGCCTTAACGGCTATTCTGTCTACTGACGTCTTTGTTGCCAATCGCAAACATTATTTCATAAATGAGGCACCGAAACCACTGAAAACGAAATCTCAACCAACTATGTGTATGGTGAGGCGAGAAGCAAGTCCAGACTGACAACCAGTATGCACTACACTTCACGTAAATGGTTGCTGTGATGAGGTCAATACAGCAACAATTCGCAACAACCACAAACTCCATTGTTCACTCTGGACGAGTGAATGTTTTGCCAGTGCATATGCGGAAAAGTGTAACATATCTAGGAGTTTATAGGTCGATTCTATCCCGGTAAGCCGAGCGCTGCACATCACACCTATCATACTTTTGTCTATTCGTGTAAATCATACTGGATTCGATTAGAATCATACAAAGCTTAGAAATCATGTGAAATAATTGGAAGTGGTTTAGTCACGATGAAGAACCAGTAGTCGTAAGATTCATATTTTGATAATTTTTTCTCATTACTTGGGTTACCAGTCCAGCTAGGAGTGCGTATCCACACGAATTTTTGTTTCTTGTTCACTTAAACAACAGCCCCACCCAGAATAATCAACTGTGTCTTTAACACGCGACGAGTAAGCGGCTATTCCTAGAGGATATTAACACTCTTGAGACGTCCAAGGTGAGTTCAGTACAAATTTGAAAGGTTTATCGAACAGCTAAACTAATGAACGTAAGAGGCAAACGGATAGGATCATTATGGAATCGGTGTTGAGGAAAGCACGTCACATAGCTTGCCCTCCAAAATCAGGTGTGAGAGTTGCGTACTTGGCGGGGAATGAAATGAATCAGGTTTATTCCTGACAGTCGTCAAATTGGACACAAATTTCGAAGGCTTCAGAAACTAAAGTACACCTCCGTGTTTACATTTCTGAAACACGTAATAAAAATTTGGATTTTGTGACCCCGAGCATCATTTCGTATCCTACAATCAGTTAGTATGCAACACTGCAAAGAAGTACAAAATCAGAAAGGGGAGCTATCAGTTTAAGTCAGCGTGCATAGTGCGGTATCAGTGGTCAAAACTAAGAAAGATAGGCTATTGTATTCGGTAGTTTTGTATTTGCACAACTGACCTATGACTTGTGATCAACACACTCTGGGGATTTCAAACTAACAGGTTTGTGATAATTCTCAAGACGCAGAAACAGTTCGTCGAAGCGATCGTACGACCGATCTCCAACGGGGCTATGACTGAGGAAACCGGTTATGGTTAGCAGGACCACGTTGAGTTCCACCATTGTATTTGGAGGTCCCTTGAGGTATTCTAAGGCTCAAACAGTAATCAGGCAGCCTCGCAACTGTAAGTGAATCAGAAGGTACAGTGCGAGGGAGACAGCGCCCTACACGTTTCTGAAGCGGAGGAGGGTTCTGATGTTCTGGTATGACCGGGCGGGCACAACGTTAAAACTTTCTATCAAATTAAATAGCTGATCAGTTAAGAAGAACGTTATATGAACAAATTTCACTTTGGGCTCCAATAATCCCATCGATCAGTCTAGTTCTGGATAGGGGCTAACTGTTGAAACCAAAAGAACGTTTGATGAACCCTTTAACTATTGTTTAACACCTGAAGAACGATATGGTTGTGCCAACGGAATGCTCCATAGTACAAATTAATGAGAAATCAGGCGATTCGTCGTAATTCAAGGCATTTTACAACTCTTCCAAACTGCACTTACATCCTCTGTTGATAGTGATACTTAAACCAAAACTCTGTTAGATGAACAAACCAGTCATCATAACGAGGTAGACTAATAACAGGAGAGCACATGACTTTTGACGAGTGACGTGTCCACATCGAGTCCATTGAAAGGGTGGATGGAACAACACGGGAACAGCCTAGCATCTGTACGTGGGTTGTTCGATGAGTAATCACTAACGCACAGTTAGACAAAACTGTGCATATCTTGTCATGCCCAAGCTCAGACTGTACTCTGACGCACGTGCACTGGCCGAATGTTCACTCACTCAAAGTGAATAAACGGTTTTGTCACCAATTTCTTTCTAGTCGTTTAGGTCTCACAGTTACGGTCATTTACATGCCCTATGTTGAGTGTGGATAATTAAATTAGTCAGCATTTCTTTCATGGCCCTACAGATAACGACCATTAGTTCGCCTGACTCACCATATTTTGACGTGCTGACCGAAAAGATGGGGAAGATTTGGTCTCCTACTGGAGTATGTAGGTTGAGTAGTGCTGAGTCACGATTTTGCTTCAGAATGTTGTTTGGAGTGATGTTTGTCTACTTGAAATCGTAGCGATCCACGTCGATAAATCAGATAAGTGGTCAGAAGTGATTCTTTCATGTTGGGAGTTGCCAGGCTGCAGTTCTAACTTGGGAACTGAATTCTAGAGGTTTCAAACTGTCCTGACATCTCAAAAGAAGATTGGTACTAGTATGTTGTGATGTCACAAATGTTGGCCGCCCGAAAGCACGATCGGCTGAGGCACAGGGCTTATCAGCCAGGAAGCGTTGTTGAAAGGAAATAGTCGGAACACACGGGATTCAACGTATCCGGTTTTAGTGTCAGTGATTTGGGAGCCGTGGCAACTAGATGTTAGTAGACGTCTCCCAACCTCACCAAAGGGTATACAGTATACACTCGTTTTAACAGGATAGTTTCATTTTCAGTTTCAATCAAAGAATATCTCGGAACACTGGTCGACTGAAGCGGTGATGAGACATATCGTAGTAGATCACAGTGTGCTAAAGACTATTCTTGTCGTTCAAAACTAATTTAAAAAGGGGGATTTCTAGCTTGCCTTAGTGGGGATTAACCAGTTTTCAAACGACTCCTTATCACACACGGATGAATAAACTTGTTTGCATTGAATTTCGGGGATTTCTGATTAGTTCAATATTTACTTCTAACAGGATCGAAACTTGAGCCTAGTGCTTCCATACGAAGTAGGCTGACCGGAAGGCTTATCTGAATGCAGCGACTGTGATCGAATGTGGTGGTGTTCAATGTGAAATAACCAGAAATCCCCAAAATTCGATATAATCTATATGCACTGCTCACTTGGTTCAACAAAGTCCGTGGCTTCAGTCTAACCGAGAAGTTCCTGATCATAGGGTTATCGTTTAGAGTTAACAAGACTGTTGTTGTGTCTCGTATCTATACGATCGGGCTTTCTATGCGTTATTCATATAAGATCATGGTTGAGCGTTTAGCTATGGTTGATGTGAGGTTACTGGCGTTGTGGTTAACACGCGAGTCTAACACACATGGGAGTCAGAGTGCAAATCCTGGCGTGGACAAGGATGTGTACTACTGATGAGCTCCAATAGGAGCGAAACTCAAGCCTAGTGTTTCCTTTCGAAATAGATTGTGACGGTCCAATCAGTTGTAACTGATAAACAGATTGGGAATAACACGACATTACGAGCAAGTTGTAATACTCTACGTTTCATCCACCTCGGGTGGCCTTTCTCAGGAGTTGTAACTGATGTTCAACTTATAACAGCGTTTGTGAGCGAATGTGGGTGGTGTTCGGCTTGTACTGATGAGTGAACTAACCGCATACAGTAATCGGACGGTTGAGGGACAGTGATCCAGTAACGAATGCAGTTGGAACGCGATAGTTTGTTTAGTTTTGTTGACTGTTTGCATGTCTGCTGAGGCAAGCACAAGAAATCCAACCACTACCGAAATGTGATGTGCTAGACTTATCACATTGCGGTCTGGCCATGGTCATATGGCTGGACGGTTCCCTGTGGCATGTGACCAAAATGTTACGCCCACACATCCACAGCTGAGCGGCCCTTCGCACATGCACCCGCAGTGGTTTCGACCAACACACGGCTTGCCAACACCACTGCAATCAATTTCACACGGACACGTACACGCACGCAAACAGAGCAACACAGTCAACCTAATCTCGGATACAGGCCAACGACACGTGATTCAGTCCAGCCTTCGCTGGGACTGACAGGACAACGAAACCGTCCACACGTGAGCACGCTTCTCTGGGTCCCTCGCGCGCCGATGAGCAAAACACAGCTACGATGTTTCGTGGATTGCACAGTGTTCCCATGCTGTAGATCACGTCGTCGACATCCATAGGAGTCCACCCAACACTCCACCAACACTCTCACGGTCTACATCTCTGTATCTTAGCCCATAGACATGGTCCCTGATATTGATTTAGTCAAAATGGGGAACTATCTCACATGTGGCTCAGTCGCTTGGCCAATATAATAAACGATGTCTGATATCACTTCAGTTTCTCAAGGTTACAGAGTTCCTCCAAAGAACCCTCTGAGTAGTCAGTCCCGTTCAATAAACTTTACGGAATGCCAATTTTCCTCGTTGGGCTCTTCATTTAGAGAAAGAAGCCCCCTAGATCCATACATGGACGGGCTGATTTCAGAGCGGACCACCATAGGACATAAGACTGTTAGTGATCAACCTTTCCACATCGTTGTAACAAGCCAAAATTTGACCTACAAGCAACACGGAAACCTAGTCAAGGGCTTTTCCGTTGACCCGAGAACCGAACATGATCAGATACACTATGTAGAATATTACATAGGCCATCAAGGCTTGGTGTGACCTTGCATGAGACATGCACTCCAATGATGACCCACGCTCAACCAAAACGTACACCACGACCGCAACAAACGTTTCTTCTTCGAATGATAACGTGGAAATTTTCAAGTTGTCCATCACTCACATTTGATTGCAGCGTTCACATTCAGATAGATTCTCCGGCCAGCCTCTTTCGAAAACAAGCACTAGACTCGAACTTCGCTCTCATTAGAGCTCGTCAGTAGTGCATATCCTTGCCACGGCCGGGATTTGAACTCCGGACATTCCAATCATGAGGCAACCGTGTTAACCACTGCGCCATTGACCTCACATTAGGCACGACCAAATCATCAAATCTGGAGGCTCAGCTACTCTCAGCTACTCTCGATTGGAATTAACAGGACAGTTACTGTCTCCTCTCGAGACGATCGGGCAACCTGACTATTGCTCACAGGCGAGAGTTGTTGAGCGTTCACATTTGATAATTCGGTCGTGCCTAATGTGGGTTGAATGGCGCAGTGGTTAACACGGTTGCCTCATGATTGGAGTGGCCGGAGTTCAAATTCCGGCCGTGGCAAGAATATGCACTACTGACGAGCTCTAATGAGAGTGCAATTCGAATCTAGTGCTTGTTTTCGAAAGTGGCTGGCTGGAAAGTCTAGCTGAATGCGAACGCTGCGATCAAATGTGAGTGATGGTCAACTTGAAAATAAACCAAATCCCCGATTACTCATCAGTAACGTGGAGATTGTTGAAATGAGCATTAGTGGTGCATCCTCAAAATGTTTTGATGACTGGTATTATAAGCTATCAAATACAGAGGATAATACAGAACACAAAAAAGTGAAAACCAAACGGATGTAATCATACCGCTTTGCACCGTAGAAAAAATCCAAAGTTGATTAATTCTTCTTCTACATCCAGTAGCTGGTAGTAATGTTGACTCCAACCTGTTATCCTTCATCATTATATGGAGATGGCGTAATAGACAAGTTGCATGTTAGAGCCTAGTAGACGGTTGTTGTTTATCTTTCCAGTGCTATCGGTTGACCTGAACATCACACACAACGGATTGTGGATTGTGACTAGACGTTTGCGTACGGTTGTTTACTAGTACCAGATATGAAGACAGTGACGCAGTGACCAACACGGTGGTCATCTGGTGGTGGACACTCAGGCCGGAGGTGTGGGTATTCCAACACTTGGCGGAATACCTCGACACGGGGGAGGCACGTCCAAAACCCCCACAACGAGCGGATCGGGGACGGTGGGGGCGACCGGATGAGTCATCGCTCGGCTGGATCGGACCAACGGGCGAGACATGGAAGGGAAAATAGAAAGAACGACGAAATCGGAGGCGCGATTATTCCAACATTTGCAGGAATATCGCGAAACGGTCGTGGACTACGCTCAGACGCCAGTGGAGATAGATGGAGGAGAACAAGAGCAACCGGACGAATCATCACTCAACGAAATCGGACCAACAGGCGAAGAATGGCAGGCAGAAAACCCCGCGATAGACGGCACCGATCACGCACATAAACCGGACAGAAGTGCACACGATGCGTGAGCGAAAACCTGGGGCTGTTGTGGTCCGGACTGATGACTAATAAACGCGAGCGTGCGTGCGTGTGGCATGAAGACTAGCGGTTTGGACAATAAAGATTGTGCTTTATTGGACGCCTTCTCGCTACTATCTGAAAGCTTGGCTGACGTTCATATCACAGCCACGCCACCAATGATGAACTCTAACAAAAGTGAACCTCTAACCCAGCGCTTCCATTAGTAACAGATGAACTGAAAAGTTTACATGAATGACAGTACAATAAAAGGCCGCCGAGCAGGCGTCGTCTGGAATGAATATACTCACATTCTAAGTTGATATTGTAGTTGCCGTATGAAACAATTCATTCCTACTGAGCATAGAAACAGTGGGACAATTGATCTAACTAGATTAAATCGGCTGGTGATATCATAAGTAAACAAGCTTGCACAAGCTTAGTAGTGTCTGACTCTATATTGGTCTATCGCAGTAATTAAGGGCAAAAGAAGCCTGCACATAACATTTACTACAGACATATTGTGCTGCAACACTTCTAACTCATCTCACATATATCCAATGCTAACCTAATGGAGTAAAATAAAGAGGCGTGTGAGTGACGCTCATGTGTCCAACCAGTTCATGTTGGTTAGCCAGGTGGTGGGCTAGCAAGAAAGTGAAACCCATATCTCTCGGAAAATAGACGGAGACTCCAACAGTAAGATTCAAACTGGTAAAAAGCGTTAAAAAATATAAGAGATGTTTAGTGTAAGGGTTTTTATTATTACGTTTTAGACAATCCAAGTCTGTATTGAAAAGCCACAAAGCATTCGTCACACACTGCACCAACAAGGCTGGTAGAAAGCAAATTTGGGAGGTCACAATGTCCCGGGTTTGTACGCATAACGTACTTGTCGTATATTCGCCAACTGTATACTATGAGTGCGTTGAACGACGAATGGATTCTTCGTACACAACGCGCTTGGATTCAGGGCCACGATATTGTCGTTCTTCGAATATTCGGACGCCCATCCGAAATCATATTCCTACACACTGTCCGGCTGGAGGCTATGTCCTCCTGGGATCTCAGGCTGATATTGAAACGCGAAGGACTCAAGTGGATAATATCCTGGTATGACAACTTCTGGTCAGCAGGATTTCCCTTGCCTGCTTCTACCTGCCTGTACAACAGCTGTCTTGGAATCCATTCGTCACTCATCCTACCAATCTTCGTACCTTCGTCCGTTGCGACCGAATTTATCCTGAAAACACACAAAACCGGTTTCGAGGCATAGCTTGTCGGGACATCGGAATTCCGAAATCTTGTTCCAGGACAACTCAACGGAATGGCCTCTTGTGTTCAATCATCGGAAAATTCGTAAACTGTTTAACGCGCCTCCAGCTCCTACAAAGAGACTGGAAACTCAGGGTGGTTCGAATGAGTATTGATGGTTCGGAACATAGGTTCGTCGAAGAAAAGCATGGTTGTATCTTAAACACTACAACTCGAGTGCGTGTATTTCTTCGTTTAGATGAAGACTAACAATGAATACGCCCATGTAGGTTGTTCGACCATTACTTAGCCATCTTCAGATTTCGCCGAACCTTAACTGTAACGGGAACATCATGTCAAGAAATCACGTCTGCCACTTTGATCTAATGTTTGCTGATTGTGATAATCACGTCTAAAATCCGGTTTCGAAACAGTAGCCTTGTTGGCGCTGTTTGTTCACTTATCCACGTCACCATCTGAGTGGACCGAAGAACGAGTCCTTTTTGTCGTCATGGTTGTATGCAAATGATCACCTGAACTCTTTCTGCTGAGCGTCCGCTGCTCAGCCACCTTAAGGTATGTGGCTTCCACTCACCTGGGGTGAACAAAGCAAACTGAAGTGGTTACATTGTTCATGTCACCCCTAAGAGCATTCTTACCCGATATCACGGCGTGCGTTCGTTATGCGCGCAATCTGAGTGATGTATGAACCCTTGGTTGTTCTGGAGGATACACGCATCCAGTCCTCATTAACATCTGATCATTTATGCGATTCCTCCCAAAGTTGAAGGTGTAGAATTTGAATAAGCAGGAAAAGTCAAGAGATGACTAGCTTTCCAGAATAAAAATTTACGACTCAAGATGAAAAATACTCAGAAATGATACGTTGATCATCCCGGTGTCAATTTACACATGTCGTGCCGGCCACCGCTTTCTTTGTTTCCTTTAGCGCGCCTTTCATCTCGCACCACCCACCATGGGGACAAACGATGATGGTCGCTTTGTCCAGAGGGCACGGACTTGTGTGACTTAAAATGGGGACGTGTGCGCAGGCAGGCCTCACCCAATGTCTGCGTAGTCTATGTGTGCACGTTTGATCTTGAATGTGTCAGCGTCACGCGACCTTATCTGTGCCAAGTCTGACAGTCACACACCCACCTGATTTGGTGGGGGCTCCGACACTTGTCTACGCGTGATGGCCTGTTCGGTTGACGGAACTGGTTTGCGCGACCCCGCTATAATAGTGTTCGTTTGTGTTTGACGCTACAAAGAGTAGCGTAGCCACTTTCTCGACGAATCTAGTTGTACCAATGTGTAGTTTGGCTGATTCGGTCGGTGGGCGGTGCAATTTTCCGTTTTTAGTGACATTTTAATTCAGCTGTGATCTGCGGTTAACGTCAGGACAATCAGGGTACCTCTTCGTCAACTCTTCAAACGTTGGACAATAGCACTTGAGTGTACGCTCACCAAAGCTTACGTTTTGCTTATCGGGAAATCTATGGTTGAATTGTCTGCCGTTTGTTGAGGGTTGCAAGTATGTGGACGATACCCTCTAGTTAACTGTGATGAAAATCTATTCGATTCACCGCCTACCCAAACCCCTACACAACAGATGTTCTAACAAGGGAACAGTTCAACGTCGCTTTGAGATAGCACATCAGGATTGAATGAACAGTTTTAGCGTTACATCTTTCGTTATTCACCAAGTTCCTGGTTCTGTATTGCACCAACTAGCTTACAGGTTGTTGTTATGCTCATGCTATTGAGAGCAGCGAATGACGGACACGGAACTCTCTAATACTGATGTACATCAATAAATGCAGATTCTCGTCTCATTCCTATTGCAACCAGTCCGAGGTATTCCTATTACCTACTCACATCAACTACGATTTCGAAGGCTATTCGAAGTGTGTAATCCTGAGTAATACACTAACACAAGTGATTTAAAATCGAACACTTGAAGTAGCCGAAGACATATTGGTTCAGATTATGGGGGTGTGAAAATTGTTCTTTCATGTCCTCTAATTTCACATGCCAAATCCCTCGTAAGTCTGTATTGCTGTACTGGTGGGTAACTCAGGATATGCAAAAGTGTCACATCGGTAGGACATACAGGTGCCCCTAGTTTGCATTGGCCCACAGCCCCGTGATATAATAATTCGGTTCACCTGCATAAAGAGCCCCGTATTATAAAGCATGCTTCTCTGGATGCAGTAAAACAACTAACTATGGGTTGATTAAAGGAAATTTGTCGGGTACGACCAGCAAAAATTCGTACTTTTGGTACAGTTTTTAAGTGACTCATGAGTTTATATGAGCGAATTGTTGGGAAAAAGTTTTCAAATTGTCTAGCACCGTGTTTCACAACGACATCTGTACAATCTTCACCGACTATCGTTTATGTCACTCCATATTTATGATGGCAAGCAGTTATAGATTTTTGTTATGGTTTACTTGAGGTTCTTTGTTACGGTACACTGTCGATAAGAACGCTAGGCTAGTCTTCTTTCTGTGTGATACTTCACTGGCAGGTATTTCTCAGTCAAGTCATAAAACTTGAGCTTTCACACAGTAGTACAGGTTCAGTCTATTCTAGTGTCAGGCAGAAAGTGACCCACGGTATATTGGAGCTTCTAATATGCTGGCGTTTAGAACTCACTAAACGGTACATCTGTTGTATGATTACTCTAGTTGAATATTTGAAAAGTTGTATTTGTATAAATTTTATCATCCTGTTTCTGTCCGATTTGGATTGTAGGTAATCAACCAATCATGTGTTGGAGGGTTTGCTTCATTTTCTAAAGTCCTAGCAAATATCTATAGACATCGGATGAGTAAAGTTGTCACATCCAACGGACAACGAGAGTTAGTCTCTATCATTTATTCACTTCGCCTCACGCATGTGTGTATTGCACAACCTTCTTTACATCGCTTCGATCACTGTGCAACTCGTCAAGTCCTACTCACTCACTCATTCATATATGGTGTCATTTTAACAGTCTTAATCGTCATATTTTTGGTTTTAGTGAGTAATTCGAGGAGTTGTATTAGCTAGTTATCAAGGCATGAGCGCGCATATCTCAGTGATCAGTTTACCTGTGCGGTTGATTTTCAGTGTACTGCAATTAGGGTCAAAAAATGTTACCACTCAACCCAGCCAATTATGTCCCCGCGACTTATTCACACCAGGTTTTCTCCCACAGGGACAGCTTGAGTACAAAGACATGATTGAATCATTTCTAAACTGACTGACCTACCACACTGGTGAACAAGGAAACCCTAAAATTGCCATTCAAAACTGCATTCCTCTGGTTCACACACAACGCTGTAACTTTTCAGCATCGTTTCATCGACTTTCTGGGAGTTTTTAATGCAGCTGTTTATTCTTCATCATCGGCAGTGTTCTTAGGCTGTCCAAACAATACAGTAATCTGGGTTCGTAGGTTTTACGCCGTCGGCGGTCTCACATGGACATTGAGCACGGGATCTGTTAAACGAGTCACTTAATCAGAGGCTCATATTTCAGTAACGCAAATGAGAGCATCAGATATTTCTATCTTCCGCAAGCTACAGTTTAAAATCAGTGCTTACGATGCCTCATAGCTCGTCAGCCCCAAATGTTCGCGTGTACTGTTTACGAGATCAGGTGTAGAATCTGTTGGCAACGCCTTGTAGATGCACGAACATATACCGTGTTACCGTTAATCAGATTTAGAGGTCAGTAACTTACAAACACACTGATGTAGTGGGCCAAGTAAGCGTCGATTCGCACAACTTAGTTTTGTGGCCTTGTCATCGAGCTTTGTTGTCGCACCCCCTGTCTACATGATTTATTTGATCATGTTATCCATATATGGGTGTTGTGATGAAGACAAATTGCTGCGTTACTGAATTCACGATGAACAACTCGTTCAAAAAATGTTGTTCAGATTGAGGTGCGTTGTTTTCTGGAAACTTGCATTGTTTTGAAAAATGCATTACCCAAATTGGACTGAATAAATTATCACGCTGGAATCAGTTCACACCGATAGACGGCAACTAAGAAGACAATGTGTTGTTTAGGAGAAACAGCTACCAATGCTACCAATATGACAAGGCCATAAAACTAAGTTGTGCGAATCGACGCTTACCGTTGCGGTGACATGGCTATAAGACGTCATGTCAGAGCCCACCAGTGACGCGGTAAGTTTAAATACAATATGACATGCTTCAGATTCTATGGGAAAATTGTTAGTTCTCGATCACACTCTCAGTAATTTGAAGATTTGTGCGGGTTGCGAATTTAGAATTTTACTATCCATCGTTTCAGTAAAAACACCTTCGTGATGGCACAAACCGTTAGGGAGATGTGTTTTCAGTTTGTCCATTTCTACTCACCGGTGCATGCCAGCTCCTTGCCCTTTCAATCGCTGAAACGCTCATGGTGGCCGAAACGCTGAGACGATGAGACTGAACGATTCCACCTGAAATGCACATCCACCCCCCGTCCTGGCTGAGATGGTTTTGGTTATAGCGGTGTGTTAGGGCTGTTTGCCAGGCCGACTCGGTTAGAGGGCGTTTTTTTTGTTTGGACTCTGAATCTTGTAGCTGAGTCTACACTTTGTGGACAATCTGTTATTTCGGCCTGCTCTCAGCTGCCAAGGCATCCGTCAAACTGCCACTCACATGGCCATCACTCTAGCACCCGAGACAGGGCTTGCCTGACCTATCCGGCCGTTCAGACAACGGCGGCGGTCGAAGCTGATGCTAGTCGTTGTGATTCGTTCATCAACCCACTGACAAAAGGCCGGTTTGTCCGACGTACTGTTCGTGTGCGTTCTACATCATACGGTCACACCCACGCTCCTAATGCTCACAGGATGCGTGTTAGCCTGTACCCCCACCAGCTTGGTAAGTGGGCCAATGCGCACTAGTCTTGTTTACACCCTGTTCCCAACGCACCCGTGTCTTCCAACTTCGTGAGAGCCAACCAATCCCTGTGTCTGTCGGCGTATCTATGCTCACACTAGCCGTGCGGCCCCGTTCGTTGTTAGAGCCCGGAGAATCTCTTTGGTGAATCTGAAGTTGAAATCGGGACACGCGAACGTGTTTTCTGCACCCTACTGAAGAAATGTAGGGTTTGTTCGCTTTCAACCTGGACAGAAGTCCCACTCAAAGGTGATCTTTCAGAGTTAATAGGACGTGTTGCTCTCTGGACAACCAGGCAACCTGACCATTACTCGCAAGTGTAGGTGATTAAGCTTTCACATAGATTTCGGTCGTGCTTATTGGGTAGGCGAATGTGCGATGGTTAACATGGTTGCTTTATGAAAACCTGGCCTGGGTTCTCACTTTTGCATTGGAAAGCATATGCACTACTGATGAACTGTAGTGAGAGGGAACCTCGACTGTATTGCTTGTTTTCGAAATAGACCAGCTGGAATATCCGTCTGATCGCCACAGCTGCGTTCAGTTGTTGGTGGTGTTTAACCTATGGTTTTGCTACACATTTCATATCGGAGAAGGTTCCGAGTTTGGGTTAGATTAGAGCTCATAGATAATATATAAACTTGCCACGATCAAGTCCAACTCTTTTCAACGAGTGAAGTGGGAAAACATTCCTGTTAGGCATGTCAATTTCAGGATAGGACGACGAAAAATTGCACGCTTCTACTCACCAGTGAAATCAATAGTTTGTACCTACTGCTTATTTTTGTAAGTAGCCTCGGTGTATAGTGGAACATTTTTTGACTGCCTGTCGGGTTAGACGAATTTTTATCACAAAGGTTTAATGTCAGTAAAATGAATGTGCCGTGGTCAGATTTTCCACAGACGTTACATATTTACTAGTATTTTTACAGAAGGTCTAATTCCGCACACCTTGTGCACCTTGTGCAATCGTTGACTACGTATGATACACTTTGTAAGTTTTCCCGACGAACGTTGAGTGACGCACGTATAACCAATGACGCCAAATATCAGAACCGAATAAAGTCGCTGGAAACGTGGTACTATTAACATAAATAATATAACCAGCTACAAGGAACAAAC
Organism: Paragonimus westermani; assembly: GCA_008508345.1. NCBI lineage: Eukaryota > Metazoa > Platyhelminthes > Trematoda > Plagiorchiida > Troglotrematidae > Paragonimus > Paragonimus westermani. The sequence continues at coordinate 390,535 of QNGE01000105.1, forward strand.
CACAATTCGTTCGCGTTCATGGGATAAGACACAACGCAATTGGACGTCAAGGGTCCAAAGGGCACAACAAACACAGACACAAACGACTGACAGGCAGTGACGAACCGGCCAAATGCGATCAGATCGGTCAGATGAGTGTCTAAATACGCGGCCTTCGGGCAGACCGATTAGCTGGTGAAAGTTTCATTGCAGGCTCTAGGATGGGGTCATAGTCACAGGAGGTAGGGAGGTTGAGACCGTCAGGTGTGTGGGTAGGTGGGTGAGATTCAATGGCTGGGGGAGGCAAGCTGGAGGAATCAGTACTTTCGGGCATAGGTTGTGGGAATAAGGATAATAAGCGTGTAGTTGGACGGGGTCACGAGGATGGGCGCGACAGGGTCAGCCATAGGAAATATTGACCTCCAAAAATGACCTACACCCTATTTTCTTTTATTTTCTCACCCGATTCAGCTGGGTTGGCAAGTTGATGACTTCCTCACTAATGAATGTGTTTGTTGTTCCAATACACAATACAGTGAATCATTTTTGTGTGAAATAACAGCATGGTTACGTGGGACGCACAAAGGTGCATTTTGTTGCATGCAATCAGTTGAACCCCGCGATCCTCAGTTAAGCGGCGATCAGGGTTTGATCTAGTTGGGTCACGCCGGTATAACTCGCTTTTGGGGTTCATGGTAGTGAAAACCGTTCGAGTGGCAACGTGGTTGTCTGGACGAATACCCACTGTACTGCGGAGGTAATGATTAATGGTTTTGCGTAAAACTATTTGAATTGCTTCTTTTAGATGCTCCACTCTGAGAACGATCGGTCAATCGTAAACTCACCATCCATACCATTTTCCATATCTGTTTCCATTTTAAGCACAAGATTTTCCATTACATGCAAATCACTTTGGCGCATTAGAATTTCCACCTTAGATTCTTGGACGTAGCGGCAAGAACGTGATTGGCCCAACTAACCGCAAGGAAGACCAATCTTAATTAGAGTGCCTCGCATTGGGTACTTTGGTAGAGGAAGTGGTTTGAGTTATTCGAGGGATGTCAACGGATTTGCCTAATGAGAACGGGGTTAGCGGTCAAAGTGGAGCACAGATCACCTGACCCTGCTCTTACTAATTCGTCAAACCGCTGGCCGTATTGGTTCCTTTGGCAGGTAAAGGGTTGCGAGTGGTGTGAGATTGATTCAGTTTGGGAGAACATCTTCATTAGTTCTTTCGCATACATGGCTGGCGGACGCAAGTACACTTGCATCAGTCCCGAAACTTGCAGACGTATTATCGAATTATTTGAAAGGGGTGATGACTGGCGCACGGTTGCCTTTCTGAACAGAGTCAAGTGTAATACGGTTTACAAGTGGCTACATGTGGATTGCATCAGTTATGAAGCTCAGCCTCGCAAAAGACATAGAAGCAAGATTTCAACAGAATCAGAAATCGATGTTGCTGGAGGGGAGTTTTGTGGACCCAACGATTACACTGCAATTTTTGAGACTGCGCGTGAAGGCTGAGTTTGAGAAGGAGTTGTTGTTGGATGGCCGGTGCACAACTGTCAAGAAACTGCGCCAAGTACCCATCGGTATGAACTCGAATGAGAATTTGGAGTTACAACGACTGTTTGCATATCAACTGACGGAGTGTTATGCAAATGCCAAGACTATTTGCTGGATAGATGAGACAAACTTCAACTTGTTCTGTACGAGGTCATTGGGACGTTCATTAAAAGGGACGAGAGCGTGCGTCTCTATAACAAACAGCCGAGGCCGTAATCTTCATTTGATTGGAGCTATGACACCAAGCTCGATAGGAGGCTATACGACGAGGCGGCGAGCATACAACAGCAGCGAGTGCAAGGGCTGCTTGCGAACCCTGCTAGGTCAGATGAAGATCAGTACACCCATGTCAAACATTGTGCTTATATGCGGCAACGCAGCGTGTCACACCGATCTGGTAAGTGTTTGCTGAGGAGTTATACAATGGAGGACAAGTCTTACGATTGGCACCCTATTCACCAATGCTGAATCCAATTTAGAATGTCTGGAGCATGATGAAAGCAAGATTTAGAAGACAACTTCAGATGCACCACGAGACAATAATAACCGGATATCCTCAGGGTGTGCAATGTCAACAGGGCGTAGAATGNTGAACCGTGTGTATATATATATATATATATATATATATATATATATATAAGTGGAGCTATTCGATTGTCAAAGCCATTTGCCTTTTAATATTGAATCCAAGCTGGCTAGTTTATGCAAACTGGCCCGAATTGTTTGGATTACTAGGGTGCGTAGTGCAATGTATGTTCTACGCTACCTAAATGCTGGAAATCACCCTGTCCATCATTTTGTCTCGGAGTGTACGCAAAATACTCGTTGTTGTGTATACGCTGACTAATCACCTCCCTAGGTTCACAAAGCAGCTTTTGGGGTTGGCTTGAGAATATCTTATGCTGGTTGTGTTCGGTTGAGAAAGTACAATGAAATATAGGGCGGACTGGCTTGATACTCCTTTCGAAGTTGTCTTCCTTTGCGCCTAAAATGGAAACAGATATGGAAAATGGTATAGTAAGCATCCATCACAGTCCCAAAAGAGAGTAACTGACGCTGTACAAGCAGATGATACCAGTGACCGCCTAATATGTGGTGGACAGCTGGTTTGGGCTAGCCAAGTCGCGCTGGAACCACGTACGCCTTGGGAGACAGATTCATTACGTGTAAGTGTTAGACTTGTAAAATGCACCAGCTGCTTATAAAGGCTTATGTCAATCCCTTCTTAAGCCGTGATAGGTGCCATCAGCTTGTTGGAAAAAGAGGTAAAATAGCCAAGGCAACTAACAACCTGCTAGCTGCGAACTTTTGTGGAGGAAACATGGCTACTTCTTGGATGTCGTTTTATTTAAGAAAAATGAAAGATCTATGTAGGTTGAACAAGACCTAAACAATGTAAGCCGGAAACTTCTAGTTGCTACGCTATTTACCCATTTGTAGAGTAGTCGGTGAACGACATTTGAATTAAGGAATTCACTAAATCTCAACGAGCTTGTCCTTCACTGTTTCCAGAAACAGCATAATAAGAATTCAGAATATCAACTGATGACCTGTGCAGATTAATGTTTCAGACATTCTGTTAATCTGCGAGGTCTGGCTATCGCACAAAGCAGACACCATTCATATTGTATGTCATGATCTTCACATTATTATGGTAGGAAACTCAGAAGCCATTTTGGTCCGTAAAAATGGGACGCATTACAATGCTTCCCCAAAGCGATTACTGTCATTGCTCATTGCTCACAAGTGGAAGTGGTTGAGCGTTTAGATTTGATAATTCGGTCGTGCCTAATGTGGGGTCAACGGCGCAGTGGCTAACACGGTTGCCTCATGATTGGAATGGCCGGAGTTCAAATTCCGGCCGTGGCAAGAATATGCACTACTGACGAGCTCTAATGAGAGCGAAATTCGAGTCTAGTGCTTGTTTTCGAAAGTGGCTGGCTGGAAAGTCTAGCTGAATGCGAACGCTGCGATCAAATGTGAGTGATGTTCAACTTGAAGATTACTGTTATGTCTACACCATGCACTGAAGTTAGAACTGAAGGTATGCAGGAGGAACCTCGTGCATCCTGGTTAAACCAGCATGAATGTGCATTACATGTAAAAATGAACAGAGGTCATAGCGACCGGATCGATGAATCAATAACAAGCAATAACAAGCATGTCTGGACACGCTAGCCGTGAATCTTGCAACCAGGAGATGTGAGACAGGAAGGTTTATGTGAGTGAGCGACTGTGTGTGTCTGTGTTTCTTTCCCTCTTTCAGCCTTCTCCTGGTAAAGGTGCTGCTTGTGTACCTCCACCCCAAATCCGCATCGATGGAGACTCTGTGAATGGCTGCGGGGATTTTTACTACTTGAGTAGCAATTTGTCGACAGATTTGTCCGTGGACCGCAAGCTGAGAGCGCGTGTAGCGAAGGCTAGTGTTGTTTTCGGATGTCTTGAAAGGCGTGTCTATAAGAATCACAGCCTGAAGATGGCCACCAAGCTGTGTGTCTACCGCTCAATGGTGCTGTCTATTTTGCTGTACGGCAGTGAGGCGTGGACACTGTATCAGCGGAACGTGAGCTATTTGAGCCGTTTCCATGTGCAGTGTCTGAGGCGTATCTTGGGTATTCGGTGGTCGGACATGTTTCCGAACACTGAGGTACTGCGGCAGGCATGGACGGGATGGAAGCCATGTTGATGCTGAACCAGCTCCGTTGGCTTGGTCACGTCCGTCGGATGGGCGATGAGCGTATCCCGAAGCAGTTACTGTACGGACAAGTGAAGGCAGGTAAGCGAAATCCCGGTGGTCAGAAGCGGAGATACCAGGATGTTGTGCACGTAACTCTTTCACGTTGTAACATTGATTTTAGATGCTGGGAAGATTTGGCGTTGAACCGGACAGCCTGGAGGAATACGGTTCGGGCGGGCGTCCTAAGGTTCAACGAGCAACTATTGCGCGGTCGCGAGCGGAAGCGTGCGGTACGCAAAGGAACCATCGGTGCCATAGGCCGCGGTGACGTGACTATATGGCGTTGTGATGTGTGCGGCCGCGAATGCACTGGCCGTTTGGGGTTAGTAGATCACTGACGTACTCATAGTACACCGTCGGTAAAGAGGCGGCGAGTACGTTAGGCTCAGGCAGGTTATATCAGCATATCCATTCCACTCCTGTTAACGACTGCATCGGCCAACATCCTGGTCGTTGACAATTAATCCGCTTCTTATTTCAGACAACTGAGTGACTGTGGTCTTCTATCCATTCTTTTCTTCGGCTTTGTTGGTGTATTGTATGATGAATGGTCCGCCTGGCTTTTCATAGTTCAATGAGTAATTTGCTTTTCATTCCTATCTTCTCAGGGATGCACTAACCTGCACTCCTATATTGCAGCGCTTCTTGTATTACACTTCACAAATATTTCTTCCTAGTTCAGATCTCGTCATTGCAGCCTCTCTCTGTTTAGTTTCCCAGAGATAAGAGGTTCCGTTCCTTATTAGCCAATCAAGTGGCTAACCAGCATTGGCCGGCCGGCCGGACACAGAGGCCCTACTGGCACACCTCCCAGTATTATTCTTTCGGGTTTACACTGGATATGTGGTGTGTTGGTGGAACCGCAAGTGGTGCGGCGTAAGCCAATTGCAGTGATGGATAGGCGCAGACGTCCCTTGGCTTCCGCCACTGTGACAGGCTAATCCGAATCTGATGCCGCCACCCGAATTGATCTATTTCGCATAACATTGGTCTTTTCAATCATGTAACTGAAGAGATAGTTTAGTAACTTGGACTTGGCAGTTTCCTGAATGATAAGTGTCGGATTTGCACATGCTAACAGATAAACAGCATTTTTGTCCTCTTAGATAGTGAAGTAGCTGAACAAGTGATTACATGGATTGTGGAATCGTTCACAGTCTCGGTAAACGGCTGCAATTTGAAAACTCTCAAGGCACATTCAGCAAAGAAACCGGACTAATTTCTGCAAGCTTGTGCTAAATAATCATACACTAACTGCTGACAGTTATGTGAACAAAGTGCTCACAGTTTTAAATATTTGTAGTACAGAGGGTGGATATTTGACACTGTTAATGGATGGAACTTGTTAAATTTCTAGGCTATTCTAGAAAGGGGGTGGTTCAAGCTCCAGAGTTCCGTACACATCTTCAAGGTAGTCACTAAGGTTTAGAAGTACGTCCATTATTGATCCTAATTTACTCACTAATAAATCTGACACAAAATCAGATCGATACAAGCACTGAAGTATAAGTACAAGACGAGTCCAGCCCTTTTGTTCAGCAACATTAATTTGGCTTGTTGACATCGATCACGCAATCTCCCTCAAAGTCACCGTCACTGTAGTTATTAATGAAGACGCTTACTTGAAGCACATGAAGCATTTGTTGTTAACATTACATTGAATATTGTGAATGTAACATCTCAAGTGTGAAGTCTGTACCGGATTTTACCTTAAATATTTTACTTACTGGATGCAATTCCTTTGATAATTTAGTCATAAGGTGCCGTATATACTCTGGGAAATCGGTACTATTTCAAGACATGTAGTTTATGTGTTGAAATCAGACGAATGAGTCGAAGGAAGGATCACTTTATGAAGATTGAGATACGATGCAACCTGTTTGCTGTTGCCAATGGCTGAGTACAATGTTAATGAGCATTCAACATATGAGCATGCATCATCTAGATGCTGATATCCCTTACAACGTAGACGTCCCAAGAGCCCTAGCAGATGAATTCTACAGGTAAGGGAATGCTTCAGCTGATAAGCGTCCCACATCTGTGGATGCATTCGAATTAACAAACAGGCTGAGACTACTGACATTACAAAATATCCAAGCTGCATCTAAAGATTAAGGATTCTCAGCTCGATTTCGTCGCATACTCAGAGGTGATGACAGTTATGTGAAAAACCTTTGACTATTATTTCACAGTTGTTAAATAGACAACAGAATACCCTAAGACGCATTAAACGAACTTCACATAATTATCGCTCCTTCCCCATTGCTTTCAACTGATGATCCCTGTATTGGCCTAACACTATTACTCAAACGGTCATGGACTTGAACTTTCTTCCTATGCCTCACGGAAAAGGCTGCTACCAGACTGCAGAAATAGGGCATTTTGATGTTAACATGGAAACGTTTTCGTCATCAACCACAAAAACAATTACATACACAAAGCCTCAATCAACAAACTAACTGATCTCATCGCGGACGAGAACACAACGAGCTGAAGAGGACGTGGAAGTGTACCTATCTCTCCCATCCAGTGTTTCACCTCCTAAATGGACATAAGTTGGCCTAGTGTTGTGTCCGCAAAAGACGCCTGGCCAGCAAGTTGGTCTATTGCGCAAACTTCCGTACAGGTCATGTCAAAAACTAAACCACAAACGTGTACACTCATTTGCACGACGGACATGCACTCACATACATTGGGTGACAGTACGTAGTCATTCGCCTTGGTGAAAGTTCTCACACATCATGTACACACTGTTTCGATAGTCTCTTCTTGTCCGTCGTGTTCGGGGCTTGTCCTTTTGCTCCTGAATGTCCCTTATGGGTACTACGCTACTTGTGAGTAGTATACTACTCACAACGAAACTGCCTGTTATACAACACTAGTACTATACTGATTGTGGGCGCGCCTCTGAGGAGTGACGAAGTTATTAAGTTTTCGTCTTGAAACCATCACTGACAGGGGAAGACAATTCGAATAAACTGAAACAATTTTGTTTCCGAACAAACTTGAAGAGCACAACAACCGTCATGTAAGATGTGTGCTCAAGCAACATATCGTTCGTTGTTTCCACTTACGTCCGCGAAGTGGAGTACAAGCATTTGGACGTGTGACGGTCTACGGACATTACAACATTCACTGTTATATATTGGACAATGAATAAATATGCCTGAGTCTTTTCAGAAGGACTTTCTGTACACCGTATGAGACCACCATTATATGTTCAAAAACAAATGATTGTGAGCCCAACACAGCCTTGGGGGGGGGGTGCGTTACATAGATTGGATTTTTGTTCTGTTCTTATTTGTTTGTTCGTATTCTTTATTTCTACTTTACGTCTTCATCCTTATCTATTATCATCATTTTTGATCACGTGACCTGGTGATAATTGATCACTGAGACTTTTACCCTTATGTTTCTGCACGTCCAAACGTTCACACACCATTCTGCATATGCAATTGAAAAGAGCGAACTAAATGTTGCTTAAGCATGCATCTTACATGACAGTCGTTGCGTTATTCGAATTCGAACGAAATTAACAATTTTTGGGCATTGCACAAACTTTCTTCATTAAATACTTGTGAAATTTCTACAACAGCCATAATTAACTCACGTAAATTCAAGCAGTAGAACACACAGTTGCAAAGTTCCAAACGTTCACTTCTGATCAATTTTATCAGTTGAGCTTTTAGTACTTTAGACTTATGAGATGAACCTGGATAGCGTGTGTATGTGAGTGTTGCTTGTCTTTCATATCTGACTCACATTGTATGGTGTTTCGCATTATTTTAACCATGTGGTTGCCGACTTCTATTCTATAGTATACAGTTCATTCCAATCCACTCCACTGGCTGTCTGGTACGTACGGTTCCAATTTTTAGCCTGAATGTTCCCAATAATAACTCAGTCACTGCGTTCCTGATTTATTGTTTCGTTGCGTTGATCGTGCTCTACGTCTATGCTACTCAGCAATGTTGGTGAGTAGTAGGATGTTGATGAGAAATGAAAATCCACTGGCGTCATGCCTCACGTAGACCAAGCAGTTGCGCGGACTGTTTAAACGAATAATCTGACTTTGTGCTACTGATACCCCGATATTAGGCTTAATGCATCTTTGCAGAAAAATGCAGGTAGTGAGGATGGCGTCTTTCTGTATATCTCATAGCTTATATCTTATGCTGCAATGTCCCGGACTTATGCTGACGTAACACTCTGAATCGATCAGACAGGCAAGCCGGTGGTTGGTTGGTTGGTTGGTTTAGTTAGCATACATCTGCAGTTCCGAATATCATAAGCGAAAACCTGTTAAGTAGTAAACTTATTCAGTGTGTGAAAACGAGCCGAAAAACTTAACAAACGTAATTAACCACGGCTCACTCTCTAAGTGAACAGATAACCCGAAGTTGACTCACGCGTTTGTGAAAGAACGTTCAAGTACTCTCAGTTTACAACGTTCGCAGGTTTCCTATGCTGTGATGTGGACTCTTGCAATACCAGTTTGCTCAGAAACCATCTTTTGTTAACTCCTTGAAGCTGACTTTTTTTCAACCTTCTAATAAGCAGAAGTGAACAGAAGCACACAAACACCTCGTTCGCACTTTTTCGCGGTAGGTACGCTAACCACATTGCGCTGATATTTTTATGTAGAATGCTAACACTCAAAAATCAATACAGTCTCGTCCCTTGAACATCCGTCTGTTTCTGTACGAAGATGGCAACAGTTGTCTAAACACTGGAGAACTCTATGTGGCTAGACCGTGTACTCCATAAGAAATGCTTTGTTAAAAACACTCCGTTTGCCGATGAAAACTGATTAAAAAAATGTAACAATCAGTTGTGTTGTTCATCTACAAAATCAAATTGAGAAATGGATTCCGCTCATGATCCGTTCTAGCGGTGATCACGTGAGTGTGTTTATGGAGAGTAATAGAAGCAGTGTATCATCCGGTATGCCGGTTTTCATTGACCGATTGCTTGCGTATTCTTATTAAGCAATGCGTCGTTCATCGTCTGCTGGTGGCTTTGTTTCACTAATGCTGCCTGATTTCCGGACAGCTGTCCATATGCTGATTGGTCGCACGGTGTTGGTCGCTGTGTTCACATACGCCAGCCAAATTGATAGCGCCATTCGGTCGTAGTGCTGTTGAACCATTAGTGAACCATTAGTTTTGCCGATTGGTTTCAATCTGTCTGCTAAAGTCAACAATGGGTTCAACCTGCCGTTGCTCAATCCACGAACACAGATTAAAGCAACGTACTATAAATGATCTGATGGGACTAATGAATAAGGGCAGATCAGTGGGGGTGGGGTGGGTGATCAGCACGTCCACATTATGAACTCCGCAGCTGAAGTTCCGAATCGGACAACATGTGTACCAGTGAATCAGCTCTCTGTCGACAACGAAACTCAAGTCCAGTTGATATTTTCAAAATCGAAAGTTAACCTGAATGTGACAGCCTGAATAAAATTAGGGTGATTATGGAATATGTCGAATATGTCAGTTCGTCACGCCTATCTCATGTATGCAAATTGCACCTTGGAAAAGGTTTGCCTCATTGAGGTCGAAGTAGATAAAACTGATCACCTAACTGTTTACTTATAACGGAACGCTAATTCATACTGATTTGTTACACAGTTTGTAATCTGACTTGTTCATTACGGGCAAATGTAACGGACACTGTCGGTCCGATAACGTAAACTGGTAAAATTGTCATCAGCGACAGTAATAAATTAGCCCTGATAGGGAGGGGCCTGTGGTAGCGTTCACTTGATTGTACGTCCCGTCTAATGCAACAGATAAGCAATGAGGTTCATGGGGTGGTTGCTTTAAAAACGCCGGGTTTGAAGTACACAATGATGCATCGACTGTAAACACAGTGCTCCGATACTAGGTATATGAACTAGAATATGCTTCTCAAATGGCTCGAGTAATTGCCCCATGATCTTTCAACTAAAATGTTTTGTTCAGCCTGTTCTATCAGGCATCCATACAAGACTCGAGTTTTTCATAGAAGGAAGAGCGTTCGTAACTCACTTGTCTTCTCAAATTTGAAGACGGATAGATATCATAGAGGGTCATGTCTGAGAAATAAGCAGGGTAAAGATTATTCTGGGATCCACATTCACGTCAACACTTGTACCGCGTACACTGGAACATCATTTTGAAGAATCAACATGCCGACACTCAACTTTCCTCTACTTTTCCCCCTGATCGAATCCTCCAACCACAACAGTAAATCAGTACAGAAGGCCGCTGGACTGTTACCTGATATGACATACAATTAATTAACTTCATACTCTTAACAAAATAGATGACGCACACGCCCTTGTCTGCACTGAACTCAACTCTGAACTCCGTGGTCCATAAACAGTCACTGTGTTTCCACTTCCGATTGGTCCGCTATCTTGCAATCCTAATAATGAATCTATGTTTAATCTAAACTGACTAGTTGCCGTCTGGAAATATTCCCTTTACTTACCTTAGTTTAAGATTTCCCTTCGAGCACTGAAGTCAACTGCGTTTAATCTCCGGCACCAACGTTCCCGGAGCACAAAAAGTACGTTTAAATTAATGCCTAAGTGCTTTCCACCTCATGCACATACACTCGCAACTACGTTGTTATCTTTTCTCCACGATTTTTGGTTTTTCGGAAGATCGTGCAAACAGGCCGCTTTGACTGATGCTCACTCCCGGTGGACTTTGTCCCGTAGTGTGCTACCGAACCAGGAAAACCAGAACAACAATGGTCTTGGCGGCACTAAACGATATCAATTTACTGGAAAAAATAGCACCTTTTCTTTTTTATGGAGAAACGGCAGTAATTACGATTACGATTAAGCGACAAGCGTTTTCGCGTCTTGATTGGCCACTTCGTTGTTTTTCCATGAAGTTGCATCTAGCAGGTCAGTTGTTTGAAGCAGGTACGCATTTACCAGCAGCCGATCGCCGCTTATGATTGGTTGACGTCGACCGGTCACAATTCTATTTGCAGCAGCTTGTGCTTGAACTCTGACCGGCTGAACCCTGTCCAATCACCAAACGGCTCCAGTCCATAACAGTCGCATTACGGAGCCCCCTGCACAACGCGTTACTACAGAACGTGAGGAGCAGTTTCGTTTGTGCACGTTCGTCATGCGCCCGCGTGTCTAATGAAGTCATCTGGTGGTAAAAGTTCGGTCACCACCCAGTACACAGATCTGCATTTTCTTCATTTGTAAGCACTGACTTTAACAGAACAGCATGGCATGATGGAACCAATCTCGAGTGTTATCGGATCACACCTGATCGACACGGGTCATCAGATCAAAATTATTTACAATGTCACAAGCCCATTCCCGAGTTGCCAGGGCGAGACTGGTGTTGACGGCAGAGGCGTGCGCTATCAAACTCTACAACCCTCAACTGCGCGCCCCGTCAGGAGACAGCCAGGACGCATCACGCCACATCGATCGACCGGCCCAGCTCGGACGCTATGGTCGTGGGTGGTGGTATGGTCCCACTCAGCCAATCAGATTGCAGGTGTGCGGTCGAACGCCTGTGCGCTGTCTGGTCAGTGTATTTTCTCGCGGCTGCCTTCTGGTGCCCCCTGTAACGTGATTTGTTCTGACTCCCTGACTGCCATATATGACTGCCTCAATTGATTCGCTTCGTGTCTGTCAGCCAGCTATGGTGACCGTTTGTCCTATAAATCTAGAGCTTCTGTGGCCTAAGTTTTGTCTCGCTCGTCCAATAAACAGTGCATCCGCGTGTCTTCTGATTTCTCGTTTTTGGGGTCAAGCGACTGAGCGCGTACCAAAGAGGACGATCCAATACGCCTCAAAGAAATTCACACAGGCCCTAAACCTCCCGTGGCCAACTATGGGTAGACCCCCCGGAACCCACTAACCCGATTAGCAAGTTACCACACACCGGTTATAGAAACAACACACGGATGGCGGCGTCCGACTCGGATTAGCCTGTCACAGTGACTGAAGCCAAGGGAGCCCTGCGCTTAACCATCACTGCAATTGGCTTACGCCGCATCACTTGCGGTTCCACCAACACACCACATATCCAGTGTNGTGATCTACTAACCCCAAACGGCCAGTGCATTCGCGTCCGCACACATCGCAACAACACACACACGTGCATTATCCAACTAACGGTTTGGCATGAACATGGGTCACGAGCAATGAAAAGTCAATAACCTTCGGATTCTGACAAATGTTCCGGTTACGGGAAGTCTCAAGCGAAATGGGAAGGGCAGCGCACCTTACCTTGCGTTCGTCACACAAATTTTAGGAGCACACGGTCTCAGTGAGAGAATTTCTCAGCTTCCAGACGAGTAAATTTACCCAGTAAACTAATTATTAGTTAAGGACCGGTGTCAAATTTACTGGTTCCTACGCAGTACTCCACAAGCTTGCACTGGTTCAGTCAATGAATCACCATAATGAAAATCATTTTTGATGTGTTCTATGGATTTTGATAAGTCCAAACATTTTGCTATATAGTTTTTTCATTCACGTCTATTGTTCTTCTATGTTTCATAGTGACTATAATCGGCTTCATTCACCTCCTAATGAAAGGTGACTTTTATTCCAAGAAAATCAGTTAACCTTGTTCAGCGCAATCATATGTCGTGATTAACTGAAATACAGCTGTTGTTTAACAGGCAGATTCGTTTGTAAGTAGCATAATCCGTACATTCGGAAACTAAATGTGGGATCTCAACGCCACGAGGACGAGGAAATAGAAGCGACTATTGTGACAGTGTGCATGCGGTACGAGTGAAGTGTTATCAAGGCAATGTGTGTAGATACACGTGAGTTATGCGAATGAGTGTACGCGTTTGTTGTACTATGTCTTTACATAACCTGTACGGGATCTCATGCAGTCAACAGCTTCGCAGGCCAATCCTCTTTTGCGGTCACAACACAGAGAGTGGAAATACTTTGTATATAATTCGCTGGGGCATTTTGATTGGGTTGTTACGTGCAAAGATAGAGCATTATTTATGAGTATGCTTTATGTACTGTCGTTCAGGTGGTCATCGAGGAAATAGTAAGCTCAGTCGGATTACGTTACACTGCGATAGTTTGAAAAAGTTTTCTGACTCACGCAACTGAAAATACCACTCAGGTCAAAAGAACCCAAGTGGCTTTATATAACTTGTCTAATTTGAGTAAACTGGACTGCATAGAACACAGACTAGTACTTCGGTAAGCATTAGGAATGGTCCGTTGGAGAAACATGTCGACCCGTATAGATTTATCTAACACGTTCAAAGGTGTAGCGGTGTACTCATTTGGGTGAGGTTTAGAACTGGGTTATCCGTGCACCCCTTCAACAGTCAACAGTTTTGTGAGCGTGAACACTGTGTAAATAAAATAAGCGGGTGTTCAGATAGCGTTTTGTGATAAAAATCTCGATTCACCGATTATCCAAACCCCGACACAGCAGAAGATATGACAGACGGCCAATCCAAATATCGCGTTAATGATACAACATCAGGATTGGACGAACGGTCTTAGTGTTGTGCCTTCCGTTATTCGCCAATTCATCTGGTCCGTATTCCACCAATTAACATACAGTTCATGATGTTGCATGTGCTAATGAGATCAGCCAATGACAGGCTGTGATTTCTCTAATACTGTTGTACATCAATAACTTCGGTGTCTCAATCCATGAATAATAATTACTTACTGCTGCCAGTACCAGGTCTTCGCCTTATTACTTGCGTGGGAGGTTTCAATTCAAGTATGATTCCTAGAGCTATTCGAAGTCCCTAATTCTGAGTATCACACGTACTTGCCCAAAGCCTGTGAACATAAACCACCTAGTCCGTGTTCTTGCAGTTTTTTGCTGGGCTTCTCCGGCATTAATGTCCATAGTTTTGGTAGCCTCATTGATTGAAAAATCGTCAGTGACTCCAGGGAACCAGCGACAGTGTAGACAGCGCAACCTTTTTCATAGATTTGACCCATATACACTACGAAGTTAGGGACCCAGAGAAGCACTGATTTGTTGTGTACACAGTTTTGTCACTATTCCTATATTCACGAGTTACTGATTCATTTTTCTCTGTTCGAATATCTTGTTACAATTATAAGGTGAGTTAATCTTTATTCTGAGCTTCTCACCTGTGCTTACGCTCTCTGGTGTTTGAGGCCATCAGCTCCGTAGAATGTATTTCACTGCACTTCTACTAACCCCAGAGTTAACACTTCGTATAGTAAAGTTACCATGCCTACCGACTTGCGAAAACAACATTTATTTACGGAGTTTTGATACGGTCTCATCAACCGTTCATCATCAACCAGTTCAAAACAGAAGTGCACTGGTAACCTTGTTTATGGTTGCAATGTTATTGTTTTGGCGGTGATAATTCACGATAAATCAATTGTCTTGACAACAACACAACTGAACCAGCGGATGTTAACTTTGCTTCTGTTGGCAACCGGCTGCCGCCCTCATGCTACTGGCTTCATTCCAATTATTCAGACAGGGCTACGGACCCCACTTACGTTGGTGCCTGATAGATGTGAACAGGCGCTCGCCTGCTGCGTGTGTTGGTAATCGGTAAAATCAGGATTCAAATGTCAGACACAGAGTCGTGTAGGTCATCGTCCCAGTAGGATTCACCATACCTAGTCATATATTTGGCCTGTTTAGTATTGATGAAAAACAGTTGTGTAGTTGGTTGATCGTAATTTTTGCACTCAGCCGGACTTTTGGTCATCCATGAGAAAGAATTATTGGACTTGGCTTTCATTTTTATCACAGCCCATCAGTAGTGTGTTCGCTTCTTCCTACCAGGACTCTAGATGTTGTCCATGCGCACATGGGGCGATTGTATTAATCACAACGCCACAGTCCTCACAGTGAACCATTACTGTGTTATCATTTTTAAACGTACAGCCACAGTAACCTATGGATATTGTTCAGGTTACCTTGTTGGGCTAAAGCTATGTACTAATACTGAGCATTATAAGAAGGTAACTCAAGCGCATTATTCAAAATGGACTGGCTGAAAATGTCACTTAAATGTAAAATCTGAGGTAAGCTGTGAGTAGTGTTCAGCTTGTGATTTTCAAGAAATCAGGTACTGAAGGTCTTCAATCTAGAAGTGATCTAGACTTGAGTACAACAAATCAGGCTGTTACACATCTATTGGGAACTTATCAATGCAGCCACAGTTTCCTGGTTAATCTTAAGGATTGAAAAGTCTTCCTCGACATTACTAACTTGATATCTTACTTACCATCGTTGGCACTCGTAGGCCCTGGAGTCAGTGGATTTTTCTGTGTACTGAAACAGTGGGCCCTGGAGGTCCAACGTTCGGAAACATACCTATCTTTGCTCAGGTTAGTGAGATACTAAAATTCTTTTTCACAATATTAATTTTGTCAGACTTAATAGAGCGGAGCAGTGCACATGTCAGCGGCATAGCCTAGGAAACCGAAGACATTGTGCATCGGGATTAGTCAATACACCGCAGTACAATTTACCTATAGTTGTATCACGACTGCTACACATACGCGAGTCTTCATGCAACCAGTCTTGATGATTCGATAGAGTCCAACTTGTTTGACAATGGACTGTTTGAGATCCGAGCGATTCTTCTAGGATTAAGATCAACAGATTGTGTAGGCCTACTTAGTGATGACGGTGAGTATTGAGTAGCTGCCTAAAGAAAAGCTATAGGCTTGCACGTAGGTCTAATACTAACCAATATTTTTATTCAGAGTTAGAAATGTAGAATTTCTTAGGAGCGGTAGAAGGTTTCATCTCCACCTCAGAGATGTAGATAATATTTCTGTTTTTCATTCAACCATTGCAGATATAAACACTGTTCTTGAGACGCTCAACCAGGCGCACCGATTCAATCGGTGTACAGTCTTGACCTAGAGACAGAGAGAGCCACTCTATCTGTTTGTTCTGATAGGTCCCCAAGGAGAAGAATGGATCAGTTAGTAAACCAACGTCTACGACAAAGGAACTTGGTTCACCCTCAATCGATTTGTATAAAATTTTTCCCAGAGGATTAGTTTCATTTTCTTACCAAAGTAATAACACGTAAAATGGTCGCCAAACTAGTTAATTACCTCAGTCATATTAACGAAGAGAATAGTGTGGCTGTCTCACTTCAGCTGAGAGGGGTCTGTAATCGAGGACATGGTTCGCTATCAGACCTATCCACAAAATTAATTGTAAAGTCTACACGACCAATCATTGCTTGTGTGTTGCTTCACTTGCTACATTTTGGATTGTGGAATACATCGGTTGAACTACTAGACGTCTGCCCAACCAAAACTACGAAGCCAACCACTAATTCATTCGTTCACCAATAGCGATAGAAGACATACATCGTAAGATGTCACGAACGTAAAACATTAGATTATATATGACATGCGGTTAGCAACACAATAAAAAATATTCAACCATTGTGTTTACATGAAACAAAGACTGTCTTCAGTTCCAGGGCAGACAAACTGCGTGAGTCAACAGTTTATGCACACACAGAGCCGGACGGTGAGTATTGATCAACGTCGCCTACGACAAAGAATGGCTGGACATATGCCTAAGTGGTTGATACACACCATGACGCAACGGACACTGGCAACAGAACGACTGAGACGAAATCCGACCTCATTCATCACAAAGCATATCATGGAAACAGGTCACGTTGTTGACCTGACCAACTCGTTTCAAGTTCTGTTACGTAATAAGAACCCCTGATTTCTCGCTTTCTCCGAGGCGATGTTGATCAATACTCACCGTCCGGCTCTGTGTGTTGACTCACGCAGTTTGTCTGCCCTGGAACTGAAGACAGTCTCTGTTTCATGTAAACCCAATCGATGAATGTTTTTACTGTGTTGCTAACCGCATGTCATATATATTCTAATGTTTTACGTTCGTGAGTGAAGAGAGTAAACGAAATGTTAACATCTCGCGATGTATGTCTTCTATCGCTATTGGTGAACTGGATCAAGGGAACTCAGTGTTTTAAATAATTCATTCGTGTCAAATCATGTTGAAAACACTCATCGTGTAGCCGTCCATGTGGCATATGGGTTTTTGTCTACAACGTTCCAATCAATCCGTCTAAAACAGTCACATATCGAATTTTGGAAAATGTAGAATCGAAAATTAACAGTTTGCTACTCAACGCTTTGTTCACTAAAGCAGCTGGTTTAGCTCTCGCAAATTCCCTGACCTCAAGTGACCCACAGTCCAGTCTCACTCCCATCCATAAGGGGATTTGATTTTGGCCAACGGACGTAAGCCTATCCCATATTCATGCTTGTTTTGACTTTAGTTTTAACCATTTAAGTATCTCGGTTCATATTTTGCTTTATTTTGTAGTTCATTTGGCCAAAAGATGAATTGTGTTTGATATACTCTATCCAATTTATCCACAGGTTTACCAAATATTCTACGTGATCTGGTACATCAAATTGTAGCTTTCACCAGGGAATTGCACACAACGTTGAACCTTTCGTCTGTTGCCTCTCCTAACTCCTCCACTTGCGCTGCATCACTGAAGGTTTCCAAAATCTCCTGGGTAGACTCCGATATCTTAACGATTCTAAGATGCCGTAAAACGATAGCGTTCACCTTTCTCCATCTGAAGATTCAGATCACATGACCCGGCAACTGGGATGACTTACAGCCGCCCAACGCTAATTCAGACATTACCTGGCCCAAGTTCCCAAGTATTTAACTGAAACATCTTTCACCGTTTTGCACGAGTGGTCTCCAAGTACACCCCTTTTACCTGGTTCACTGACAATATAGCTCATCATGAGTGGTTGTCTTCACAGGATGTGGAATGGAGACCTAACTACAAAGTTAAGCGAGGTTCTCTGCGAGAATAAACAGTCGCACAGGGTGAGCGGTTACGTTACCAGAGTGTGGTAGATTCACGGTTAGCAGTCAGTTCAACGAAGTATCACGTAAGCTCTTTGACGGTACTGCGAAATAACGCAAAAAGAACCTAAAAAAGATTTCAAGCACACCCATGGGAAGACGTGAGCGCTTGAAAAGCAGACTGTCCGTCTGGTTTGTTGTCTACTTGACGTACGAACATCTGAAGTCTCCGCTAATCATAGACAAATCTCGAGGAAAACACATGTGATCACCGGCCTTATCTGGTAAGTAAGATGTACTAGATACATTGAGTGACTGAACTCCATTCGAAGGACGTATGAATCAACTTGATCATCGGTGCCAGAAAGCAAGTAGCCACCGTCGCGGCAGCCCCGTCGATCTTGCACTCTCTTACTTGACAGATCTATTATACCAGACCCACCTTCCTCGGTAAATCCTCGAAATACTGCGCTTCTTCTATCCCAATCTCAAGTAGAGTGTGTTGGGCATCATGGAGGGATGCCGGCCGAAAGGCGTATGAACCGAACCACTCTTGATCACCCGCCTCCGATGGACTGAGAATTCAAAACCTCGCTACGCTACATTGTGCAATAGGTTTGTTTTGAACCAAACGTTCCGGGTGGTGCACTCAAGTCAACCCCTATCTTCGGCTTGGACAACCGAGAAGTGTCCTCCCTCTATAATCATGAGCGTTTGGACCTACAACAACTATTGACTTTTCCTTATGTTCCTAACATACCACACTGGCTGAGGTGTCAGCAACCGACTTTGCCTCCATCACCTATTCTCCCACACTACCTCAATCTACCGTGTTCTATACTCTTTCGCCAAATAGTTCTTAACTTGCCGACGCCCAGTCTCCTTTTTGAGCATAACAAAGCCTTGCCTTACTTTCTGCCAGCGACGGAAGTTACATTCGGAATGACAGTGCACCAAGCACCAAAGCGGTATCTTTTTCTGACCGATACAAATTCCCACTGGCTAACCGTACATCAGTTGAGCTGTACATTTTCAATGTTTGAACACTCGTACAGGTAGGTCAACAGAAGACTTTTGCATTCATATTGATGACCTTTGCCGTCGATGCACATCGTCTTGCTGAAACACGGCTTCATGGTTTTGCCCCGTTGCAACAACCCTAATCTCGGTCCGCTGATCCGTTGTGCGTGTACATTGTGTGCTTATCTAGAGACTGCTGTTCAAGTCATTGTCACTGCCGGTGTTGGAACTGCTCTGAGCGCATGCGCAGAGAAGTCGCTGCTGGCCTAGATACACATCAGCAACCGTCTTTGTACCGTTAGGCTCGCAGGCATGGTTAGAGTATCGACAGACACCCATCTCAGACGCTGTCTGTTTGTTACTGCCGCATATGCTCCCAAATACTATAGTCTAGACGCAATCATAGGTGAGTTTAATCCCCAGCTCACTAGCTTTCTGCATAACGTGTGGTACACGAACGTTTTTATGATGCTTGAAGACTTGAGCGCCCAAGCAGGCCAGCTAAATGATGAAGAACCTTTGTGGATTTCGATCCTGAACCAACATACTAAGTTCGTTTTGCTGTCAAGCTTAATTAGGCGTATCTGACTAGCAAAGGCGCAAGTGTTTTACGCCTGCCAGAGTAGGCTCACCTATAGTGTAGAACCCCATTTATTGTGCGACGTGGAGGGCCGCTGAGCACAGTTGAAGCACATAGTGCACTCCGTGTGGTGGTACTTCCCTTTCAGTCTCGAACAACGGGGGTTCTCTGTGATCGACTGAATTTCTTGGCGCTCGCCGGGATATTCTGTCCAACAGTGGACAAAATTCAGCTCGTTTGGAACTTTAGAAACAACAACAAGATAATCACGAGGGTTGATGGACAACGAGCTATCGTGATGCAACAAGCCACTGTCATGTGGAACTGGCAGAAGTTTAACTGTGTTATTCATGTGAAGAATAAAAAGAAGCCAGATGTGAGCAAGGCAACCTGCAAAGCCAACGGTGAACCTACAAGCAACCTGCAAGGACGCTTGGGAAGCTGGGCTGAACACTTCTAAAGGCAATTCAACTGACCACACGTACCACTGACTAAACCTTCAGGTTGCCCATGTGTTCATTGGACTGCTGACCTTTCCCCGCCCTCAGCAACAGGAGTCTCACTTGAGATTATGTTCTTAAAACGTCACACAGCATCCGGATCAGCGGGATTCCCTACCGCCCTCTTTACGGATGGGAATCCAGCTTTGATCAAGGAGATGACGGCTTTACCCAAAACATTCTTGGTCATCAAAATCACTCCAAATGATAGGGGATCTGCTAACATAATCCTCTTTTTCGAAAGGGGCTCACGCACTTCGCTTGCCAATAACTGCGAAATCGGTCTGCTTTCTATGACGTTGAGGCAGTTTGCAACAATTTTACTTCGTAGACTAAGCGTTGAACGTGAACAGCATTTCCGTGGGTATCAAGTTGGATTTCATCCTGGTCATTACTGTATTGGTCACACCTTCACAACTTCATGTTTGGCCTCCATCGTTTATATGGCAGGCTGACAGTTGATCTTTTTAGCTATCAGAGAGCCTTTGCTCAAGTTGACAGAGTTACACTATGGAGCTGTCTGTTGAGAAAGGGTGTGCCTGAGAGGTATATCGAAATCCTGATTGGAATTTACCACCACACCTCTGACCGGGTTTGAGTTTACGATAGAGTTTCATCGAAATTTGGCATCTGCAGCGGGGTGCGATAAGGTTGCTCAGCCTTCTGTTACCTATGTAACCTTACACTAGACAAGATCCGAAAGTGCTCCCTGACAAACTACAAGTGTGATGGCGTGAAATTTCTTCCAGTCACTTAACACCGAGCCATACAGTGTGCAGACGGCAACATCTTAATCTGTAAGATTTCATAGGAAGCCCAGACAGTAGACTTCAGTTCTGTCAGTTTAGTATGGTCATTGCACCCTTTAAGTACATTTATTAGTTGGAAGGTTGGCAGAACTGCATTTGCTCTCACCTTTGGAAGTGAGCCATTAAAGGTAGTTGAGAGGTTTATGTACTTTGGGAACTGTACTGGGATCGGAGGAATGTCCCAAGGGACCATATCTTACATGGCTAGGATTTTTGTGGCGTTCAACAACTTAGGTCATTTGTGTCGTTGACATGATCTTAGTCTTCCTGTGAAAGGCATCGTTGTATAACAAGCAACTTTGTTGGTGAGTAGTACACTACTCACAACTTGGGGACACACGTGGGAACTAAGGAGGCAAGTGTCAGCGCCAAGGAGGCGAGGTACCAGAAGGGACTGGTGAAATAGTGTGTGCGCTCTATGGGGAACGTGCCACCAAGACGAACGACAGTGTATTGCAGTCCAATGTGTGTGAATATGCGTCAGCCGTGCAACTGAGTGTATGTGTTCGTGGTTCTATGTTTTAACATAACCTGCACAGGATTTCGTGCAATAGGTGACCTTGCAGGCCAAACGTATGTTTCGATCACTACAGTAAAAGCGGTCTTATTGTGACATCGTCGAAACCTGGTTCGTCCGTGCGCAGAATGTTTATAATGTTTGCTTTCGACAACTGCTATCTCCGAAGCCATGATATCGTGTTAGGAGAACACACTGTCGGGAACAACGTAGTTCGTCAACGTGCCTGCAAGATGAACGAACTCTGTTAACCCCTAAACAAATTGATCTTGTCCCCCAGGCTTTGTTGACTAAGGTAAATCTCATAAATGCCGAATCACTGCTTGTCACATCTTGGCTTATTTTTCGAGTGGTGGCTTATATTAGAAACAGCAACCTGATGATCAGCATGTGAATTGAGTTTGGTGTTGAAAATGAATCTTGCTTCAGTAGAACATCCCCGGTCTACTGGTTGGGGTCCAAATGTTAATTAACACTACTGGTTCAGAACACTGTCTGATATGATGAAAGATGGAAGTCAATGACACTCATATTGCGAATCTCCGTGCTTATTGTTGTGCCGGTTTGTCTGTTTCCAGTTCTTTCTCTTTCTTTATCTCAAAAATATCGACATGATTACCACCGTCTGTACGGTTTTTCGTGACAAATATTATATATCGATAAGATCGTACCATAAATCTATGCCGAGATGTATTGAACGATGTGGACGTGCACTAGTTATTGTGTCTTGCCGGATAGAGAGTTTCAGCATGGCCACAACAGAAGCGAGGTTTACAGGTTTCAAATGCAGGAAGCTTGGTGTACATTGATGTGACCATTCGGTCAGTCATGTTAAGAAAGGCGCTGTTAGAAACAGAAGTGCTTAAATGGAAAAAAGACGCATGCTGCGGAAACAGGCTTGGCAAGGTGTGGTGGTCAAATGTGATTTGCTGAGTAGCCTCCTAACAAGAAAGCACATCGCGTTAAGTCGTCAGCGATACCAAAATGACCGGATGTAACAGAAAGGGTTATCAAGGTTGAAGATGTCGTATTAGTCAAAGGTGTGAACTCAAGGGAAGTGTGTACTTATTATCAGACTGACACTACAATATTTCAAGTTACGAAGGTCCTAGAAGCAGGATGTCTGCGAAGCCATGTGTGGATTATCTAACTGGGATCGGGGTTGTGATGAAATATAGTACAATAGACAAACGAATTTTGCGAAAGATACGCGTAACATTCTCAACCGCCTGAGCAAGCGGATGGGGAAGCTGCTCAGCGTACACGAATTTACATTGAATTGAAGGATCACTTCATGCACCTTAAATAACGTACAGACAGATGACAAAGGTTAACACTGTTTGACGGCGAGATACTGTTAGTCATTAAAAAAATTAAAAAGCTGAGTAGGGTGCAAACGTGGTATTTCCTCTTGGGACTGCCGGCTGTATAGTTTCGGTTAGTAGGCCGAATTTGGCATGCGGACTTCAGGAAAACAGCCTTCGATCAAACTCACTGGAGACTGAAGCATGGATAATGACATGGAAGGTGTAATGACACCGTTGAATGTGATGTGTAAACTCTGTCCTTCTTTTCGTTCCTCATTACACACTATTTTCATACTTGTTGTGTTCATTGTACATATAAACCTGACAACTGTTTGAATCGATCCTCATATTCCTTGCACTCCGCTTTTAAATGGTCATTGCTACCATAGTTCCATTGTAATGACATCCGTTTTAACACCAAATTTACTGGAATTTCTGTGCCTTTCAAGAGGAAACTTCTCCCAACCTATATCGGACGCAATGTAATGAAATCTGTTGAGCAACTGCTGTAAGTGTATGCAATTCTGCAACATTGCTCGTTTATTCTTTGTTTCATTACGGACGTTCGAGGTGGACAGCGTAAAAAATCTAGACCACTTATTCCACAGTGACCTGCCATCATAAGTGAACAACTTTGGAAGGTGTATTTTTCCGCACAGCGGGTTGTGAATACAGCACAAAGAAGACTATTTTCTTCCAAACTATTTAACCCACATCAAATTTTGTCGTCCATGCGTTTGCAACCCAGTTATGTTCTTGTCACAGTGAATCATCGTGCAGCTTTACCTCTTAATTATGCAATGCAAACATGCACACTAGACAGCTATTGCTGATCAGTATAATAAAGTACGATCCAGTTAATATGACAGAATGATATGTGATATTCGTGGAGTTCAACCTCAAGTGAAGGTCGTTAGGAGTTTTATCGTTCCTCGAAAGGTACACCATTACAAATGGGTTACACTGTACCTCATTTGAAACATCTACTCACCCTGGGGCAAATCAATCGAACGCGTAATACTTCAATCCTTCAAATTTATTCAGCGGGATATGCGAATATATCGTACTACTTAAAAATAGTGGGTAGTAGGATGCTTTTGTGAAGAAATTACATGTTCGGGGCCATGACAGCAGACATCCCCTCGACTGGCGGCATCCAATTGGGATTAACCTGTCACAATGACCGAAGCCAAAGGACACCTGCACATAACCATCACCACAAGTGGCATACGTTGTACCACTTGTGGCTGCACACACACACACACACACGATGTATCCCGTGAAACCCTAAAGAATAAGACCAAGAGATGTATGAAGGAGGCTTTCGTGTTCAGCCCACCGATACTAGTTAGTCAATTGATAGAGTAGTTTGAAAGCGAAACCCCTATCTCTCGAGAAATGAACAGAGAGAAACTCCACCGGCAAGGTCTAAGCTGGGAAGGAAAATGTTTGAAACACAATGCAAGAACTGGCTCAACAAACGAGAAAATGTTAGTGCACTCTAGAAAGGATTTGGAGTAAAAACGAAGTGCAAGGCTGGACTGGAAGAAAACAGACAAAATATTCATTATACAGCAACTCAGCTAAGTTAAAAACAAAAGAGCGTAGAAGGCCACAGATACCCCAAGTTTCTGAAAAGGGGAGCGGATTAGTTCCGAATGATGGCAGTCGTTGGTTAATGTGAACAGGAAGAAAATAGATATAACGGATGTAACCTACTTGAGTCCAACGTGCTCATCGTCTCTTCGCTGACGGTGTACAATGAGTACGTTGGTGACGTACTGATCCCAAACGGTCGGCGCATTCGCGGCCGCACACATCGTAACGCCACATAGTCGTCACCACGACCTACAGCACCGATAGTTCTCTTAAACACTGCGCTTCCGTTAACTGCTGCACAGTAGTTGCTTATAGGAGTTGCGGACGCCCGTCAGGATTCTATTCCCCTAAACTGTCCGGTTCAACGCCACCTCTTCCCAACATCTAAAATCAATGTTAAAACATGGGAGACTCTCCAGGATAACACCCTGATATATCCGCTTTTGACCATTAGCATTGCGCTTACCTGATTTCAGTTGTCCGTACAGCAGTTGCTTTGGAATACGGTCACCTCCCATCCAAAGGATATGACCTAGCCAACGAGGCTGATTCAGAATCAGTATGGTTTCCGCTCAATACGTGTACGTTTGCCGTAATACCTCAGTGTTCAGAAACATGTCCGATCACTGAATACTCAAGTTGCGTCCCATATACTCCAAATGGAATTGTGATACACTGGAACCGCTGATACACCGTCCAAGCCTTGCTGCCGTACAGCAGTGTAGACAGCACCGTTGTGCGGTAGACGGACAGCTTAATGGCTATCTTAAGGTCGTGGTTCTTCCAAACACGTCTTTCAAGATATCCGGAAGCAATATTAGCCTTTGTCACGCAAGCTATCAGCTGGCGGTTCACCGACAAATCTGTGGACAATTTGCTGCCCAAGTAGCAAAAGTGTGCGCGGCTGTCAGCAACTTTTCCATCGATGCAAATTTCAGGCGCAGATGCAGGAACAACACATCAACTCGGAGAAGGTTGTAAGAAAGAAAGTGCTTTACCTTTGTTGATATCCGGTCCAAATTTGGATGCCGTAGTCGCGAAAGTCGTGGCCGTTTGCAGAAGTTCGCCTTCGCTCTGAGCAAACAGCGCGCTATCATCTGCGAACAGAAGTATGCGCATCGTTGTGGTGTGTAGCCGAGCTGGGGAGCCGAAACATCGACTATTCAACAGGCGCCCATCCGTCCGGCACTCAGCCTCAACTTTCTCTTTCTCAGAGGGCTGAAAAACAAGTGTTAGCATGCCAGTTAAATATAGACTGAATAGGGTTGGAGCTATGACACAACCTTGCTTTATGTCAGTGACAGTGTCAGAATCATCAGAGGTCGATCCATACGATTGTACTTTTGTCTTCATGTCCACATGCAACATTCGAATTAAATTAACGAACTTGCATCGGTATCCGAAGTCACAAAGCACCGTCCGCAATGCCTTGCGGCTTCCGAAATTAAACGCCTTGGTGCAGCCAACGCACAAGGTATGCAGAAGCTGGTTTCATTTCCGGCACTTCCCTCAAGGCTGTCGAGCAGCAAACATCAATTCGATCGTACTGCGACTCGCTCGAGATTTACACTGCTCCGGGGGAACATTGGCCTCCAAAACATCCTCATCCAATCGGTTTAGGCGGATTCTTGCAGGCATCTTGCTTGCGCAGGTCAGCAGGCTGGTGTCGCGACAATATACGACACCTCACAGTAGACAAACACATTTCCCGAAAGTGTCCATTCTGGAAAGAGGTTACAGTAAGGTAAAGATAACACTGGCATGTCTAGCGCACAATACATGAATTATTTTCAAAGATATCAATATACATTATACATAAGATAATAAGGGGTTTTACGAGTCGTTCATTTGTTGCATGCGACTGCGTGTGTGTCGACGTTTATACGTGCCACAGATCCCACGCACTTGCTTCTGGTTTGCTTGTGCGTTCAATGGCTGCATCCCTATTCTTCCTAGTTATTCTGGTGTGTCGGTTTCTGGTGTTTTTGAAGATCCATTCTAAATTCCAAGTAGTACATTTGATTCTGATTCGCTCGTATTTCTTCTTGTTAAATTCGCTTCTATCTCCTTTTGCGTCCGACTGGAACATATCGATTTGGTGCACATACTCTTGAAAGTGGTTAGCCCGTGCTCGTTTGTAAATCTGCAGTGACCATCGATCGTGTGGCTTCTCTAAGGATCCCGGTTGCAACCATGTTTTAGTGCTTGTCTGTTCTGTACGCATGATTCTGTGTACGCCTGCTATAGAAGGTCTGATATGAACTCAGTGCCACTTTCTTCAGCCGTGCAGCTGATTGCACGCAGCGAATGTTCACTCCTGTTCTAACGACCCATCTATTCCTCCATCATTCAAGGTCGATTGACTTGGACCTTTTCGATCGCTGTTTAACGCACTCGAGGTTTCCATGCACTTCTGACTTGGCACGCTTTTAATCGTCGCCGAGTGAGCTGTGGCCCACTTCGCGGTTCTCTTCTTTCTTCTCTTGATTGCAGCCGTTGGTCCCAGATTAGGCCAGAACTAACTGCGCATCACATTTCCTAATATTGCTGGAAATATACGGTTTGTTTCTAAACTCTGACGTGTTCCTTTCGTTCGATGTCTGATGGGACTACGTTCCGACTGCTTTTCAGGGAAGGTGTTTCAAATTGTTAGTGGACGAGGGTCGAGTGCATGCCCACTTGTCCGCTGCAAATCTTTCAAGGTATAGGTCGAAGTAGCTGCTTGCTTGAGTGCTTGATGATTGCTATATGTTAATAGAACGTTGGTGGCCACGTTCCTTGCTCTAGTTATTCCCTCCTTATTGGTTCGTCTCCTCACTTTAGAATTCTTTATACCGATCACGAGCCTTTCTTACATTCTGACACTACCACTCTAGTTACGCGCGTGGCAAACCATTTATCCAACGAATGTTGATCTTGACGTATTATCAAATATGGCTATCGTTTGCTTGTGGAAACTTGTTTCCATGTAGTTTTTCTCCTTTGTTTTCCACTGCCGGACCTTTTTTTATATGTACACTGGTTCCATTTTTGCCTGACCGCTTCGCCAGTACGTGACTGTTGCGTTTGATCATACTTACACGAACCGTTAATCTCGGAACTCCTATATTTGGCGGCTTCAGTATTGTGGTCTATTGTTGCTTTCCACTATTTGGTTTATCATATTGTTTTTGAACGTTAGCACCTTATTAATAAGAAACTCGCCAATACGACCGTCTTCCTCTTTGTGTCCGAATTGGTTGCTCGACGGGTTCAGAATTTATAGTGTAGTGAGATCACCTTCGAGGTCCCCAAAATTCTAAACTCCGCTTGACGTGACAGTTGCCTTGTCAGTACCACCGCGCCGGTTCACATTATCTTGTGAATGTGAATTTACTACAATCCACTAGCATCAGAGTTAGCGTGCCGGCATAGATATCACAGTTTTGCTCGTAGCTGTGTGATGAATCCGCATCATCTCTACTGCTGTAGGTTACATTCACTAAGATAACAATGTTGAGCTATTACCGTTAGGTACGCCGTTTAATCAGTCTAACGCTTGTTCAAATTCTGAAGGTCAACTGGAATTATCCGTCGACGTACTCTTCCTCCCTGGCGGCTGCTGTGCGGTTGTTCTCAAGGTGCTCTCACGTCCAGCTCCCAAGCACCTCTTAATTGTTACGTTGAAGTCTGCAGTGAACGGTGGGTAAATCAATAAATAAGGTTTGTTTGCAGATTCATCGTCTTCTCCCTGCGACTTCCGATTCACGGTAACGTAAGGTTGGGGAAACTCTGGGCTGACGAATTCAGGAACTAGCACCACAGTAGACGCTTGTTACTTACAGACGCGACTATCGTGGATCCAGGATATCGATATACGTTGCGAGAAGATTAAGCGTTGCTCGAACAACTACTAGAAGTCCGGGATCAACAGTGCTCGATAAATCCGCGTCGATGTAGACCAAATCTATCTACCAACTGGGTGAAAGCTATCAGTCCTTCTACAATGGCCGAGCTAATCGAAGTTGACACGCGTGATTTTCGAGGACGTTCTACTGGCCACCAATCGACCAAAGCTTCTCCAAGGACAACCGTGTCACTGAGCTTGCCTGCTGTACCTCTCTGTGTAGAGAATTGTACTGTTCCCTATCTCCAACACTTGAGCAGTGTTCCCCAGGTGACCCACATTGATAACGATATCGAAATTTATTTAAATGCTTCCGATGACTCTGCTTCAGTTCATTCTTTGCATGTGCCAGTTTTTCTAAGGAGTCGCATGATTTTAGCAGGGACGTGTCTGTGATTGTTCAGCTGTCTGCTGTGTCGTATGATTGTGATTTAAAAAATTCTTTTACATATTAAAACAAAAAAACCTCCTACGGCACAATAGGCACATCTTACACTTTTCCGAATATTCCGTCCACCATCATTCAGATGATATTCCAAACTCACATATTAACGGTATACCAATGACAGCATTCACTTCCTGCGCATAATTTTCAGCACAAGGAGGATTTAAAAGAAACCCCACACTCTATCGTGCAACTAAAAAGTGCGTGTTCAGAAAGAAATGGGTGTAGTTTATGAACCTTTGACGCACGAAGCAGAATACAGATATATCCACCACCATTGTGCGCTCAAAAACGACTAATCAAAACGTTGAATCTTCCATGGCCGTGTACGCAAACCCAGGATAGAATGACTGCGTAGATGTGACGCATCGCTCGCAGACTTCGTACAACTCACGCGGCCAATGTTACGTAACTAAGTCTCATGCCTTAAACCAGACAAACAAGCAAAAACTGTTGACTGACATCCTTCGCTTTAGTGATATGTCATCTACCACCCCCATCTAACCCATATAAATGTGTTGTATTTAGCCTGATGATGAAACACCGAAAACGAGCTTGTGTGCTACGCATTCCTTCTAATGAGAAAACAGATAGTTCGGTTGCCCCGTAGTTTCAGTCCAAAAAATTCGGTTTTACATTAATTTACATCTTACACGGTTATGTGGGGTCAGTTTCTTAAATACCCCAAGGATACTCTGAGGACAGTGTCCAAATGCATCTTCAGAGTGTTTCACCATCACGTGATATAACCAGCTCTGGAAAGCCGTTTAAGTAAATCGGCTTTGGCGAGGCAGATCAGAAGGTTGCAAACTCCACCGAACGATTGGGCAGACTCTAGCGCAGGACTTCGTCAACTGCCGGGAATCGTCGAAGAGTTGAAAATCTTGCGAACTGTTCTGCTGAGGCGAGGGTTCTCGCATCCATCCGTCGCGGAACTTTTTTTTCACACGACGGATATTTATCGGATTAGGAAGAAGAACGCAACCTCACACGTTAAACAAGAAAAAATGGGATTATCATATTTACTATGGAGAATAATATGTATGCGGCATTTTTTTAACAAACAGTTCGTGCGATATTGTTATTCTTGCTATGATTATTGAAACATATATTAAGTCCTTCATTTCACCACGTATAAACCAAGATTTTCGCTTTCTGACGCAAATATTGTGTAACGCGGACCACATCTGGGAAACAATAATGAAAACCCCGAATCGCTGTGATTCAGCAAACCCAACCGCACCCAGGACCTCTCTGAATTACGATATGAGTTGGTTGGATTAATCGCAGTGAAGTAGTAAACTTAGCGATGTATAAGATTAGCCGAGTTCGCGTAGTACCCAATGGTTCTAACAAACCAACATTTCCGAAATTACTTGTCTTACTGCTGAATAGATGCCAATGCACATCACTGCAAATACTTGGAGTATAGCACAAACTAGAACGCCCTTGAAGAGACAGCAGTGAGGCCTAAACGACAGAACATAAGGCACCTAATGTGCCGTTAACCAATACGGTGTTTCAAGGACAAAACGAGTTGATGACGGCGGTCTGGGAGCAGAGACAGATGCTACGAATACTTCTTGAAATACTGAAATGTATTGTTCAGGACATGTATGTGGAGTTTATCGAATGCAATAATTGTGTCGTCATGCGTTAGTACACCTAAACGTCAAGCGAGCAGGCACCGGAGCAGAAACGTTCGAGTGCGCGGGTGACATGCCGGTAACCATACTCGTTCAAACAAATGTTTGAGCGCATACAAAATGTGGGGAGGAGAAAGAGTACAAACGCTAACTGCAACTTCAGCGCAGTTAACAATAAACAAATAGGGTCGCTACAGAGCTCGCCCGCTAGAAGACAACCAGAGTGTTGACTTCGATAATGTAATAGTTTTCCAGTTAACTGGAACTGTTGACTCGAGCATGAATGGTCTAATTTACTCCTGCCACACAGCTCGCGTCAACGTCCAGTAGAAAGAGGGAGGGAAAACAATTGAAAGTGGTTGGGAGGGCACGGTTTGGCGGGTCAATAATTGTAGGCAGAAGGGGAATTGGGAACAGACACGTTGTGGTCGGGCTAGTAAGGCCGTGGCTCTGTTCACGTCCATCGCAGGCGATCTTCACAGGAATTCGAGCTTTCCAGCGTCTTTTCGCAATGCACGCCCTCAGTGCCCCATGTAGTCGATGGATAGTTAATTCCAGGTAGCTAGAATGTACAGTGCTCATAAACTGAAAACGATAACCTCACCGGGATTTCTGATTCCATGGCATTCGACAAGATAAGACTTTCTTTTGCTTTTCGAAAGAAAACGTCTCGTCGACAGTCTGCTGTAGGTCAGGCCATCTAAAATCAACTTGGTAAGGGAGTGTGACAACAAAAATTAGATACGGCGGACGTTCACGTAATCTGCGAATCGCACTGGCCTCCGCAAATCTCGCCCACGTCTGCTCTGGGGGCTTGGCCCCGTCGAGGCAGGCGGAGTCGCGAATGAAACCGAATCTGTACCAACTCTAGGTGATGTACTGACCGAAGAGGGCGTTGCTGCTCGCGAATCAGTTTCCTTATCGAGTACCTCTATAAAAGCTGGCTTCAGTCTATCGATAGAGGTCACCTCGCGTTCACCATTGCGTTCCAACAGGAAAGTCTTAGCATAGCGTGCGAGTACGCGGAACGGTCCGGTATACGGCGGGTACAAAAGTCGTCGAGGAGAAACCGCACGAACCAAAACATGAGACCAAGTTGACAGACGAGGATGCACGTGCGTTGGCGTCGTCTGTTCTCTCGGTGGAAGTGGTCGGAGTCGCCTCATGTGTTTGGCTAACCGCTAGCCGTAATCCGCGAAGTTGATAGTTCCCGTTGCGCGTGGGGCAACCAACTCGCCGGGTAAACGTGATAAGCACCCATACACTAACTGAGCGCGGGTGGTATGCAGGTCTGCCTTCAGCGTGTTACGGATACCTAACAAGACTAGTGAAAAAACCTCGTGCCATGAGGGGTTGTTGCCAGCGGATAGTGAACTTTTCAATTGACGATGAAAACGCTCAACCAACCCGTTGGCTGCCGGGTGGTAAGCTGTTGTGCGAATTCTAATACAGCCTGGTGTGTTAAGGTCTGGAGTAAAGACCAAGTCAAAATGTGACCCGCGATCGGTGGTCACTACAGCAGGGCAACCAAACTGAGCGACCCAACGCTCAAAGAATGCCCGTGCGACGGTTTCCGACGAGCAATTCGGAATTAGTTTAGCCTCTGGTCANAAGAATGCCCGTGCGACGGTTTCCGACGAGCAATTCGGAATTAGTTTAGCCTCTGGTCAACGTGTAAACTTGTCTACGCATGTCAAGATATAAGTGTATCCATCAGAGGGTGGCAGGGGTCCGACCAGGTCGACATTCACATGATAGAAACGCTCATCGGAGGCTGCAAAACTTTCAGCTGGGGTGCGCGTGTGACGATGGATCTTATACCGCTGGCAATGTATGCATGCTTCCGCCCATGTGCGGACGTCGCAATTGACGTTGCGCCAGACGAAGCGCTGCGTGACCATTTTGACTGTTGAACGTATGTCAGAGTAAGACATGTTGTACAACGCATCGAAAATCCGGCGGCGGAAGGCCAATGGAATAATCGGACGAGGGATGTGTTTTGAAGTGTCACAAATAATCATACCTCCGGAGGAATTCATGGGAACTGGACAGGCGGAGTTGTTCTACCTCCGGGTCGTTGTCCTGTGCGGCTGCGATTGCCACAAGCTCTACTGGGCTTTCTGTCGTGCTCAATGCAGTATTAATGCGCAAGAGAGTATCGGCAACTGGGTTCACAATACCTGGAATATGACGAATATCGGCCGTGACCTGAGCGATATAATCCAGGTGTCTGGTATCTCTGAGGGAATACTTGTCCGTTGTCGAGCGTAACACGTACGTTAGCGGCTCATGGTCTGTGATTACGATAAGGTCCCTGCCTTCAAGGACATGTCGAAAATGGCGGATGCTGAAACATACCGCTAACAGCCCCTTCCCAAAAGCACTATGCCGCGACTCAGTCGGTTGTAACCGTTTAGAGGAGAAGGTTAGTGGGCACCAGTGGGCACCGAGTTGCTGCTGCAGCCACGTCTGATGCATCCACGCTTAGTGCCAAGGGAGAAGACGTATGATGATGCGACAGCGATGCTATATTGGCGATAGTCCTTTTTAAATCAATGAAGGCCATTTTTGCGGCCGTTGGGAATAAGAGTGAATGTGCCTTACCTCTGAGTAGGTCGGTGAGCGGTTGCATTAGACGGGCCCGGTTAGGGATGAAACGACGGCAAAAATTCACTGAAACATCGAAACGGCAAAGTTGTTTGAACGATGTGGGCTCCGGGTAGCCCACTATTGTCTGTACTTTGTTGAGGAGAGGTTCGATCATGCTCGCGGATATACTGTGACCTAGGAAGGCTACGCGGGACGCTCCGAAAGAGCATTTAGCTAGGTGTATTGTCACCTCATGATGCGACAACCGGGTGAATAATGAACGCAAGTGTACGCAATGTTCCTTCTGCGATGAGCTAGCCACCAAGGCATCATCTAAGTGCGGATAAACACCGTCCAGTCCACGACACACGTCGTGAATAAAACGTTGGAAAGTCTGAGCGGCGTTGCCCAGACCAAACGGCATGCGTAAGAAATTGAAAAGTCCGAACGGTGTTATGACTGCCGTCTTTGGGACATCTTCGGGGGCTACAGGAACCTGGTTGTAAGCGCGCACTAGGTCAATTTTTGTGAATATCTGTTTCCCCGACGTGTTTGCCGTCAAGTCCTGAATGTGAGGAATTGGATACCGATCGGGATTGGTTGCGTTGTTCAACGCCCGATAGTCGCCGCACGGGCGCCAGTCGTTATCAGTCTTTTTAGGCACCATGTGCAATGGCGAAGCCCACGGACTATTGGACGGACGGATAATGCCGAGTTGGATCATATACTCAAATTCGGCTCGGGCAATTTTGAGCTTATCGTGAGCTAAGCGACGTGGACGACTTCGAACTGGCGACGCTCGCGTGACAATGTGATGCGGGACGTCGGTTGTTACGGCCGGTCGTTCGTTAGCTGGGTGGATCAGTTGAGAAGACTTCGGATAAAATTTTCCCATAAGGCTCGCAAACTAGGGGATTGGCTAGCATAGGACCGATCACAGCCACGTGCGACGGCCTGCCCCGAACGTTTACTTTTGTCAAGGTATCGATCAGATGCGATCGACGTGCGTCGACCAGTAAATCGAAATGTCGGAGGAGGTCGATACCAACGATAATGAAAGGAATATCGGTCACAAGAAAAACCCAGGGTAAATCGCGTCAAAGACCGAAACGTCGTCTCCGTATGTGCCTATGACGTGTCTGACCACTTGAACTTGCCATTTGTTTTGTTCGCTTTGCCATGACAACTCTGTTTCATATAAATGTTATGTATTTGACCTAATGATGAATAACCCAAAACGAGCTTGTTCGCTACACCATTTTTCTGATGAGTACTTTGGGGATTTTTAACCGCCGAAATTTAGCTTCAACAGCCAACAACCGAAGATTCTAGTGGGCGTATCGTTCGCAGCTCGAAGAGTAGTGCCGGATTCTGATCGCGCACCCATTACTGAATGCGGGATGACACCAACCTCCGCTCCTGTGTCGATTAAAAAAAAAGCATTTTGGAGGTTAAATCCCTCAAACAAAAATGACGACTGCTGTTTGACTGACTTGTGGCTGTCGTCGTTAGAACACACTGGCCTGCTATTTTAAAGGTTTGTTAGCACGACGGCTACATGGCGATCGGCATCGTCTTGCGTTTTCGCCATACGTCTCATGACACCAACAAACTGCCGACTTTTAGTCCGGGCGATGATCGGGCACGCGTTGGAGGAATTCTAGACGGCGACCTATTACGTTATTACGTTGAATGCTGGCACGAAGATCAGCCAGTTCACGCCGCAACTGAGCTATCTCGGCGTTTGTTTATAAAGGGTCGCATTCACGGCATTCCGATGCTTTCCGCAGGCTTGCTACTTCGGCCTCCTTCGTGGCCAACAAATGGTCCGCCGGACTGTTGGAGTTAGCTGTTTGCCCAACTACTGCTGGCTGCCCTGTGCCTCAGAAACGCTCATGTACTGCGTCGGTCGAAACCGCTAGGTCACTTAACGAACGTGAGGGTAACACGGAAAGTAGCCCCTGTGTGTACTCAGACAGTCTTTGCATCCGCAACTCTTAAAAAGCGACTCAGGCAACTGTGATTTGCCTGCTACATGTATCTCCCGAAGAAGAACCGACGGCTTCTTGTCCCCTAACTGTAGCCGTTGGAACGGTTGTTCCAAACGCATTTTATCAGGTGGCTGCGTTTCTTTATGAATCGTTTGCTTAGCGAACTCATAACGATAGGTTGTCGACCCTAATAAGGTATCACTAATCAGGTTCAGTATATCTTGGGGAAGACGCGGTATAAACTGCGAGAACTCGTCCGAGTCATTTGTTATGCGCCGGTTGCCGAACTCTATTTCCAGCACAGTGAAACACAGCTCTGAGTCGGGATCCCCGGAAGCGGGAACAGCTAGAGTGATCAACGATGCGGAAGACGAGAATTCGGACTTGACCTCTTTAGTGTTCATAGCGACCGAGCAAATGAAAACGGATATATAAATACATATATATGCGTTGTATATACAATATGCACACCCAGGAAGTAATGAGGGGAGAGAAAAAATGAACGCGGGTATACACTGATATATATTCTAAACATGCTAACCAATTTGTGGAGTTCAGACGGGCTATGGCCGGTCAGTTACAAACAACGCGACGAGTACACAAGAAATACCTTGCCGACACGTTAAATCGACGAGAGCAAGCGAAGAGCGAGATGAAACGTTAGTACAGCTAAACGTCAAGCGAGCAGGCACCGGAGCAGAAACGTTCGAGTGCGCGGGTGACATGCCGGTAAACATACCCGTTCAAACAAATGTTTGAGCGCATACAAAATGTGGGGAGGAGAAAGAGTACAAACGCTAACCGCAACTTCAGCGCAGTTAGCAAAAAACAAGTAAATAATATATATTTCCCAACGCATATTTTGGAAGCACGCTTGGTTATGCGCGATCACTGTGGATATTTGCAAACCATACATAAACGAATAATTCAACAGTAGCACAAACGTGAAGTTTCTTGCAAGAATTACGTGGTCAAAGAGAAAACGACTGTAGTTTATGGAACTTCCACGCACGCAACAGAGAAATAGATAGTTCGCTCATTTCACCGATTCAGTCTAAAAATATGGGATGTTACACTAATTCACTGTTTACAAGGTTGTGGGATGAGAGATTTTTCAAATATTTCAAGGTCACTCCGGGAGGGTGTCCAAACGCACTTTCGGAATATTTTGCTGTTGGGGAATAAAATTGGCGTCCGAAAATTGTTAAGATAGATCGGCTTTGGCGAGGCATGGCGGAAAATCCCAAAATCAAGCGAACGAATGGGCAGATTTCAACGCAGCATTTCGTCGATTGCTCGAAAACGTCACAAAGTTGAACATCTCGTGAACCGTTCAGCTTAGACGAAGTTCACAAGATGTTCAACTTTGTGAAGTTTTCGAGCAATTGACGAAATGATGCGTTGAAATCTGCCCATTCGTTCGCTTGATTTTGGGATTTTCCGCTACAAGCAAAATTTGGTGATGGTCGATAGCATTATTGAAGAAGAATTGCGTCTAAAGTTGGAGGAGCTAAGGTTTGTGAGGGCACAACTAGAATTTCGCAAGAGGTTGAAGGAAAGGTCTGATTTTGGTAAGACTGAGGAGCCAACGGAGAGGGTGGATGCAAGCGGCATCCCATCTGGCTCGTCATGTAGACATACTTACGGGTTCTAAGGGAGCTCCATGTAGTAGTATGTGCGCAATTCAGCTATCAGCGTGAGCTTGAAAAAAATCAAGCTAGAACCCTTTGAAGGGTCGCCCTTAAAATTCCATAGCTTCATGTAAAATTTTGAACTCAACGTGACTAACGGGTTGAGTGAAAAAGGACAAATTTCCTTGCCTTATTTATTATTGTAAGGGTCGAGCTAAGGCAGCTATCGAACGTTGCGTATTGCTGCATATCAGAGGAGGATTTGCTGAGGCGACCGGACTAATGAGATGACGATTTGGAATGCCGCGTGAGATTATTCAGGCTATCACCAAGGACGTGTTTAACGGTCCGAGGCTTGTCATAAGAGACACCGAGGGTCTTCAACGTTTAGCCACTCAGATGAAGGGTTGTCAGTTGACGCTGTTCCAACTGAACCACTCGTCTGAGTTAAGTTGTTCAACCAACCTTCTGTGTATCGTTGATAGACTTCCTCGCCCATTGCAAGAGAAGTGGGCGGAGGCGGCTTACTCTGTTATAAACACTGGCCGGGAGCCTTCTTTCAACGACTTACTTGAGTCTATAGAGAGACGGTTCTCGATTTCTAGTAACCTATATGGTAAACTCATCGCCCGTTCAGTCCAGGACCGCATCAGTGGAAAGGAGACCGCGCGCTTCCACGAGGATACTCAACGGCGGTCGCGTGTGTCAACCGTCATCAGATTGGTAAATAAGCCACACCAATGCGCAGTATGTGGTGACCATCATGATTTGCCGACATGCCGGCGATTTGAAAGCATGTCATTAGAAGGAAGACGCGATGTTCTGAGAAAGTGTAAACGATGCTTCGTTTGTCTACTGCCAAACCACACAGCCAAGTTTTGCAGAATCCGTATACAGTGTTCACGGCCCCTATGTCGAGGGCGACATCATACCCTGAGGCATGCAGACCCGGCGCCTTCTAGAACTGAGGTCGAAGTGAAGGAGTAGAGCTGCGGAGCCACCTCTTTGCATGAGAGAGGGGTTCATCCAGGTTTCGTGCCTGCCAGATTAATTGGTGCGTTCGGGACGGTTAAAACGTATGCTCTTCCAGATAACGGGCCCGATACCACACTCGTAGATGAGATTTAGCCGAGTGACTTGGACTGCCAACATGTAACCGAAATCTTAGCATCCGTACACTGAATGAGACGGCTACTATCGAGTGCCAAGAGCTGAGTTTGGAAGTCGAATCTTTAAATGATGGAAGTAGGATCAAGGTCGACAAGGCCTTTACTAACAAGGGTCTTCCGGTTGAACGGGTAGAAACCATATCCGAGGATGAAGTTCAGCGGTGGCTCCATTCGGCCGGTCTGCCCATCACCTCTTTAAGGTAAGGTAAAGTCGGGCTACTAGTAGGTTGCATCGTGCCGGAAGCACAATTAGTAATAGATCAGCGGGCTGGAAGTAGGCGTCAGCCATACGCTGTAAAAACCATCTTGGGCTGGACCTTGCGAGGTCCCGTGTCACTCTCAGCAAACAGCAGGGCTTACGTTTATTGCTTAAGGGGTGCTGAGTTAGCACGATTGGTTCAGAGTTTCTCGAGCGCGGACTTTCCGAAGAGGTGGTTCATCCCCGTGATGATCAGCGAACTGAGCGTATCGTAGAGTCCACAGTTGCGTTCAAAGACAGTCGGTATGAGATCAGCTTGCTGTGGTGGTTTGACAGTGTAAACCTTCCCGATAACCAGTGGTTGGCTCAGAAATGTCTAGATTTATTAGGTGTGAGACTTTCTCACGATGCTGAATTTGCACGTAAATACAGCGAGATTATCAAGGCGCACGTGTCCAGAGGTTATATATCCAGAGTTGACAGCAGTGAGGATAAGACCTTTCGTTGATGGTACTCGCCTCACCACCTGGTGTTGAATTCGAATAAACCTGGGAAGGTGCGGATAGTATTCTATTGCGCAGCGAAATACAAGGACACCTCTTTGAACAAAGTGCTGCTGCAGGGGCCAGTTCTGACGAACGACCTAGTGGGTGTGCTCTTACGGTTCCGAAAGGGTTTAGTAGCTTTGTTCTCAGACAGAGGAAATGTTTTTGGAGGTGAAGGTCCCTGAAAGGGACCGGTGGGCATTGAGCTTTCTTTCGTGGAGTAATGAACCAATGTCTGGCTCACCGGACACGTATGAGATTATGGTCCATCTTTACGGGTCTACTTCTTCTCCCGTCTGCGCATCATATGCGCTCAGGAAGACTGAAATTGATAATTGACATCGGTTTCGAAAGCTGGCTAGCCAAACTATGTTTGGGAACTTTTACATTGAAGACTGCTTGGTATCAGTGGATGCTCTTGAAGATGCCAGATGTGTAGCGTCTGATTTGCGCGAAATGCTTCTCCTGGGTAAATTTGAATTAGTAAAGTGGAAGTCCAACATAGCAGAAGCGCTGTGGGATATACCACCGAATGAAATGGGATCTGTATCGGCAGCACTGGGCCTAGGTGATCACAATCACCAGAAGGCCCTTGGGGTCCAGTGGCAAGTATCGGAAGACTGCTTTAAGGTTCACATATCTTAACCGAAGAAGCCATTCACTCGGATAGGCTTCTTAGCCTGTATCGCGTCAGTTTACGACCCATTGGGGTTGATCGCTCCGCTTGTTCTCCGCGGTTGGAAGTTACTCCAGGGCTTATGTGGTGCAAATATCGGGTGGGATACACCCTTAAATGAAAAGTGCCCAGGTGAGTGGGAAAGATGGTCACGGGTTGTAGCGACGACAGACTTAGTTACTGTACCGCTTTTTATCAGACCCCAGGGGAAGACGCCGACACGTTCGGAGTTGCACATGTTTTCCTACGCTTCCGAGACGGGTTATGGAGCCGTCGGCTATCTCCGAGACATCTTGGGAGATGGCCGCAATTTTTGCTGCTTCTTGATGGGGTAGTCCCGTATTGCACCTTCAAAGCACTTGTCTATCCCAAGGTTGGAAATTACAACCGCAGTGTTGGCGGCCGACCTTATGTGATCCATAGTAATTGAACTCAGGATAACCTTTGATAACATCACGCTCTGGGCAGACACCGTCATCATGTTGGAGTACTTGAGGAA
Source organism: Paragonimus westermani (assembly GCA_008508345.1). Lineage (NCBI taxonomy): Eukaryota > Metazoa > Platyhelminthes > Trematoda > Plagiorchiida > Troglotrematidae > Paragonimus > Paragonimus westermani. The sequence continues at coordinate 430,278 of QNGE01000105.1, forward strand.
CACCGCTTGTCGCTTCGTCACATTCGTGGCAGACCGTGTCCAACTAATTCGTGACTACACCCAGAGCTGCCGATGGCGACACATTCCGTCCGAGTTAAAACAGGCAGACAGCTTCGCGAGGAACCTGTGATGCTAGTTCCCAAGGAATTTACACGTGGCTAATTGGTCCAGCCTTTCTATGGGAACTTGAGAATTCGTGGCCACCGGACAATCCCCTCCAGGTGACTGAAGCTGATGAACTCGAATTAAAGAAGGTGATAGTAGTAGCCAGTGTTAATGACGCGCAATGGTATGTGGATCTTGTTTCGCATTACTCTCGCTGGTACCCCCTACTCCGTGCGGTATCGAGGTTAATATGTCACAAGAACTGTTTATTTCGCATGAAGGCCGGTCGACAGTGTTCCACTATGCTGGGTCCTTTGCGTAAGTTAGAATTGGACCTGATTTGTGAATCCACCGACCAAATGAAGCAACAAAGCGACTTTCGTAATGGCTGTACGAAACACTCCAAAGGCCGACGGGGTATGGATATGATTATCAGACACTATCACGAGATCGAAGGTCACATGGAGACTAATCACGTCTTATTATCCATCCGAAGGAGGTTTTTGATTGTCAAGGGCATGACTAGTGTGCGCCACGTTCTGCTGAAATGTATGAAGTGCAAGATGTTGGCAGCGAAGCCGTGCCAACAAGTGATGATCCCACTTTCCATTGATCGCACAACGCCTGATGGTGCCCCATCCACAACCTGTGGCGTGGAGTATTTTGGACCCCTTGAGGGTCGAATTGGGAGGAGCATTTGTAAGAGATGTCTGTCTCTTCACGTGTTTAAGGACAAGAGGTATACATTTGGAAGTAGCACAGTCGATGTCAACGGACTCCTTTCTAATGGCTCTAATGAGGTTCATTGGACGTCGGGGTGTGTCGGAAGTCATGTATGGTAATAACGGATCCAAATTTGTGAGTGAAGTAGCGATTGACTGTAAATAAGCTGGACGCTGGAAACGTTCAGCTTAGTCCTCAGAACGCCGTAGGCAACAGACACAACCACCGTTACGGTTAATGTTCGGCGAACTGTGTCGGCTTTGACAAGAGCAGCTATCGGTAGTCGATGGAATAGTGTGTCAATTCCATTTGGTGCTGAATGGTTCGCGTTGGTAACGGTTGTTTAATGTCTCCGCGAAAGAACCGCTTTCGAGCTGAGAGTTCCGACTAGTGGTCGCTTTTATCAAGCAACCTTGAGGTCCTACCAAGGCACGTCCCACGGCCTCCGAGCGGACATCTAAGATAGAGACGGCCTCCAGCCTTCACGTGACGCGGTCGGTCACCGATCTGAGATGACGGAGGACCCACTATATCGATGTGGAACCACGAAGTTGAGCGATAGATGGGTAATGTCAAAAATAAGGGCTGATACATGACAACGAATCTTCGCTTATTTACAGGCTGAGCAAAATCATATCCAGGTTCTGAATTCTTTTTCATGCCGGACCAAAGGCATCTGTCAAAGTTTAGCTTGGCCCGGGTGTCAGAGTGAGTGATATTACCTAGGGTGTGCCAGCTGCTACGCGCCGAAGGGTTAACGGCATAGACGGGAGGGGATGTCTAACGGAAATTTTTCAGAGGATTGTTTCGAACGAAGTCATTAATGTCAATCCACATAACGCAGGGAAGTCTACTGACAGGACGTGCACTAATCAAACTGCATGCACTGTGCATTGAACTTAGCTAGTAATTTAATGGCACTTTGACCAAACACTGTTGATACTGGTGTCATGGTATATGTCCAAACGTTGTTTTCGCCAGAGACGTGTGGTAAGTCCGTAGATAACTGGGTTGACGCGCACCGCCTGGCGACTGACTGGTTCAAAATGCGTGTACCAATGGTTCTTGATATGTGAGAATTACATACTGGTGATTTTCAAAAGCGCGTCAAAAGCTGCGAATGACTATGTAAGCAGTTAGTTACTCGTGACTCAAACTACTTTGTTTGGTTTCCGTGTGTAGTTGGTATCCGTAGAAAACACAAGGGATCTACGAGCCTATCGACAAACTATGGGAGTGCGGAACCAAAAGCAGTTTTGGACGCGTTCATGTCCCCAATGGGAGTGATGCTGAAGTCAGAGTGATGTAGTGTTACTGCAGTATTACTGATGTGATCAGAATGGACGTTAGCCACTGTCAACAACCTGACGCTGTTGCTGGTATGGTCTCGGAATATGTTGGTTGAGGGCTTTGTCAGCTTGAAGTGATGTGGAATAAATCGTCAGCAATAATAGGCTACTCTGCTGGGGCGAATGGGAGCTATGTGTGCTGCAGGCTGTGGGAAGTCGTTAATAGCTTACATTCTATCGACCACCGGCTAAATGATGTGCCGGTCGGCCTGAGTTTTCTCTATTGCAGGTTGGTTCGAAACACACTTATCCGCATTACCGGGGATGCTGAACTTTGCGACTTCCTAGACAGCTGTCATAGAGAGGTGTTACGTTCTTCTAAATGGATGCTCTCTACCAAGAAGTTATAGTTTTAGAAGCTAACGAAGCCCGAATCCGTTCCAACATCATTTATGAAGCGCTGGATAGTCAGAACGGCGCTTCTTAAGCCAAACGTCGTGCGTGGGAGATGAAACAGGCCTAACAATCTGATGATCACTCACGTTAAGATATTTCCAGTGTCGATTGGGTTCTGCGGTGAGCCCGAACCAAATCAATTCTTGCGAACTCCGTAGTGTCCTTAAGACAGGCCGTTTTGTCCTGAAAGTGCAAAATCAGGTAACCTGCAACTGGTAAGTGCGTAGTAGTTTCCAACTGGCGCCGATCTCTTGATATTTTTGATATCTGGACTGATGATACTCAGCGCCAGCCTCCGCTTGAACTTCGCGCGAGGTATTTTCTGCTTATCTGGTGTTAAACAAACACGGGCTTACCAGTCGCGTTAATGTGGGGTTGTGTTGCACTTGTGAACGACGGTAACAATGTAAGGTGACTGACTACGCTAGGAAAGTGTTCGGTGAGTGATGCGCTCTTTTTAACTGTGTTGATACACGGAACTGACCGATGCTGTGTTGCTCAAAATCTGGGTCCATCAGCCTGAGAAATTGTGCATATTTAGCAAGTGGAAAAGCTGGTGAAAATTTATGCCGATGATTCAAAACTGAACCTCCGCTTGTAAGGTTAAACGCGCCTGCGTAGTTCGGTTGCGGCACTCTGGTGGAAAGTAGCCGACCTCTATATCGGGACCAATGAGGCACAAAACTCTAAATTCACGGTCTGCAGTGAAAAGCTGATGAACATTGGGCCCAGTAGCATCGATAGCCCCAATATGCTGGCCGACTAGCTTCCTTGGCTTTACCCACGGCCGCAAAAGAATGGAGTACGACTACCGGTCTGTTGATGACATTGTCGATAGTAAAGGTTGAGGGTTACCTCGACCGCATGTTGGATGCGGGAAGTGGAATGAGATGACTGTCGGTTGGGATGACGCGACGGACTAGGTGGCCATGAGCTTTGAGTACCGAGTGCCTGGAATTGATGTATGAACCCCTTCTAATGGTTGTTTAAAATTGACTGCTTTCCACCCAGTGAATGATATGAACCTAGGGGTTTTGATCACATGGTCGAACTACCTCAGTTCCGTGGCACTATTTTGTCGCTTGAACAGGACTTCCAGCTTTAGGAACCAGGTTCAGAGATTAATGTGCTTAAAAAGCGCGACCGAAACTGACAGTTTGCTTAAAAGAACGTTTAGCGAGGTCACAAACTATTATTGCATAAGTAGCAAGGAACGACTCGGTTAAAATTAGGTACACAAATGTGCAAGACTTAACTCACGACATTCAAGTAGCATATACTGCTAATCCCGGACGTCTAGTAGTTGTTCGAGCAACGCCTAGTCTTCTCGCAACGCTTATCGATATGCTGGATCCACGATATTTGCGTCTATATGTAACAAGCGTCTATAAATTCTGAGCCCGTCGAGCAACCAATTCGGACACAAAGAGGAAGACGGTCGTACTGGCGAGTTTCCTATTAATAAGATGCTAGTGTTCAAAAAAATATGATAAACCAAATAGTGGAAGACAACAACAAACCTCGATATTGAATCCACCAAGTATACAAGTTCCGAGATCAACGGTTCACGTAAATATGACCGAGTGCAACAGTCACGTACTGGCGAAGCGGTCAGGCGAAAATGAAAATAGAGTACATACAAACAAAGGTCCGGCAAAAGAAAGTAAGGGAGAAAAACTACGCGGAAACAAGCATTACAAGTAACAGTATCAAGATTTAATAATACATCAAGATCCGCATTCATAGGAGAAATGATTTGTTACGCGCGTAACTTGAACGGTAGTGTCAGATTGTAAGAAAAGCTCGTAATCAGCATAGGTAATTCGAACTCAAGGAGACGAATCAATGAGAAGGAAATAGATAGAGCAGGGAACGTGAACGACATTCTATCAACACAACAATCATCAAACACTCACGCAAGCAGCTACTTCAACACATGGCACGCCCGGGTTAAGGTTTAGGACAACGGATCCTTTGGTCTTAGAACTGAGGGACCGTCCGGATGATCGTAGACTGGAATTAAAGGTCTATTGTAAGATATCCGCACCAAATGTAGTACGAATGAAGTCGAATAGTTTGGGCGTCGTGTTTAACATGTTATTGATAAACAGATAGGGAATAATACAACGTTTCGAGCAAGTTGTGGTACCCTACTTTCAACCACCTCGGGTGGCCTTCCTCAGGAGGAAGGCCACCCGAGGTGTTTCAAACGTAGAGTATTACAACTTGCTCGAAACGTTGTTATTTCAAATCTGTTTATCAATAAACGTCTGTTATTCATAATTCTTTCAACCTCAATCAAATAAGCGTAGGAAGCCTCATTCAACACTACTTGTTCCCTTGTAAAGGCCTGCATGACCCGTCGAACTGTGCGAATCATGCGCCCCCATGTTCCACTCCAATGGATAGCAGCGGGTTGATTAAAGTGCCAATCGATACCACGGACCACCAGAGTCCGACGGACATTTTGTTTTGGTCTAAGCCAAGTGATTTCCACCTTAGGTCTGATTCCGCCCCCACAAATTTGGATCCGTTATTACCATACATGACTTCCGACACACCCCGACGTCCAATGAACCTCATTAGAGCCATTAGAAAGGAGTCCGTTGACATCGACTGTGCTACTTCCAAATGTATACCTCTTGTCCTTAAACACGTGAAGAGACAGACATCTCTTACAAATGCTCCTCCCAATTCGACCCTCAAGGGGTCCAAAATACTCCACGCCACAGGTTGTGGATGGGGCACCATCAGGCGTTGTGCGATCAATGGAAAGTGGGGTCATCACGTGTTGGCACGGCTTTGCTGCCAACATCTTGCACTTCATACATTTCAGCAGAACGCGGCGCACACTAGTCACGTCCTTGACAGTCAAAAACCTCCTTCGGATGGATAATAAGACGTGACTAGCCTCCGTGTGACCTTCGATCCCGTGATATTGTCTGATAATCATATCCGTACCCGGTCGGCCTTTGGAGTGTTTCGTACAGCCCTTACCAAAGTCGCTTTGTTGCTCCATTTGGTCGGTGGATTCACAAATCAGGTCCAATTCTAACTT
>QNGE01000106.1:0-18243 GCA_008508345.1 Paragonimus westermani
CATTTGCTGAACACCGGGGAATCAGTCGCAGTTCGGATATTTATTCCACATCTGTGTGTGCGAAAGGGAGATGTTCGGACCCTGTTTCCAATATTGAAAACGTTCTTGATCTGATAAATACGAAAAAGAATTTGGAACCTGAATTATACTCACATCCATGACTGTGTTCTGGAAGTGATTACACTACTCACCAAACATTACAAAGACTGGTAAGGCCGATTAGGGGAACATCTAACTCGGCCGAACTTCTCGTATTAGTTCGGACGCAAAGCCTACCTGTATCTTCAGTCACAAGAGATCAGCAAATGCTTGCCGCCTCGCACTGTTGTTATCAATTCATGTGTGCGCTCAATGAAAGTTGTATGCGCAGAACCCAGGGATGGTTAAGGGAGATATATAGACGGCGCCATTCTAGTGCCAACTTTGATGAGGGAATCAGTAACACGTTTACCAGTTCGTGAAGTGAATGCATATTCGAAGCTTGCTGCACAGTTACGAACTGGTGGGTAAATTGATTTTCCCCTGTTACGGAAAACAACACTTTCCACCCTGGGCATTTTACAAGAATGCGGCATATTACGTTTAAAACGAGTGGCATCGGTAAAATTACAAACAGCTTCAATTAGCAAAGCATCTTAGTAAAACATCACCCAGAACACTAAGTAAACATGGAGGTTATATCGATTACACGCAAGTCTGGCCAAGATTTCATTAAAAAAATCGGACCGGCATGCATAAGTGTATACATGCACACAGAAGCAAACTGCTAGTGTGAGTGGGATCGTTGGGTAAATTACTTATCCTATATCGCCGAAGGCGTCATCTCCCTGAGACCGGATTCAGTGGCTATACTGGTGTAATCACACCGAAGTTCATTAAATTACAATATACTTTCCGTCTTCTGGAATCGAGGGAGCATCACGGAGTGTAACCACAGGCTATTCACACATTGGAAAGAACGGAACTGGTGGTGTTACGTACGATCGACCATGTCTACAGTCTGTCTCCTGCGGAGTCCAACACCCTGATTTCGACTACAGGTCACAACTCTTGCTAAACTGTCAATGGTATTTCCTTCGTTGTCTGAGTCCCAGTGATAATTGCTTCAGCGGAAAAGTTTGTGGAGCACATTTTCCTTGTAAACACGAACAGATATGAACCATTGTATTGCAACCACTAGAAAGCCACTAAGCATGCAGCTATTAAACTTAGCGCCTTAGCATGCCGGACGGGTGTCGGCGTGCCTCAAGCTCCTTGTAGCAAACACTCTAGCACACTTCTTGGCTAGAATTCCAAATACCGTCTGTAGGCCAGAGTGAGAACTTTACACTTGAGGAGCTCGCAAGCGAACTCTCACGATATGGAGAGATTGTGCCATTCTCCTCGATTTGCCACGCTTGAATGCGTGTTGTGATTGCATGTGTGCATCACGTCAGCCGCCTGCAATGTGTAACGTATGTGTGATGGCATTGGAAATTAATGACAACAGAGTAATTCAAACAGGCAGTAAGATATCTGGGTAATGTTGTGACCCGGTTGCATGGCAATACTATAATAGGATACTGACACTGAACAGAGACATTGAGTAGGTGCACCAGAAGAACTCTGTTAAATCACGGTGATCGAGTTGGTTCTGTTGTAACCGGGCCCGATGATTTATCCTAATTCGACTCGTCCAGCCAAAGACCAACATTTCGTCTCGTTTAGTCCGTTCTTCCGCTTGAAAACATTGAATGCACTGTGAGATTTTGAATGTGGGTAGGTCGAACAAATTCGTACGATGCACAAGCTGTTTGATGATAATATGTTCCGCCTTAGATGTTAATCATGTGTAACTGTTTCAAGCACTAAGATATGTAACTGGAACTAGGTACAGGTATACTTCATACTGTTATTTGCCAGTGTTATGCACATACAATGGAGGGACATTATAGAAGAGCGTATCACCTGTCCTTTGACACAGTCTGATTAGCTCGTCTTTTAGTGACCAGCATATATTGTATCTGTCCTATGGTTACACTGTACTTAGCAACCCGAACGTTATCCTTACATCAGTCGCTATATTGTCTGTCCACTACCTACCGAGTATTCACGAATATGTTGATCGCCAGTTTACCCATGACAAATGTCCCTGGCTGTTTTGAGTGGTCTGCGGACGCTTTTGTATCAGAACTGGTACACTGTTGAATATGATTGGTTACACTTGTTTGCAAGTTGGGCACAAAGTAGGTTAGTTACAAGTTATCTGAGGGCTGCACGATCCCTCAAACCACTGGTTTGTCTCACAGCAACGTCAAACCAACCCGATAGGACTTGTACAGTTATTGCATCACGGTAAACATATAACCGGCCTCTCATTCTGGACATGGGTAAAATCGGATGTGAACTACGTTCATCGAGGTACTGATGTGTTGATCTGGTACAGGGTATCTCGTGACTGTCTGACAAAATTACTCATTGGACTAATTGACTACTTTTTGTAAATACACTAACACACATTCTAGAATCTGCACACGACGAGTTGTTTTGTCACTAGCTCATTTTTTTCTCGAACATTTCCATCAACATTCGTCACTGAACACTTGATTTGGATAGCATCAGCTGAAATTGCTTTAATGAATGATATTTCCTATCTTGATTTTAGCCGAACTCTACGTCAATACGACTGACGATAACTTTGCTGTTCATTGGTTCATCCCTACAATCAAGTGCTGCAATTATTCCATCGAAATATCAGACGGTAAAGATGTAGCCAGCTTTCAGCCTAAAACCGAGAGGGACTGGAAAGCAAATGTACGGAACATATGTTCCACGTACCACATCGAACTGCTCCAAATAAAGAAGGGCGATGGGCGTGTATCCCTTGGTTCGGCTTCGGTGAAAGCAGAAGTGAAGCGTAAGCATAATTCGGTTTTGTGAACTCATGGGCAAATATAGTTAAATCTGTGCGTCTGTATTCGCTCAAATTGGTGTCCTGGTTGTCAGTTACCGGCTTTCGTCCGTGGATTAACCATGGTGCCTCGGTATACGCTAGTTCAACTTCTATCAAAGTTCAGTGGAATACTTACAGGACTGTGAGTACCGCTGTTAAGGAACCAGAGAAATGATACTGAACTGGAATTCGCTGGCGTCATATGCAGCGAGGTGAAATTAATTACAACCATCCCTTCCCATAGGTATCCAGACTCGGTCAATGTTATCTGGAATATGCACACCTGTCGAGACCATTCGCCGTCTTGATGATTTTTAACAAACCAACCGTCTAGATTATTATGTTTCCACACTGTAACAGAGCCTTCCCGATCAGACAGAGACTCATCAGATGAAACATTCATTTGTATTGGAACTGGAATGTAGCCACATTTAGATGTACGCCGAAAATGTTTTCGGTGAATAGGTTATGGACCATTTCATTCATTCAAAAAATTTGCTTTGAAGCTCTCTAACCCAATCCTGTTTCATCCGGAAGTACGTTTACCTGCGTGTCCAAATGTGTAATATCCAATGGTTATTCAAACACTGCTCACACACAAATGTTGCTACCGCCAAAATAAACAGTGCTGATCACAAAGCTATCGGCTGAAATGAACAGGGTATCCCTATTTTTCCTTTGTTTCCAAATGATCAGACGAGTTGAACGCTATGCCCACGAGGTTGTGTTTGAGCGGTTCCATATGATTGCTCATTGATGTCTACTGTTATGCTATTGACCTTGTGGCTAACACGCCATGTTATTATGTTGCTTCATTTGCTCCAAACCCGTCACATCACAGGAGGTAATGATACTTTCCCAGTGAAAAGCTGTGGGTAAGTGGCTCACGCAACTTTCAGCATCCGTTGACGTTCTCCTGTTTATGAGGCCTCTCCTCGTTTGTTAGCAGACTACGAAGAACACACTCTTGACAGATCTACCATATTTACTCCTCCTATGGACTGTAGAACAAAGTGTATCGCAGTGAAATATTTGGCGCTGGGTATTAAGCTTAGATACACTCAGTGATTTCTGAATCTGCAGCGAACATGATGCATACACCACGGTGTCTTCTAGCAACGTAGTATCGGTCATCCTATCAAAAATATATGGTTCTCAATCACGACCTTTGCTCACTGAATTTTCGCAACTAATTTAGTATCGGTCATCCTATCAAAAATATATAGTTCTCAATCACAACCTTTGCTCTCTGAATTTTCGCAACTAATGTATGGAAATCTGCACTTCTGTTGGTAGGTACGGAAACTCTCTTGTTTGACTCTGATGAGATTTTATCTGGCTTGATCAGACGCAACCGTAGATCTTCTCCGGACTCACGACCACTTGACTTTAAGTCATGTGAGGATCCACGGTCATAAGTTTATCACCTAGTTCGGCAAACCCAGCCGAACTTTGGCCCACTTTAAGGGACAGGAATTTGGACACAAGTTGTGAAGTAGCACCGGAATCCATATTTAACGTGAGGTTGCCCAGCGTGAGCACTCTTTCACAGCCTTTGGTATATTTCAATCAGCCTCATACAATATGCTTCCATCAAGCACTCAGACGACGGTCTCGTGAATTAGCTGCGATAGTTTGCAACCTCATACAGGATCTATCATCACTTTTAGCAATAAAGGCGAACGTCTGTCTTTGTTTCTAACTTCCATTCCATATTTCAACGAAACCGGACTGAAAATATCCACTACTTTACGGGAATTTCAGAAAACTCCAGGAATGCAGCATGACATTTATGAACTGGAAAACATAGAGATAGCAGAATACTCCTGTGCCAGTTCGCATAAGCTTCCAGACACCTGGTAATGTAGAACCCGTTGAGTGGGGATGTGGTTGAAATTCGAAATATTTTGACCAGATGTATTCGGAAATCTGGAAAGGCACCATAATTTTCGCAACCAAGTGGGGTGGAAATGAAAAGCTGGATAATTCCCGATATCTGGCACAAGTTGAAACAAAGTGACAATAAGTAATACGAACGAGAGGAACGAGGGAAATCATGTGAGGAATGGTGGAACGCGTTAAAATTCGCCATGCCCACAGAAATCATAAGCGTATTTGAACAAGCTCACTGAACAGAAATATAGGTGCCGCAGAATCAAACGTGCGAAAGTCAGTATAACATACTCAAAAGGCGCAAACTACCAACAAATATCCAAAAAATATGGTGAAGAGGTAGGTAAGAAGGCATTCAAACAGAGGTAAGCAACAAGTGAAATGCGAACATCAGTGTACGTACAAACATGACGATAAACCACGTTCAGCATTCACGATAGCCGCGGCCTAGCACGTAAAGCTGTACACACAAAGCACAAGCATCAACCCGTATAGGAAAAATAGGAGAAAAGTGAATTAGTCCAAAAAGACGCTTAAACCACATGCACCTCTGCCAAATCAGGAAAGCAGAAAGTCTCACATTTATCAAAACAAACGAAAAATTAAATATAATTTTCCACCATGGGGATAAGCAAAAGGTGGCTTGCACAGCAAGGGAAATGAACACAAAAACGCTGGGAGAAAAATGCACTCAAAAAGTGACGCAGTACAGCAGATTAGTCGGGCATAAAGTGGAAGACGGAAACTGTTGAAAATATAATAATAAAGGGAAGAGAAAAATGGCGAAAAGGAAATCAATTGCGAAGAAAATGTATATTCGGGAGGGAATTTTCTCAAACAGGTTTGGACCATGGTTTATTTCCGTTCTGTTGACAAAACTGATCAACATCTGCTCCGAAACAAGTGCACAGTAAACCGATCAACGTGCACGCTGCCAACCACACAGACAACACAAACCGGTCTGTGACGTGACATCACACGTCCAAATATGCACCAAAACATGTTGTGGTGCATTGTCAGGTCGGAGGTGCGAGCTTTCGAACGCTCAGCCGAATGCCTAAACGCGGGGGAGGTACGTTGAAAAGCCTGCCGCGATCGAATCAAGAACAACGTGCGCGACCGGATGAGTCATCGCTCGACTGGATCGGACCAACGGGCGAGGCAGGGCAGGCGAAATACGACAGACGGCCAGATCGGAGGCGTGGTTTTCCCAACATTTAGAGGAACATCTCGACACGATGTTGGAATACGGTCAAGGCCAACACTGGGTGGATGGCGGACAGCACGAGTAGCCGGACGAGCCATCGCGTAAAGAAATCGGACAGACAGACGAGGAACGGCAAGCGGAAAACCCCCGATAGAAGGCACTGATCACACACGTAAACCGGTCAGAAGTGCACACGACATGAGAACTGAAACCGAGGGGTGTTGCGGGTCGGAATTATGACTCATAAACGAGAGAGCGCGCGCTGCATGTGACTGGCGATTTGGATAATAAAGATTGTGCTTTATTGGACGCACTCTCGCTACAATTTCACCGCCAACATAAACGATACTGAAAGCAAAATGTGTTAGCAAGATAAGCAAATTCCTGTCAAAGCTGATGTACAGCAAAAAATTGGGCAAGTAAAAAAGAAAACACTACTGCAACATCAGGCACAGTCAAATTTAAAAAATACCGTATGAGATTTCAAAATGAGTTAAACGCGTTCTGAAAACCACGTGAGAAATGGCACGGGGAAAATAAAAGCTCTGTGGAACACACAGTAATGAACAATACAATTATAAAATGCACAAGCACACTTGACCGTGCGAAAAAAGCGGGTATGAAGGTAACCGATAGAACAACAAAAAGAGCAAAGAGAGAAGAGGAACAGCATAAAAGGATACAAGATATCGTAGATCCCAGTGTCACGTAAACCGACTAACGTGCGCATAGACAACCAGTGAAACACCACAAACCCGTCTTTGTCGTGGCTTGGCACGTGCAAATGTCCATCAAACAATTTCACTGTCATTGCAACTGATGCGGACGACAAACGCATAGTTTTCGACGACTCAGCAAGCAATGGCGCAGTTCTGTCAGACCTGAAATATTACACCGAATATAGCGTTTCAGTTAGGGTAAACAATAACCACAACGTGAACGCAACATCCAAAACAGCGGAATCCAACACAGTCGCAGGTGAGCACTCACACACTCCTCACCTGCGTCCTCATACATCTGATAGATTACGTGTCACTCATGCAACGCATATTAACCACAACTAAATAAGCACAAGCACTGATTAAATGCAGGAGCACACGTAAAACACAAATGTGCATGAGCACCTTCATTCACCTATTCCTCTTAGCTTTCCGAGTTGCTTTCGTGAATTGCTTCATTTCTTTACATTGCTCACGCTGTTATGAATGTTTCCGAATGTATAACATTCACAGAAATACCGCAATACATTTATCGTGCATTGAAATGACATAAATGGGGGAAATATTGTGTGGGGGGCCACCTTGACACAGCTATCTGAAACGGAGAGCGAGTGTTGTACTGGCTACGGTGATGGTTGGTACTTACGAAAAATCTGATGGGCATGTCAGCACTTATGGTTTTCTTGTGTGCTGCGAGCCTTAATTCACGGTTGCACACTTGTTTCTTAGTAAACCTCCGGACATTCTTCTTTGCTGTATTACTTCAGAACGTTCGGTCCAAGGCTAAGTATTGCTAAGAGATGATATTGCTATTTCAACGCGGAATACTTACCTGGATAACATCCTCGCATCACTGTTTACGACCATCAGGATTTCGCCCACTGCTTCTAGTCGCGCATATAGAATCTGCTTCGCAATCTGTTCGTCACCCAGCCTACAGACATTTTCGAGCCAACAAAGTTCTCTTAGTATCAGCATGACTTCAGTCTTGTTAGTTTCCGCCCGCCGAGATATTTCAGTATGCAGTACCAAGTCCGACCATTGCAGAAATAACATGGAGTTTAAACAGTAAAGATGAAAGTGACTCAGCTACGGAGTATGTAGTCCATACACGGTGCACGTTTAACTGTTGTAAAACAGTGTATGCGAAACTAATGATCAGAAGACAAGTCGCTTGATATTCATAATTGAGCTGCGATTCATCCAAACACGTCTTTAAAGGCGTCCGAAAACAGCGCTGATGTTCGCCACAAGGGCAGACAACTCACTGTTCATGTTTTTTCCCCATAAACCAGTTTTGATTGTTTGATATCCACATCTTTATCGCGACTTTTAGTGGTTTGTTAAGATACATGCTTTCTACAGATTCCCCTTGGACTTCTGAAGATATGACCGTTTGTTGACGAACGTCACCTGAATATTACTTGGTCACTCACCGAACATCATTGCGTTCCCTCGAGAGTTTGCATCATTGTGACAAACATATTGGCCGAAAAGGATATTATTAATAGTCCGATGCAAACACATGAGAACGGAGAGATATTTGAAGGTGTCATTCAACCTTGCAACCACTATGAACTTGCCGTCAACTCAGTGGATTGTACCACTAACGAAACGTGTTGTTCAATATGTTTTACTGGCCAATAATACGGTTCAGTAGTGTTTTGTTACATTTGCCTGAACAATGAACCAGATATCAGCGTATGGCAGCATGCTAAATAAGGATTTCTTCGTTAACTCTGTCCCGCTTGTTTCAAGACAATTTAGTTAAGATATCTAAATGCTATATTATTTGGGAATGGAATTCTGGGAACCATACATACATACGTATCGAACTGCTATTGAGCAAGATGAACATTTGAGCGAACCTGAATCATTTTCATAAATTAGGACGCAAACGACGTCTGTCGCAAAATAAGGATTAAAAATGCCATATTATTGGTTAATTCTTGCCTTCGATTTGCTAACAAACAACACCAGCCTGATGCTTAGAAAATCGTAGAAAATTTGACTGTTATGTGCTTTCAGTCGGCAAACTCAATTTTTGAAGTTTCGGACATTGATTATTGTAAGAGTTACTATTTTTGATATCACTCGCATAGTCAGACTGATATCGGAGTCATTGTTTTCCAGCCATTTAGCAAAACACGTCGTGTTTAAAGAAGCCAGTTTACTTATCTGATAAATCAGACTATTTAGACAAGCTTTTGAGGTTCCTACTTTGTAAAGTCAAACTGCAGTTGTTCCCAGAGAGAGTCAGAGGCTAGTGAATAGCAATCACAATGGTTTTTTTCTTCTTAACTGTTTGTCAGTTTGCCAGTGCAAATAAATGTTACATTGTACTGTGATCTACGGCAAAAATAACAATTTCAAACCATACTTTGCTAACATAAACAAATTTAGATTGAAGCAGATGCAATGAGAGGTCGATGTTTCGGATGTGGAAACCAAGGGGAGAAACTGACGGATCTAAAATGCAAATGTGCTGCTGTCGCAGATCATTTGGAATAAAAATTTTATCAACCATTGTTTAGTTGTGCAGAACCGTAAACTAGACTCTGACTGTCATGATTAATTCTCGAAAATTATTATATGGCCTCACTATCAACTAATGTGAATTTACTGTTCTCCCAGTTTTTCATACGTGAGGAATGTTATGAAGTAAACACCTCAAATGTTGTTATCGATTACGATAGTGATTACGATAACGAGGGTCCCACAACACTACGTTGTGAAGAAATTAATTCAAATGAATATCACTATGAATTTCGCATAAATAACACAACTTGCAAAGTAGAGAAATAACAATTTTCGTTAGCTCCGCGCAGTTTCACCAGATGCGGACCCTTTCGCATTCGTTCTGAAAGAAGCGTTACTAGACTTAACAATAAAATCAGTCATTTTTCACGTAATCGCACACGAATGTCATGAAGGCCGAAGCTCATGTGATAAAAACGGTGGTTTGTTTCATACTATTGCACCGTGCATCGATTACCCATAAATGATTTCGGTTATCTGTGCATTCATCGGATGATAATGCAGGAGAATTGCAATAAGCAATTCACGCAAGTAACTTATCATCAACTTAATGTCATTCCTATTGTTGTATAACAGGCAGTTTCGTTGTGAGTAGTATACCACTTACAAGTAGTATATTTCCCACAGGCGACATTCAGGAGGAAGAGGACAAGCCCCGAACACGACGGACGAGAAGAGACTATCGGAACAGTGTATACGTGCTGTGTGTAAACTTTCAGCAAGGAGAATAACAACGTACTGTCACCCAATGTATGTGAGTGCATGTTTGTCGTGAAAATGAGTGCACGCGGTTTTGGTTTAGTTTTTGACATGACCTGTACGCAAGTTTGCGCAACAAACGAACTTACTGGCCAAGCGTCTTTTGCGGACACAACACTATTACATCAGCTGTCGTTATGGATACCGATCGGAATGATGCGACCGAAACAATTGTGGTAGCTGACTGGTAAAGAGGCTTGTAGAACCGGCAACTCAGTGGAAAGATACTTTCGTTAGTAGGCTCTCCTTCTGTTCTCGTATCAGACACAATCACGCTATGAGATAAAATGCACGAAAAGTTTGTTTAATTGTGTTTGTTTGATTTCTGTCCCATGATTTCCATTCGGATTGTGCAGCACCACCGAGGCTACTGGCAAAAGGGAATGGTGAAGATGATAAA
Organism: Paragonimus westermani; assembly: GCA_008508345.1. Taxonomy (NCBI): domain Eukaryota; kingdom Metazoa; phylum Platyhelminthes; class Trematoda; order Plagiorchiida; family Troglotrematidae; genus Paragonimus; species Paragonimus westermani. Next base: position 10,449 of record QNGE01000106.1, read on the forward strand.
ACCATCCAGCTGACAGTAAAATACGATGACTTTCACGATTGCATTCCAGGCGTTAATGTAGAGGTGCTGGTTGATCATCCAAAAACGGAACAACTACCGTACGTGACCTAATTGATCTACAGAAATCTGGAACTTCTGATCTCAACTGTGATAATTGTTCGTTGAGGTTTTTCACCCGAAACGAACGTGGTATCGGAATGCCGGTGATTTCCTCAATTATCGGAACCAACGGTGAGTTTAAAGATGTGAACTGAGACCGGTAGTCGTTTAATGTTGTAATGTGTAATGTTGTAAGCTTCTGCCGGGTAGTGCAGAGGTGTGGGAGGTAAAGAGAATGATTCTTCCTGTTGGACCATTCCGAATTGATTCATTTCTAACACAACTTGTTGCGTTCGAACCAAACGCTTAAAACGTTGGTCGATCATTAGCTGCAAAGTTTCCCCGTGTTCTTCTTATTCTATTAGATGTTGTTAAATTTGACTGGTACAAGCTGACTTCTGAGGCCGCCGTATTGATTGACATTCAACACCAACCAAGGTCAGAACTGTTCAGTCTAACTAAGCTCACTAACATATGATATCCCAGAGAACATGCACACTTCCTTTGGGGTTAGAAAACAATTCACCTTTCCATAAGACCTGTTGTTGCATTATGTCCTGGCAATCAGACAGCCATTCAGGTCACTTGCGTGATTGTTGACAAACCAGTTATTACACTTCAATGCGTTTTATTTACTCGTTCGGTTTTTTTCTCAAAAAGGTCTACACTGACGGTTGCTTTGCGTAACGGATAGAACAGAAACTGATGGTGCATGCCGTCCGTTACACAACTGATTCGGGTAATGATCAGCCCATCTCATCATTTTGGCCGAATGGGTCAACTGTGCTGTGAATCTGGAAGGTACTGTGGCTCCAGGTAGCCCAATACAATATCAGAGTATGCATCCTGCATGTACACGCAAGTGAGCTTATGAGCAACTATGGCGCCGTTTTAGCGAGGAGTCACATCCTTGCAAAGAGCAACGTATGATATTAACTGGATGAGTAAGTCATTTTGAAATTTGTCCCACACGGCCCTCGGTTTGAGCTGCTGCTTCTCTTTCAAGTGGTTCAAAGTCGGAGGTGTGCGAATCATGTGCCTCATCATGAAAGCATGCCGACTTTGCATAGATTGCGAAGTATGGCCAACAGTACTAGTGTTGTAACTCCAGAAGGCGAATGACACAGAGGTTGTTTTATTGGAGAAACCAATACATCACTTAAGCGTCTCACTGGGACTAGGAACAAAAACACTCATTTGCACACCGCACTCTTCTGAAGATGCTCCAGTCGCTTTGGACACCATGTCCCAAATCCGTCATGTGGCTAAAGCCATTGAATGTCATTCTGTCTTCCAACGATCCTTCCCGTACCTCTCCCGCATTTATCCCGTGATCATTTCGATCCAAGATGCTACTGAATAGTGGTGTGAGTAGTATGGCGCGACCGTCTATCCCCATTACACTCCTCCCCGCGCAAAGATTGTTCCAGTCGTAACAAAAGGCGTTCAGGTTCTCTTCGTTCTTCCGACGATCTGCGTGCCGGCCTCGGTGCTGTTGACACACCTGGTGTGCATTCTCTTCTGATGGGAGTGTCGTACCATTTACAAAAAATTGGCTTCCGTGCACTCGATGTTGATTTTTCTCATTCGTTATCAAATACACTGGGCCACGACGTTCAATTACTACATACGGTCCCCTCCACTTTGCCAGGAACGTCCTAGATCCGGGTCTTGTTGCACCTGCGCTCCGCCGGTCTCGGTGTTTAACATTGGATCCAGGTTCAAACACAGTCCTCCGACCCGATAACCTCGCAGTTGATTGCTCCTTAGAAGCTTCTTGTGTGTTTTGCAAGTTTCGATTAGCCGATCTCCGAGCTTCCGCTAATTCAAGCGTGCTCATTCGTCGGTCTCCCCATAAACCAATCTCCTGATCGACTGGCAAGCGTGGCACGTGCCCATACATTAGCTCGAATGGCGATTTTTTCGTTGTCCCTTGGGGCGAACAGCGGTGGGCCAACAGGATCAACGGTAACGTTTCTTCCCAGCTTCCCCCTTTCGCAGCCAACCATTCCTTGATTGTGCGATTGTTCCTCTCCGTCAATCCGTTTGATTGAGGATGGTATGGAGTTGTGCGTATTTTCTTGATTCCCAAACGCTCCAAACAGTTTCGAAATTCTTCACTTTCGAAGCAGGGGCCTTGATCAGTCAATATGCTTCGCGGTATTCCGTGATGCGCTACGATATGCTCCATCACCGCCCTGCAAAACGTGCTTGCGCGCTGATCGGGTATAGCGGTTGCTTCGCTCCACCTCATGAAGTGCTCGGTCATGACTACGATGTATTGATTTCCGGACGTCGTTACTGGAAAGGAGCCAGTCACATCCACTGACCACAGTTCTCCAATTTCACTGACCGGAATTGGTTGTGTGGGATACTGACTGGGGTGGTTAGTGCTCTTCACTAANCTGTCGCAGATCATTTGGAATAAAAATTTTATCAACCATTGTTTAGTTGTGCAGAACCGTAAACTAGACTCTGACTGTCATGATTAATTCTCGAAAATTATTATATGGCCTCACTATCAACTAATGTGAATTTACTGTTCTCCCAGTTTTTCATACGTGAGGAATGTTATGAAGTAAACACCTCAAATGTTGTTATCGATTACGATAGTGATTACGATAACGAGGGTCCCACAACACTACGTTGTGAAGAAATTAATTCAAATGAATATCACTATGAATTTCGCATAAATAACACAACTTGCAAAGTAGAGAAATAACAATTTTCGTTAGCTCCGCGCAGTTTCACCAGATGCGGACCCTTTCGCATTCGTTCTGAAAGAAGCGTTACTAGACTTAACAATAAAATCAGTCATTTTTCACGTAATCGCACACGAATGTCATGAAGGCCGAAGCTCATGTGATAAAAACGGTGGTTTGTTTCATACTATTGCACCGTGCATCGATTACCCATAAATGATTTCGGTTATCTGTGCATTCATCGGATGATAATGCAGGAGAATTGCAATAAGCAATTCACGCAAGGAACTTATCATCAACTTAATGTCATTCCTATTGTTGTATAACAGGCAGTTTCGTTGTGAGTAGTATACCACTTACAAGTAGTATATTTCCCACAGGCGACATTCAGGAGGAAGAGGACAAGCCCCGAACACGACGGACGAGAAGAGACTATCGGAACAGTGTATACGTGCTGTGTGTAAACTTTCAGCAAGGAGAATAACAACGTACTGTCACCCAATGTATGTGAGTGCATGTTTGTCGTGAAAATGAGTGCACGCGGTTTTGGTTTAGTTTTTGACATGACCTGTACGCAAGTTTGCGCAACAAACGAACTTACTGGCCAAGCGTCTTTTGCGGACACAACACTATTACATCAGCTGTCGTTATGGATACCGATCGGAATGATGCGACCGAAACAATTGTGGTAGCTGACTGGTAAAGAGGCTTGTAGAACCGGCAACTCAGTGGAAAGATACTTTCGTTAGTAGGCTCTCCTTCTGTTCTCGTATCAGACACAATCACGCTATGAGATAAAATGCACGAAAAGTTTGTTTAATTGTGTTTGTTTGATTTCTGTCCCATGATTTCCATTCGGATTGTGCAGCACCACCGAGGCTACTGGCAAAAGGGAATGGTGAAGATGATAAAACCATCCAGCTGACAGTAAAATACGATGACTTTCACGATTGCATTCCAGGCGTTAATGTAGAGGTGCTGGTTGATCATCCAAAAACGGAACAACTACCGTACGTGACCTAATTGATCTACAGAAATCTGGAACTTCTGATCTCAACTGTGATAATTGTTCGTTGAGGTTTTTCACCCGAAACGAACGTGGTATCGGAATGCCGGTGATTTCCTCAATTATCGGAACCAACGGTGAGTTTAAAGATGTGAACTGAGACCGGTAGTCGTTTAATGTTGTAATGTGTAATGTTGTAAGCTTCTGCCGGGTAGTGCAGAGGTGTGGGAGGTAAAGAGAATGATTCTTCCTGTTGGACCATTCCGAATTGATTCATTTCTAACACAACTTGTTGCGTTCGAACCAAACGCTTAAAACGTTGGTCGATCATTAGCTGCAAAGTTTCCCCGTGTTCTTCTTATTCTATTAGATGTTGTTAAATTTGACTGGTACAAGCTGACTTCTGAGGCCGCCGTATTGATTGACATTCAACACCAACCAAGGTCAGAACTGTTCAGTCTAACTAAGCTCACTAACATATGATATCCCAGAGAACATGCACACTTCCTTTGGGGTTAGAAAACAATTCACCTTTCCATAAGACCTGTTGTTGCATTATGTCCTGGCAATCAGACAGCCATTCAGGTCACTTGCGTGATTGTTGACAAACCAGTTATTACACTTCAATGCGTTTTATTTACTCGTTCGGTTTTTTTCTCAAAAAGGTCTACACTGACGGTTGCTTTGCGTAACGGATAGAACAGAAACTGATGGTGCATGCCGTCCGTTACACAACTGATTCGGGTAATGATCAGCCCATCTCATCATTTTGGCCGAATGGGTCAACTGTGCTGTGAATCTGGAAGGTACTGTGGCTCCAGGTAGCCCAATACAATATCAGAGTATGCATCCTGCATGTACACGCAAGTGAGCTTATGAGCAACTATGGCGCCGTTTTAGCGAGGAGTCACATCCTTGCAAAGAGCAACGTATGATATTAACTGGATGAGTAAGTCATTTTGAAATTTGTCCCACACGGCCCTCGGTTTGAGCTGCTGCTTCTCTTTCAAGTGGTTCAAAGTCGGAGGTGTGCGAATCATGTGCCTCATCATGAAAGCATGCCGACTTTGCATAGATTGCGAAGTATGGCCAACAGTACTAGTGTTGTAACTCCAGAAGGCGAATGACACAGAGGTTGTTTTATTGGAGAAACCAATACATCACTTAAGCGTCTCACTGGGACTAGGAACAAAAACACTCATTTGCACACCGCACTCTTCTGAAGATGCTCCAGTCGCTTTGGACACCATGTCCCAAATCCGTCATGTGGCTAAAGCCATTGAATGTCATTCTGTCTTCCAACGATCCTTCCCGTACCTCTCCCGCATTTATCCCGTGATCATTTCGATCCAAGATGCTACTGAATAGTGGTGTGAGTAGTATGGCGCGACCGTCTATCCCCATTACACTCCTCCCCGCGCAAAGATTGTTCCAGTCGTAACAAAAGGCGTTCAGGTTCTCTTCGTTCTTCCGACGATCTGCGTGCCGGCCTCGGTGCTGTTGACACACCTGGTGTGCATTCTCTTCTGATGGGAGTGTCGTACCATTTACAAAAAATTGGCTTCCGTGCACTCGATGTTGATTTTTCTCATTCGTTATCAAATACACTGGGCCACGACGTTCAATTACTACATACGGTCCCCTCCACTTTGCCAGGAACGTCCTAGATCCGGGTCTTGTTGCACCTGCGCTCCGCCGGTCTCGGTGTTTAACATTGGATCCAGGTTCAAACACAGTCCTCCGACCCGATAACCTCGCAGTTGATTGCTCCTTAGAAGCTTCTTGTGTGTTTTGCAAGTTTCGATTAGCCGATCTCCGAGCTTCCGCTAATTCAAGCGTGCTCATTCGTCGGTCTCCCCATAAACCAATCTCCTGATCGACTGGCAAGCGTGGCACGTGCCCATACATTAGCTCGAATGGCGATTTTTTCGTTGTCCCTTGGGGCGAACAGCGGTGGGCCAACAGGATCAACGGTAACGTTTCTTCCCAGCTTCCCCCTTTCGCAGCCAACCATTCCTTGATTGTGCGATTGTTCCTCTCCGTCAATCCGTTTGATTGAGGATGGTATGGAGTTGTGCGTATTTTCTTGATTCCCAAACGCTCCAAACAGTTNCTTGACAATGTGTATATTGTGTGTACGCTGGTGCTATTTAGAGACATGGTGTTAGTTTGGTTGTACACTCTGTTCATTTCGTGTTGGCTGTCATAATATGTGTTCGTAACTTATATTACACAAGGTTTCAAGTTGCTTACTCCATCATCTCTGTACACTTTGTACAGCCTTATCAAACAGAGCGAGAATCTGAAAAGGATTCCCATGGCATCAACCTTTTTGCAATGAGACATGCCCTAATCTATTCAGTTGTTAGCCAAATGACTGTTAGCTGGACATACACTGGTTCCAGTCCTCGTCAGTCATCTCTTACTTGCTTAATCAAGATAAACAAATAAACCGACATGGGCCCGGAGCCCGTTTAAAAATCATAGATAACATGATACTGTGTTAAACCTACTGCATTCTAGCAGCGCTTGGAAGTTGTATGGTACGCTTTCCACTGTGCCATTCGTCTTATTCGGTCATATGAACAACAATCGCCAGCTACATTTTACTTTTTACACTCATCATTCACCAGTATGCCGAACATTATTTATTATTTTATGAGTTACGTTGATGGGAAGAGAATAACGAAATTGTTTTCTATTGCAGAAGAACCAATGACCCTTGGAGATTGCCTTCCCCTGTTTGCAACATCATCGTCTGCTCTATCTATTCCGTTTACATACATAAACTGGAAGAAGATCTGGTGAGCGCTATAGCAGTTCCTCTGTTCTGCGGGAATCAGATGTGGATTTCAGATACCGTTTCCATGCTAATGCACGTGGGAACCGCCCAGACAATCCGATTTAGCATCAACTACAAGGTTTTCACCGGAGCGAAGTAAATTAAACCACTGGTAGAGTAGCAAGAATGTTGGCGTTCATCACAAACTGAATCAACGCCTTGATAAATTCAGTAGACAATCGTGATTCGAATAAAACCGCGAAGGCTTGAGTGGTAGGAAATTGGGTAGTGCACCATGGTGTCCACACGGCTTCAACAGGTTCGTGTTGGTTGTTCACGAAGCAGTGAACGAACTTCGAACGAATGAATCAAACTGACACCTATCCGCGCTGTCAAAGTCCTAGAAATAACGTCCCACTGCAAGTTTAAATAATCAACACATTCAAACTTCCTTCTAGCCTAAATCATCTGAGTAAACTACTTGGTGGTTTTATAGCATTCTGTCTAAGGGTTCATACAGTTCCCTGCTGTATTAACCAAAATTCACACACTACTTTCCTCATTTTGAACACCGGTGCTTCCAGCTGGTAGTAAAACATTGTGGCATAGACCATGCGACAATCTTATTTTCGCATCTGATAAGTTAGCAATTTGTCACGAATGCTAACATCGCAACACCTATTTTTTGCAAACAACAAAACGAACAGAGTTGCAAGGTGAGCTATGTTTGATTAGCCTTTGTAGTAAGACTTATGTCTGAAAGTCAAAAAGGGGTCGCGTCAACCGAAGCGCTTTGAATCTGATCCACTAACCAGAAATAGTATTACTAATGAGTAGTGTGACAGATTTGTGACTTTAGATGAAACCCAATTGTGAAAAGTCAGGGCTTCGGCTGGATTCGAACCAGCGACAGACACAGCGTGCCTCAACGCGGCAAGCGCTCTACCAGCTGAGCTACGAAGCCACACCAAGAGCTCGGAAATTTCACATTTGGACTCGGTTACCCACCCGTCCCACTGTCTCATATGGGATCCACCAAATGATTCAGGGGATCGACTGCCCCGGCAGGATTTCTCAAACAGTTCACGCTGGAATCCACCAACGCCACCGCTGAGCATTGAAATTGTATTACTAATGTGTAGTGTGGCAGATTTATGATTTGAGATGAGACCCAACTGTGAAAAGTCAGGGCTTCGGCTGGATTCG
>QNGE01000106.1:25372-48228 GCA_008508345.1 Paragonimus westermani
TATATATATACGTATATATATACGTATATATATATATACGGCACATCGCATAGTATATAGGTTTGCTACGACAACTTGTAGGAAGTGTCGATAACCTTGAGTTCCTATGGTTTTCAAGTGTATATGAAAGAGATTACTGACTCATCGAGCTGAACATATTCGTTTTTAAATTCCCCATGCTTCACTTTGGTTGGTACCGCGATTACAGGCAATTGTTTGTTTGCACTATCTGGGCTTCGTTTTGTTGGCTGAATAGCAAAAACAGCTGCATTCCGCCCTAATTCGGATTTCGCCAGATACTAAGCAAACGTGACTGGTTCAGGCGCTAACGAAAAATAAACAGCTGTACTGCACCAGGATAATGATGTTCATACTCCAAACCCTTCATAGTTCAGCACCCCGATATGGGATACACATCCAGTCATACCAACCAGCCGAGTTGATTCAGTTTCCTAGTATTGCTCCTCCATCGTTAAGGAGCAACTGCTGGCTGAACCAAAGAAAGATGCCGGATCTGGTCGTTTCATTCGATATTGGTCCTACGAATTTAATCGACTATGCACTCTCAAGCAAGTGTGAACAGACACGTCAGAGCTACCATAAAACCAAGATTGCAGATGTAGGCAGATGTAGGGTGAGGCAATAGGCAAGTATAAAGGGACAATAACGCGTATTGACTAGTTTTGACGAGTGATCTAATGCGTATCCTGGTTGAACTATTGTCGCGTCTGACCCAAAGAATAATCAGGTAACCTAGAGATTGTCCCGTCATCTGTTAACAAGTGAGGTCTTATACCCTAATGGCACGCACCTGTGTGAATGGTTGCAAAATACATTGTAATGGTCTGTTCACCGTATCACACCTTGATAAACGATAACATACCCGCAAGTGACGTTTTGATGACTGTTTTTTAATTTGCATTTCCGAGGTATGCAATTGATGGGATGTAGGGAAATCAGTTCAAACAAAATGATGCAACGCACCACCACCTGGCAGTGATTTCACGATTGCGTTTCAGAATACAGACTTTCTGAAAAGTGAAACTATTTTCACTATGCTTTCATCCTTACCCCGTACACATGAAACTGGATGACAAATGAGAAGTCACCGAATAAGACATAAACATGAGGTAGGATGTTTTGATAAATTACATAAAGGAATTCGGTTTTGCTAAGAGAGTTGAATGGCTAGAAGAGGAAATTCGTTAACCAACCATATTCTAACAGGACAGTCACAACGTTCAATCAAATTCCTTTGGAACGCACAAATCCCTTTGGTGCAAACGGAATGTCGTCTGAGGGGAGCGCTCATGGACTCGGGAGAGCGCGAAGGGTGTGAGAGGAAAGGGGTTTAAGGGCATCACTACGTGCTGGTTTGTGGGTTGCACTGGATAGGTCACAATGGGAAGACCTGTTTTTATTCCTTAGGGAATTGTTCCGAACAAACGCTTAGTAACGTACATCACTTCAAACATTTAGTCAGGTCTACCAAACAGGATTATTTCTGGTCCGTTGTTCGTTTTAGTGAAGACGTCTACAATCTGTTCTGAACGCTAAATTATCTCTAAGCCTGGTTCACACAGAAAGAAAGCAGGAAAGAATTCCTATTCAAATTACGGCGCAAACACTCCCAGATTAATGCCATTAAAAGTTCAGTTAGATGAAGGACGTATAGCTGACCAGGTAGGTTTTAAAAGTGCGCTTCACTCTTACTGTCTGCTTTCGTCCCAGACATGACAAGTCTTACGCGCACTACACCTTGTTAGCATAACATGCAAATATAGTGACAAAATAACAACACATCAGTTATAATCTGTTAGATTACTGCGGTGTCGTCCCTACGGTTAGAAACGAAGAAATATTGGTTCGGTTGTCTCAAGACAAAGGATACTCTAATGGACAACCTGCGATTGAATGGTGGTATACGCCTGAACCTGCTTGAGCACCACATGGTGATTGATAGGTTGGCTTCTTCAGCCCGCAGATGTGTTCTTAGGAATAACCCTAAATTTTGTGGATTGTTTTCATCATAACTTTCTCTGAGTGATAAGACCTAACAATGTGGAAGAGGTACGCACTAGTTCTGACTGATAAGTAAATGGGAGTCCGAAAGCTGCCATTAGGTCAGTGATGTGCAACTTATGTCAAGCCCCCACCTTAATTAGCAGTAATAAAATACTTCCCAAAAAGCCGAATGATTTATGCTATTTTATTTCGATGAGATGCCCTAGTCGCCGGATCATCGGCTTGAGTTAATGGAACAGTTAATGTCTCCTCCCGAGGCGATCTGACAACCTGAGCATTACTCACAATCGAATGTAGTTGATGGTTCCATCATGCTTAGTTTGGAGTCAATTACAGTACCATCAACACGGTTACCTCATGACAATGTGGCTGGAGTTCAAATCGTGAACGCAAAGAAGGTATGCATTACTGAAGAGCTTTAAAAGGACCCATTAAATCAATGAGGTACCAAAAGTCGACGTAGTGAAATTGCGACCAGTGGGCAGAAAATAAAAAAGTTAATAGTAGGTACCAGTGGGAAATTTGGGCAAACAAAAAATCGAGGGGAATTTTTGTCTGGATAGGACAGAAACCAGTCACTGTGACACGTACGTGGTCCGAACGCGTGATTTAAGTATGCACCTAAACTCTTCACTGCGGGAGAGTTAGCCAGGATTTTAGCCTATATGTCCAACCATGTTAATAGAACTACCTAGCCGCACTTTCATCCTTGTTCCGTTTGATGAAAAACTTAGGGCACGAGTTATATCATATTGTACTGATCTATGGACGTGACAAGATGCAGCACGTTCTAAGCTAGCACCGTCTGTTCGATATTATAGTCTACTGAAGCTTCGCCAGTCAGGTCACTAATGTTGACACAAATCCATCCGCTTTTCCACGCACTTACCAATCGATTTTTCAACAATACTGCGGTCATTTCGACCACAAACTTAATAAGACTGTTCGACTTATCCGTAGAAACCCAGCATTTCTTAATCTAAAGGTGAGTGCGCTCTAGAATTCCCTGACAGCTTCACCATTTATGTCGGGCACATACCGGTTTTACAGGTCATGTGCAACAGATACGTTCGAGGTGGAGTCAAATGTATAGCATCTTAGACATTTAATAAGTGGGCGAGGTAGAGAAACTCATTTATATTATGGATGAATAGTCGGGGTTTTAATTGAAAGAATTCAACAGCACTCACAGCCGACTGCAGTTTCCACATTCAGATACACTTCCCTACAGCATTCTTAGGGTCATACCGAAATCCAGTTCCACTTCCATTGGGGCTCACAGATAGTGCATCTCTTTGACATGATTAAGAGTTGCTCTGCGGCAACGCTTTTATGGGGCAACCATGTCGACCGCTGTTCCGCTGGCCTCATATTAATTTTAACAGAAGTGGCTTATCTAGATGCACAATCCTTCCAGCTATGATCAGATTGCCCGGTCACCTCGATAAGAAACAGTTACTGCTTGTCATCTGTAAACAACAACTCCTTCAATGACCTCCATTCGGAGTCACAAGCCACTTGAAGCTTTGTTCCCTTCATAAGCACGATAAAAATATAATGGTCACCAGATGTTAACATTTTGTTTAGGCTCAGCCATAGTACACAAAAGTCGACTGATTATGTGAAACGATCTCACAACAAAGAGAGCTACAGACAAACGTGACGCATACTAGGGAAACCAAGATTAAGATGTCCGCACCAAATTCAGTACGAATGAATTTGAACACTTTGGGCGTGGTGTTTAACATGTTACTGATAAACAGATTGGGAATAACCCAACGTTACAGGCAAGTTTTAACACCCTACGTTTCAACCACCTCGGGTGGCTTCCCTGAGGAGTGCTGCAATCGAAATCACATTGGCCAATCATACCAGTTGCAGTATCATCTTTGTGCTCAGAAAAGTGGCCCATATGGTTTGATCAGCACAATTTCCATGACGGTCAATAACTTCGGGTTTTCAAAGCTTGGCGGTGAAGTGAACAATATTAGTGGGCCTCTTAAATGACTTGATTCAAAGAGAGAGTTAGGAGGCAAACTTACCAAGACAATCTAGTCAGGACATCGGTGACGGCTGAGGAAACCAGTCATCATTTTAAACCATCCAGGGCCGTGGTGACGGTTGACGAAATCAGACAGCAACAAAGCACTGGGGGACACGTCGGACCGACAAGCAAGATACGTGCAGGTGAGTGGGGGTGTCACGCCAGTCCGAGAAACTAACGCCTATAGATTTGGCCTTACTTGGTCACTTGAAAGCGAAGTGGCTTAGACAAGTAGACAGTGACCCATCACCATTTCATGATATATATTTACAGGCATTGCATTCAATTGGTCGAACTGGTTTTTGGCAATACAGCGTGTTTACCGCAACCGTGTCTTTCTTGTCTCCGCGCAAGTAGACTAGGGGAGGCCGCATAGCAGGAACCCAGGTCTAGCAGTCAAGCAGTATTAGAACGTTTGGCAAGGGAAAGGCGCGTTACACCAGTGGCGACAGAGGTCAAACCGAACCCAATAATGACTATCTCTATGGAACAGATGCAGGCGCTTCTTCAACGGCAGCAAAAGATTTTCGAGCAGTCACAGGCAAAGCTTATTGAAATGTTGACGCAGAAGTTTTCGAGTCAGTCATTGGGAGTTGCAAACCAGGACCAGTTACCTACACCAGAATCGATGATCCAACAAGTCAGTGAATTCCATTTTGATGCTATCGGTGGAGTCATGTTTGATTCTTGGTTCCATAAATATGAAGATATTTTTCGTGTGGAGATGGCACAGCTTCCCGAAGACAAGAAAGTCAGACTATTACTGAAAAGACTGGGCACAACAGAACACGAACGATTCGTGAATTTCATCTTGCCAAAACATCCCAGAGATTTAACCTTTGAAGAAACCACAAGGACACTGTCACGGATTTTTGGTGAGCAATCATCCTCGTTCAGTATTCGATATCATTGTCTGAACCTAACAAAGAATCCTAGCGATGACTGGATACAGTGTGCAGCTAATGTAAATCGGGAGTGCGAACGCGCCAAACTTCATAGCATGACGGACGACCAGTTTAAGTGTCTCATTTTTGTATGCCGCTTACATTCACCCCAGGACGCAGATATTCGGACCAGAATTTTGAACAAGATTGAGCAGTGCCCAGATATCACCCTACAGAGTGTCACAACAGAATGTCAGCGAGTCGTTAATCTGAAACAAGACACGGCAATGATTCAGCAGACAAGTTCATCGGGTCCTTCAGAAATGATCTATGCAGTCAGCAGCAAGAGCACGACTAAAGAAACAAGCCGCTAGCCGGCAATAAATTCAAAACCACCATCAGCATGCTGGTATTGCAAAGAATGGCACTTTGTTCGTCTCTGTCCGTTCAAAAATCATATATGCAACAGATGTGGGAAAAGAGGTCACGAAGAAATATGCTGCCGCGCACTAGTGCAACCATCCCGACTTCAAAGAAACTTTCACAGGTGCCCGAAATTCTCCCCCAACAAGTCGAAGACGGTCACCGCAACATTTAAAATTGATGGCGAATCCAGACGCAAACACTGCTTCTGATATCACATTGATTTCCCGTGATACATGGCGAAAGCTTGGGCGACCTCCATTGCTTCCAACGCATCATACGGCTCGGAACGCCTCGAGCAGAACCTTGAAGGTAGCCGGGGAAGTAACATGTGAGGTGACGTTTGAAGACAGCCGAATCGAAGCCTGTTGTTTCGTCACAGATCATCCAGGTTTAGATCTACTGGGCCTTGATTGGATGGAAGACTTGAAATTACTAGATCAGCCGGTAAACAGCGTATGTAATCAAACGAAACTACATAGTCGATCAGAAACTCCGCCTAGTCGCAATAAACCAGGAGGAATCTCGCCAGCTGAATGTATGTTCGGACGGAAAATTCGCACAAGGTTCGACAATATCAGACCATCACCAGCCGCATCCGCCAACGAAGTACACAGGGCAGGCTATGCACAATGCATACGGCGTTTCAATATTGGCGACTAAGTGCTTGCACGAGACTTCCGAGGTCAACATAAATGGACACCTGTAGTGATCTCAAAACGCAAGGGGAAGGTGATCTACGAAGTCATTGTCGGGGAAGACACCTAGAGAAGACATATCAACCAGTTTCGGCGGAACCCTGGTTTACTTCTGAGCAAACCAGACTCAGCTTCATTACATTGGGACATCTTATTGGACACCTTCGATTTGTAAGAAAGGGCTGACGGGCCGCTGTCAATCATGAGCGAGACAAGACCAGTCTCCTTTTCTCTTAGACGGTTCAAACGAACAAGGAAGCCCGTGAACCCCCTACAAGTGGATCCAAGATGTCATTCCTATGATATGCCGAAAAAGGGGAGGTGTTAGGAGGCAAACTCACCAAGACAATCTAGTCAGGACATCGGTGACGGCTGAGGAAACCAGTCATCATTTTAAACCATCCAGGGCCGTGGTGACGGTTGACGAAATCAGACAGCAACAAAGCACTGGGGGACACGTCGGACCGACAAGCAAGATACGTGCAGGTGAGTGGGGGTGTCACGCCAGTCCGAGAAACTAACGCCTATAGATTTGGCCTTACTTGGTCACTTGAAAGCGAAGTGGCTTAGACAAGTAGACAGTGACCCATCACCATTTCATGATATATATTTACAGGCATTGCATTCAATTGGTCGAACTGGTTTTTGGCAATACAGCGTGTTTACCGCAACCGTGTCTTTCTTGTCTCCGCGCAAGTAGACTAGGGGAGGCCGCATAGCAGGAACCCAGGTCTAGCAGTCAAGCAGTATTAGAGCATTTGGCAAGGGAAAGAGGCGCGTGACATCAGAGAGATTTAGCAAATGCGAGCGCTAGGCTTCGAACCGGCCGTTAGTTTGGTAGCGTTTGTTGCGCCATCGCGTTCGATACTTACTTAGGGATGTGTTCCACTATCTGTTGTTGTAAACTCATGCTCGTCCTCCAATATACCTGGCACCTCAACTGTAGGTGGACTTGTGAGTGTTATGCCCTAGACCCCTAATGAGTATTCTAAAATATAGCTCAGCACCTAACTGTGAGGTGTTAGTAGTACGGTTATCCGCTGAAGATGATGGGCAGTAACCATAAGCTCTACCTAGACGATCGGGCAAACTGATTGTCTTATAAGCGAAAGTGGTTGAGCGTTCAGACATGATGAGTAGGTCGTGTCTAATGTGAAGTGTATGGTGCAGTGGCCAACAGGATTGCATCAGGATAGAGTGAACTGAGTCCAACGTCCAGATATGCATTACCGACCAGCAGAACTCAAGTCTGGTGTAACGTTTTAGAAGAGGCTGGCAAGAAAATCAAATTATGAAAAAATGCTATTGATATTCAGGCTGTGCTGGCAGCGTAAGATTTAATACACTTTTGTACCTGTTTCGTCTTGTTGTTATGTCGCTCTTTACAGTCTGCTGGTATGTTCTGACCACAGTATATCTTCCAATTACAGAATCACCTTTGAGTTATTTTTTGCGCTCAAGGATAATGCGTCTGTCATCAGCACATCACAGCAGAGGCTCTAGGAAAAAGTATAGCAGGTGGATCGTGCTCACTTCGAAAACGCTGGTCGGCAGACACAATATGCTGATTAAACAAACAGTAATAATAAAGGTGGTCACCGAACTTGGTTGGGCATAATTATACTACGGTCTGGGTGGGCAAATAAGACACTTAAAAACTGGACGGTACCGAGTTATTAGGTTTGTGATATGTTCATAGGTTAGTGAAGAATAGAAGGTTATTTTCGTGCGTTGCCGTCTCCGCGCTGGTATAGGAAGAAATGCATCAAACAAGAATGAACGAGCATATTCCAAATGGGCAGTGAATAGTATGTATAATTTAGACACGCGAAGCGATGCACCTTCCCACAAAGCTTCTTTATCGATTACCAGACGTTTGTTACAGACCGATCATTGCGTGCATTCAAAATCGGCGTTTACAGAGATTGGGCAGAGTAAGAATTATCGATTGCTTGAAGTGCGCAAAAACTACACTAACTGTCAAACACCAGGTACAGTTTGCACGCGTAAAAACGATTAACTATAACTCTGAGACTGCCACGCAGCTATTGTAAGCTTGTGTTCTGTTTTGAAGTATTGTTGCATTTTTTTCAAAAACTTTTTTTTTCATTTTCTACGTCACATGATAAGTAACTGGTGTGTTAGATATGCATTCACCCCCCCCCAAAAACACACTGTACACATAAGCGAACGGTACAGAATGTATCGCGTTTGTGAGGCGAAACTCTCCGATACATCCTCCCTCAGCTCAATTGTCTGCGGATAGATAGGTGCGAAATAGCAGAAGGGTGAAATCTATGAGCTGTCCTTTACTAGGCGCATACATAGTAGGATATATGCGATGCCGTTCCCAGACTTTGAAGTTTAACAAGTTGAACTCGATCGACATTGCTAGACATAGCTGATGTCAGGCAATCGTGCAATACACTAGTTAACTGACATTCCTGACCGCGCTTCCTTCGCACGCATAGTATAGAATGACTGCTCAACTTGTGTTTAATGATCCTAAAACCAGTTAGAATGTTGTAATCCTAAGGCCGGATAAAGAATTCGGTGTGGTTACGGTGAGCAGACCCGATTGCGTCACGAAAATGAATGGGTGCACTTACTGATGCGTCTAAACTTACATCTGATGATCAGGTGGACAAGCTGAACCTAGTGAGAAAACAAACTGAAAGAAAGCTCCATCCAGTACTCATACTTGAATGTGCAAATGGGCGACTTGTACTATTACCTAGAACCCATTGAAACCAGAACACCTACACTAAAAGGATTGCCCAAAA
The DNA here is from genome assembly GCA_008508345.1 of Paragonimus westermani. Lineage (NCBI taxonomy): Eukaryota > Metazoa > Platyhelminthes > Trematoda > Plagiorchiida > Troglotrematidae > Paragonimus > Paragonimus westermani. The sequence continues at coordinate 34,230 of QNGE01000106.1, forward strand.
CGATGTCTGATTGGCTGATAGTTTCTGTATACTGAATGCACTGAAGAGCCAACTGCCCCTGTCCAACATTCAAAACTTTCAGTACAAACCAGAAAATGTTTGAACACTGTGATGAAGAAGAACAAGCGCAGCTTGTCTACCAAAAGACACTTTCAATCAGGGCACTGTTGGTTGCGACCGAACGTTTACAACTACTCACCAAATAGCCACTCGATGTTAAATGGTAGATGCTGTACGCCACGTTTACATACTCGTATTGAACGCGAATCACACATAGAAAAGTTTAGAAGATCTTCCGGAAATCTGTAAGTTCTCGGTATTCTGATGGCCTCCGTTTAACCCATGTTCTTTATTTGTGATGATTGCTGCCTGTGAGGAGAACTAAGCGACAGGCTGAAACACTGAGTACTGTAGACTCAATTCACTAATACAGAGAGATATCAAACGCGATGGCAACATTTCCTTAACTCTTCCAGACCTCAGCGTTCAACATCTGAATAAACGTTATATACAGGCTGTAAAAACCATGCATTAAACACACATCAAAACAATTCCGTTGTCTGTTCACTCCTGTTTGGTGTTCCAAACTGGCAATCGAGGCAATTGACAGTCAGCGTAAAGGGAGCAGTGGGAAGATACTGCATCCATGGATTTGCTAGATTCATTTCCTACGCATTGTTACGCCTGGTCAGCTCAGATTTTGGGCAGTTTCGCAAAACGATAACCGTTAAACTATCCGAATATCGATTAGTGAAAACCAGGATATGGAGATCAGGGCTTACTGGTAGAAAATGCAACAACCAAAAAAAAGCAGGGAATAGCACAATTATGTAGTTAACGTCATCTACTCATCGATCCAGCTGGATTGATAATTGCATCGACTAGAGAACAAAGGAATTCACAACAATAGAATATCTGTTCGGTCTGCATATTCGTGCTGATGAGACTGACACAGCTTTACCTAACTTGTTTTGTCAAGGATTTCGACTGGACTGGACAGTGTTTCAACCGCACAAATCCCGAATGCGGCGGTCAGTTAGTTGAACTCAGGAGAACGATTAACCGTATTGGCACAAAGTTTTCTAACAACTGTTGGTATTCCAAACTCCTGGACAATAACCAAATTGCCATAAAACCAGGTAAATTTCAAATCCAGAACATTTATTAGTCCAATGGAGATGTATTTCGAACCGAACAGTGCTGCATAAGTACCAGTTACTACTGTTTCACACACCTCACAGTATACTGGAATCGCCAAAAGGGAATGCCATGACCCTTGGCTGGACCAATCGATCGAACTCCTCGGGATTCATCATTTGCAGTTGAACGGCGGCATCACGCAAGGTCAATCCATGCTCCTGGGCGTGTTTGGCTAAAGAAGCGGCTCGATCATAACCAATGTGAGGAGACAAGGCAGTGACAAGCATTAAAGACTGTCCTACATACCGTCCGATTTGAGCGCTGTTTACCTGGAGACCACTCACGCAGTTGTCAGCAAAGCAACGAACCGCATCACTAATCAGGCGGCAAGAATGAAGCATGTTGGCGATGATGATCGGTTTATATACATTCAGCTGCAGTTGACCATGGGAAGCTGCCAACGTGACGGTAAAGTGATTGCCCATAACTTGTACTGCAACCATGCTCAGAGCTTCGCATTGGGTTGGATTTACTTTTCCTTTAAGGCACATAATGAATGAAACGAACTAAAGCATATAAGTTTGACATATGCGACAAATGTAACAACACTAACGAAACTGTGGTCAAATTGAGTCCATTTTACACAAAACACGTCAGTCTGACTTACTCGGATATAATAAGAAACTGTTGCACTTAGTGACACAGATAGTAGGGATTATGAGTCCAAATGTATTTGACATGTGCACTTAATCATCGACGTAACAGTGGACGGGAAAGGTTCCTACAAGGCCACACTTACTGCTGGACAAATTCATAGAACTTACGAAATGTAGTAGTTTGTCTTATAGAGTTTTGTATAAGTGGTACAAGTAGTATGGTTCGTGGTCGGGCCAAACATAAAGTAATGAGAAACCCGCTAGTTTCAAACACAACCGGTGGTCGAGTGACATGGGGTGCAGTTGGCAAGGTTGGAAGTACAAAATCGCAAACTTCTGAACTACCTCCTAGTGAAATGCTATTTTTATGCCAAATCATGTTCATCAGATTTTACCGACGTACTTTTTTTTCACTGAACCTGACCGCAGTGTTTTGGATATGGATATTTATAATACAAATTACAGTCTGCTTGATAGTGGGGGGAAGACCCTTTCCTTGGTTTTGGAGGTTACATAATAACAGAAACCAACATACAAACCATTGGCAGTGAAAAAGACAATAAATTAAATTAAATGACGTTGGCAACCACGTGAAGTGCCAAAAATGGTGTATTACAATTTGATATATTTAACGATACGCCTTCCAGGTTAGGCTCTGACAATTTTCTTGTGGCTACAGGCTAAAAGCGACATCCTCTATGGACCTATGAAGAAGAGTGATATTCGCAACCAACTTGGACGTAGCGAAAAACGGAAAAGAATGCCAATGGAATTCACGGGAGACACATATACATACGGTGAACTGGCCACGCAAGGGTCCACATAACTGCCCGCATTAAGTGTCCGTTCTTAAGAATCACCGGTTTAAAACATTCTTTTCCCGTCAGACCCTGAATAAAGAAGACGATACGCTGATATTGCACGATTTATGTTCGGACAAATTTCACTGCATCTTTGCGCATGCATACTACAGACCATTTATATATCAGTATGAAAAAGCGAACAAGATACTAGGGAAAGTCAACTTGAGCAACAAGTGACAGGGCGATTATCTTCAGTGCAGCTATAAAAGCGATACGTCGATGACATTTTTTTCACCACGCACAATCAAATGCAAGCACAGAGTTTAATTGTTCGGATGAGTTCTTTGCCACCAAACGAACATTTCAGTATGGGAAGCCTACCACTTCTGGATATACGCATCAAGAGAAATGCAGATGGTTTGATTCAACGAAGCGTCCATCGCAAGAGCATTTGGACAGGTCAGTACTTGCATTTTGAAAGCTCTGTTCCCCGATCATACAAACAAAGTTTGGTGCGCACATTTTTGATCGGGCCAGACGTATTTGCACTGAAGATACTGTTCAAGAAGAAATGACCCTGTTAGAGACCACCCTACAACTAAGCTGTTACCTTAAACCGTTTGTTGCAAGATTTAAGTAGCCCACTGACATAGGAATTCGACCCGAGAGTGTCCAAAAAGCCGGTATTTCTTCGTCTTCCCTTTGGGGATGATGATGTGTGCCAACTTATTTACCGTCGTCTAGCTAGTTCTATCGCGAGAACACAATGCAGTTGTCCCAGTGATTCTGTTCAGAACCTTCCAGATTCAGACACCTTGCGTGAAACAACCGTTAGCCGAGTCAGTCAAATCCAACCTTATCTATGGATATCGATGTAGATGTCGAGCACTCTACATAGGCAGGACTGAGCGCCAGTTGTGAACCAGGGTCAGTGAGCACATCCAGAAGTGGGTCAAGAAACATGTCACGCAAACACATGACGTCACAGCCGGACATAAAAACAAGGAGCGTGCATCGTCTATTGCGCGTCACATTCTAATGACGCATCACAAATGTGATCCCACAACGGCATTTCTGCTCAACCTCACACAGGCGAACACTGCAGTATGCTGAAGCGATTGCAATCCGAAAGTTCAAACCCGTGTTGTGCGTTCAGAAACAACTGTTTGTAGGGTTTTCACTACCGTGGTCTGTAGTATGCACTCGTAAAGATGCAGCGGAATTTGTCCGGACATAAATCGTGCAATATCAGCCTACCGTCCTCTTCAATCGCCAGTTTAGCTTGCATTTATTATCCATAAATTCCTGCTAAGGTCCGTGGGTAAAGTGATGCAAGCCAAACAGAAAACATGTTACTAATTCACCTTAACCAGTCTGACAGGTACATACAAGAACAGATATGACATCTGGACGAAACCCGTCATTCGCTTGATGCGGCTTTCTAGCCGGATAACATGCTGTTCATCAATGGTGGACAGGACGTAAAGAGTACATCATTGTGTCGTAGACAGTAGGAAAGGAACACCAGGAGGTTCCAAGAGTATCAGAATGGAGCATCCAACAGACAAAAAGTGGCCATCAACTATCACGTACTGGGTTAATGAGTCAGAAAAATAAGGAAAACACTGTCCGGAACGGCATTAAGCAACCTTAATTTGTTAGAAAAAAGGTGTTCCCTTTCTAGGAACGCAACAATGTTTACGATTACCACTGGGCGACATGCGTGTTGTGTTTCGAATGCCCTGTTGGTTGTTACATTCCATGGTCTTGCTTTGAGCAATTCAGTTGTTTGCATCCGATATGCCTTTGATCATCTGGTTTCAATCAATGTCTCTTGCAAACAAATTCGACGTAAAAGATCACTACCGTTTCTGACTGGTTGGCGCTGATCGACTACAATTCCTCTTGCATCACTTTGTACATGGGCTCTGATTGGCTGGATTTCCCTCAATCAGGAAACCCTTACAGTCCAATTTCATAACATGCCCTCTTTTGTTAGGCTTGCCCAGTTCTCGTTTTTGAGACTCTCATGGTTTGTGCCTCGGATGACCCTTCCCGGCAAAATCCGCTCCCTCAAGTGCATGATTTCTTCTTTCCACTTCCCCGTCCACGTCAACATCGCATGACCTATGTCCATAATCTCTGATCACCACATCACGTGCTTATTGGTTCGGGTACTCAGGGTTAGAGTGGATCCACACCTTACCTCCTGGTGTAAGGTTGTGAGTTTCCGAGCTCCGCGACCATAGTACATTTTTTGTTGTATTCTGTCGTTGTAGATTCTGGTGAACAGATGCCTCATCCAGTGTGTTGCGGCGCAACACCTCATATATCACTGCTAATTTTACCCGCGTCCTTCGCCAAGACATTCGCTGCGTCGCACTGTATCTAACCGTCTTATTCGGCATGTTTCTTCCTTCTAGAAGCATTGGGTGCATATTTTCATCCGACTCATGAGTAATCCGTGAACATTTTTAGCAACCCTAACAGTAGTGTCAACCATCCAGTTTGACTGACCTGCAAGTTCCAGCCAGCTCCTTCAGTGCCGTCATCTACTGGTCAACAAATTCTCCTTATTGACGTAACCTTTGAAGAAGCAGGAAACATTTCAACGTTTCATTCGTATGGCCAAGGCAGCAGTCTAAGAATCTATTAATCAATGTATCCAGGTCATCCTAGTCTTCACGGTCAGCGGAAGTCAAATTAACCAAAACTAACCTACCATTGTCTCCGACGCAATGTCGAAATATTACCAGTTAGTGCCTTCAGAACAACCTGTGCGCAGCAGTTAACTTGCTTTATTGATGACATTTCACTACTGTCATAGAAGCTTCTTCACCCCCAGAAGCAGCTGACGCTGGTCTGAATAATCTTCTCTGTCAGGAGAGAGTCGTTATCGATAAAACAAGTTACTCATTGCTTACAGGTTGTCCTGGAACTGTGGATGTTTAATCGGTCCCAACCATTTCCGCCTATCGTCAACTGATATCCCATTGTTTCTTTGGATGAACCTCGTAACACAGTAGTCATCGGACTTCTCTCACTCAGTAGAGAAAATCAGAATAACGGTTATCGGAACGGCATTAGGCAGTCTAAATTTATTAGAAAAACAGCCAAACCCTATTGCATCACTGAGTGCGCAAACGAGGTTGCTCAACTTAACACCTTTGTAGTAAAGCATGAAGACCACGCTGAATGGGTTAAGTAACATAAATGACCAGTATGATATGCACTTTGAAATTGAAAAGTGTGAATTGTTGCTATAAGGTTCGGTTGAGCGCGATCCATTTCTTGTTGCTGCTGGCAGTCCGTCTGAAAATGCTGACCAGTTCACCTACTTGATAGTGCCTTCTCGACTACTGTTAACGAGAATGACGGGAAGTCCATGAGGATGCCAAAGGGAGGTGGTGTATCCGCTTAGCTTTGCTATTCGCAATGTTGCAAACGCACTCGATCGTCGATTAAAGAAAGAGTACACAGCAAATGTGCGAAGTCCACCTTGTTTTAAGGATAAGCAACGTGACATACCCATGTGGAGGATGCACATATTGTAACTATTACTTCCATCAGGTAGCTAGAGTGCACCGATCAGGTAAGGAACTAGGTCTGTCAGAATGTATTTAAGAAATCTGCAGGTTCGCGTTTGACGACAGAGGCAATGAAAGTGAGCGGTTTGTGCTCGACGCGTTACGTATTACAGATGCAGGTGGGAGCTTTCCATGTAACATTTATTTTTCCTTTTCATGAGTCTTTACGATTTTACTTTTTCTGTTAATCTATCCATTATGTTGTGCTTTGTTCTATTGTGTTATATTTATCCGTTGCTCTTTCATTTCATGAACATACGTCAGGATCAGCGACGGGCGGAGTACATTTCAACAATGAATACGTATGTATGTGGGTAACGCACGAAGCAGACGGACTTTTGTGTATTTAAAATATTGTGTATTGGAGCTTTAATGTGCTAGTAAGACTGAATCAGCTTACGTGAATTCAGCCAGGACTAGCTTAAGATAATCCCATACTAATCATAACCGATTACATCTGTAGATAAGACAACCATGTAAGCTAGTGGTGCAAAGGGTAAGCAATCAGTTGCTTAATATGGGTTCTGTGAGGAGGAATAGACAAGTAACTGATCGACCTGTCACCACCGATTATTTATAGGGTTTTGTTGCCCCATTGAAATTTTAGGTGGCTATTGCAAACACGTTTGTCTTCACAGCTTTGCTTAGAGTTAATGTTAGGCCAGCAGCTTAATTGGCGAATTCTTCTCCACAGTTTTCGTCCGTTGATGGGGCGTAGAAAATAAAACGGCCATTCGATTTAAGTACCAAATTAGATGTACGTGTGCTTAGTGTAAAACTTTCCTGTTAACCATATCATCTTGGTTTAATTCCTCATCCATTATCTCTCTTTACGTTATGTCCAAGCAAGTAGCTTATTACACTCTTCTCTAAGTAGATAGATGGTGCTGTTTTCAGGCCACTGCTACAAAGCTGACTATCAGGATTGAAAGTGGCTTCTGAGCGCGCAAAAATATATTGATGTTTGAAGCAGTTGGCTCCCTTAGTAAATTTGAATGCAGCAGTAAGAAGACGGACACTGGTAGGTGCTATTATTTCGTATTGTCTCTTTGGTACCAAATAACAGTAAGCAAGGGCGTATATACGGACACTGACGGGGGAAGCGTAAGGAAATAAAATAGCAAATAAGATGGAGAACAAAAGCGCTATTTTTTTTCGCCCCATCCCACTAGTGTCATATATACATGTTCCCAGTTATTGTTATTTGGTACTGCAGAGACAATATGAAATGCTAGCATCTACCAGTGTCTGTCCCATTACTGATGTGTTCAAACATATTGATTTGTTCTCTTTCGTAAAAGTTAGTAGGCTAAAAGCCTCGTTAATGGAAATTTGACAGACCAAAAAATCGAGCCTTCTCCACAAAAATCACAATTGTGAACTTACTTCAACACATATAGCTTCATAATCAATTACACCGACATATTGGTCAGTGGGACTTGTATACACCTGTACCTCTCATCAACCCATAGAGGTTGATGAGTGAAATCATCGGAGTTTACGCAGTTTTGTAATCAGCTGATGCCGTTAGGAAGAAAGTGTGCTGTTTCAGAAGTCCATGAACAAATGTAGTGACACGTCAAATAAACTCTTTAGTGATGGACATTAGGTAGAACCGAAAAAGGCGGACAAAATTATGGTTTTAAAATAGCAATAACTAGCACAATCCACCTACCTGGCATAATGCTGGATCCAGGCTCGTTTGGCGGAAGTAGTAATTCACCTAACCCACAATTGGGACCTGAACTAAGTAAGGCAAAGTCATTGGCCAATTTGAACAGAACCGTTGCTGTGGCGTTGAATGCACCACTCAGTTGAAGCAAGCCGTCGTGTCCCGAAAGAGCGGCAAATTTATTCTTAGCTGGTACAAAGTTGAGGTCAATCAATGATCCAGTCTGATTGCCGCGGAACTATTAAAGCAAGAAGGTGCCATAGAATTCACAATAAGTTTACAAATAACAGTTTGAAAATAAATTTACAATAAGTTTACTGCTGTCAACAGTAGGAGAAAGTAATCACAGTGCTAAAGTTGACAAGACTCCTGCTAACTTTTAAAAGTATGATAGGTTGATTTGACGTTTTGTAGTTGGATATTCAATCATCCTCATCAGTAGTGAAATATCAGTGGCTGATAGAGACCCAATATGTCGGTTAAACCTTTCAACCAGTAATGCTGTTAATAAATCGAATGCAGCTGAAACAATTTTTTACGGAAAGATTTGTCTTAGCTTAACAAACATACAACACCACTCTAGGATTTGTACCATGATTTGTCTCATACAATTTTGCATGCGCCTCTCACCTTCTGCATACGTGCATTTGGCGTCCGAAGAATATGAACCTGATTAGTTTATTACCAAAAATTCTCATCCCTTTCAGAATGGCACTAGTTTACCGTAGTGGCTGATTAACAAACCCTAAATGTATACTTTCGACACTATTCTTGAATTGATATTTTTCGAAGGAAAAATCCGATTAAGATCTGTTCCAGTTCACTGTTGATGTTCTTTATCCAGAGAGTCAGGAGAACAAGCCTCATGTGCACTTTTTGTTCATGTGCCCAGTTTCTCACGAGTGTCCACTGGCCTAAAAGTTACTTCAGAATCCAAACGAAACGATGCGTGAAATTAGTCCAGTACGTTCCAACCCATCTACCAAAATGGCCTCTTTGCCGCATCTGCGCCGTGGCAGTAAAATCCAATACACTGTCCCAACTGACAAGCCTCAATCCATTGTTCCTTTGATTGCCGGTCAAATGCACTCAAACGCTTTCATTCTAACTGGCAGTTCAGCATCCGCTTTACAAAAGAACTGCTCACCTCCGTTCCATTGGGCTAAAAGTGCGCAAGAACTTACGTGTCAACGAAACAAGGAAAATCTTTATACATTTACTTCACTTGTAATTTTCGGTAAACCAGACGCTCACTTCTAGTGTGCGCGTTAATATGGCAGACCCACACACAGATTCACACAGTTGTTGACTTGCACTGATCATTACACATATTGACCATAAAAAGAACACTAATTTAACCGAGGATAATGTAGGGAGTATCGTGCAACTCTTAGTTACCTCATTCGGAGTACCCGCTTCCACTACCACTGGCTGCGGTTCTTGGTGCCCATTAATGCTGCTTCGTGATCTGCGAGACCACACTTGGTTGGGACTCTTTCCGATCATCACCTATCACCAAGCAGTCAAGAGATTGGTGGAACGTCTTGATCGTCAACTGAAGGCTGTTATCTTCTCCAGCAGGGGACAGAGGCCTGAACGTATTAGGAGTCCAGACCACTAATAAAGAGTAAACCGAGTAGACTTCGACAAGGCTGGTCTACGGCAACACGTTAATGTCGACAGATAAAATTATAGCGAATTTTCAAGTCACGTGTAGGGTGGCTTTAAGGTCATATGCATAACGATTGGCATAACATGAGCAATAGCGAAACCAACAATAACATGAATTATGCAGAAACTATATCCGACACGTACAGTTTTGCTTTATAGCGCTCACCAGAGTTAGCCTACAGAAGAAGTCCCCACAATCACCCCTGGACGATCTCTTTAAATTTATCGGACGTTAAGAAAAATACTCCATTAGAGACCGCAAAGTTGTTCCAGATTCCGTAAAAATTGATCATTTATATGGGCACTCTTGATGTATGTCTCCAATTTAGAAGTACACACTCCCTTTATCCATACACGCCATCCTAATAAGCTAAATCCATGACATCCTCAGCCAGAAGAGTGAGTCACGATCAACCACTGATGATGTGTAGAAGTGCTTACCTCCTCCACCTCAGGAAATTTACGAGCGGACCCGTAGCCTTCCCCTAGGTCCTGCCGATTTCAAAACACTGTCTTTCGTACAGGCGGGCATCCTGTGTTCAAACCAACGTTCTGGGGGAGAGTTTTTGCATCTTTATTCCTCACAAATGCTGCTACTTTTCTAAAACCTTCCACTTCCCATAAATACACATGTACATTCAGTGGTTGAAACATGCAAACCAAAGAAATACTTCTTTACCGAGCACTATGAGTCTGTTCGTTCCTTCTCCGTTCAGAAGTTTGCTGTGCTGGGATTTGCAGGTTATGAAAGGATGCTTCAGTAAACTTCCAGGATTACATGTCTTAGCAATCATCTCAACTGTGGATTCAAAAACCTCCTAAAGAAGAACAACCAACTGAATTCACCTGAATAATTTTTATTGTGTGTAACAGGACTCTAAACGTGAAAAACTTCACTAATTACTGTAAATTAACATATTAAACCTTCACTACCGTTGTTTGTGTCTGTTACAAAATGTACAATTTGCTGTACACAATGTTAGCAACTGATACATGGCTAGGCAACAGAAACAATACAGCCCAATCGCCACGTGATCATTCTCAGTAATTAATTAACTGTTTCGTGGATACATGATACAACGCGAATAGTAATTGGAGATATGGTCAGATCTGACCTGTGAATGAACTAAGCAACGCAAGTCTTACTGACAAAACTCTCGTCAGATGGAAGCGAGCCTTGAGGATAACTTCATCTTCGAAACCACCACGTACTCTGCATCTGGTCTAACCTAACCGATGCTAAAGAAGTAAACAGCGTGCGTAAGCTCTCGACCGACATTTCTGAACACACAGAATCTTGGAATTAACAAGCGTATCGGCATGTTAGAAATGAAAAAACGTTAGGGTGTCTTCACACAGTTAGTATTCTCAGCCCACAGGTATAACATTGTGAATATACTAGTGGCCTAAAATGAAACCGAAAGGTTCGCAGCTATTCTGAAGGAACACATTTGTGGAGGTAGCGTGCACTTCGTCCACCACTGAAAGGCCGAAATCAGTGTGGCATCAGCGGCGGTGAATACTGAAAAATGTCAGGTGGTTTTGGCGATCCCGATGTTTGTCCCAATTTTTGTCCTGACCAATTCGAACTCGTCACCAACAATGATTAGTGCGATTATACTCCACTGTCAAGGTGGGCGTAGAACGTTCATAATAAGCACCGTTGACAAGAAATCAGTAGCTGACGCTAACACTCAATTATCACACATACCTGAGAAAGAAACATGCCCAGGTTTAAAGGTAAGAAAGAGTACAGTAATGTAATTTAACACAAAACCCCATTTCTAAATTCGAACACTCGACATAGAAGCGTCGACGTACCCTATACAACCAGCCTGAAATGAAAATAAGAAGGTATTCACATCCGTACAGTCTTTGCTGTTCTGCCTTGTTAGTTGACCATCGCATACCACAGACCAAAATGCCAACAGAATCTACCGAAGACTTCGTTGACTGAGTGCACAGAACTTCAGACTACCGAAAGGTTGTCAGTCTGCTACAGTCTTGAAAGAAAAGAGGAGAGGGAGGTTTATAACTCCCGGTCTGTACTCGTTGTACGAAGCGTATTAATTCCACGGATTTTTCTCGATTCTACAGATGCACAGTGGCGGAATAACAATTAACCCAATGTCAAAAAACCATCTTGCTGATCCCGGTGGCGTCGTTGTAACCATCGTTTGCACGATCTCCACTGCACACAGGCCACACTTTGGTCACCATTATTCAAATAATCAGGTTTGTAACATGCATTAGTTAACCCGATTCATCACAGTTCTGTAAGCTCCAACCACTGACAGAAAGTTCAAAACAGAACAGCCCACTCTAGTTGATAACGATAATAGCTCGAGTAGCGTGAATCACCATCACTCTTGTCGGAACAACTTGTGAGCAATCGATAATTTGGTTCGTCGGTAACGTCACATGCTTACCACCGAACTTACCTCAGGACAGTAATTCGAGAGTGAAATAGCAATTTTGCTTACGAAAAGAAAGAAATAAAGGACGAATTGAGCAAGTAGTTGCACCCAATGAACTCAGTGTGGACAGAAGTGTTTCCACACCACAACAGCTTGTACGGTATTTATCAGAAATCCTACAACTAACGGGGAAACCAGGCTGTACTATTCAGAATCATCACTGTTCACTTAAAATAAGTTAGACCTCTGTCCAGCACGAGTAAATACTTGATATTTTGGATGCCACATCGTTATTTTTAACGTATCTCAGACAGCAGCGTTAGAAATAGCCAGACAACCATCATTCTGTACACTGATCTGGAGTAAGGAACACTTAATTGTCCACCAGATGGCAGCTGATGAATTCGTACGTTCTTATATGGACCGCTTTGGTTACAATTCGAAATCGTACGAGGGAAAACGGAGATTACTTACAAGAATCCTAATGGCCCCTTTCTTCGGAAATATTTATATCGAACAAGTTGAGAGGACACCGAAACAATCTAAAATCTCACTAAAAGTTTAGTGGCGTTAAGTAAACGACACTTTTGATTACGGAGGTAGACCGAGTTCAAGAAAAGCTATCGCAATACCCCAATCGGAAAAAGCGTAGAAACCGATGGACAATAGAACTGGAACATGAGTGGCCAGGAAGCATGTTTAGACTGTCTGGTCTATGGGGAGGAAAATGCCTTAGGAACACCGTTTGCCACAAAACCAGGTCTGCTCATCCTAAACAGATTTGTACTGGCATTGCGAGCTCAATATTTCGCAGGAACTTACACCTACTCATAAATGTTGGTAACCAAAGGATAGCACAAAACAGGGCAGGTTAGCCTGAATAGTTTCTTAAAGGATAGTTAGGATGGGTGGTCAATCAAGTTTCAAAGAGGCCAAAGGACAATATGGTTTGAAGAAGCTTCTGAGTTGGAAACGAACCGCTAAAACTCATCAACATTGCCCACTGCTCAAAAGTGGTTCTGAAACTATGGGAACTTTATCGGTCACAAACATCATTCAATCAACGCCTTTTATTGTGAAGATAGTTTGTTTTCATTTACTTATACCAAAATTCATCTCCCTGGGATAAAATCGCAATTATCAAGTTTTTCTCGCCCCCACCTCCCACCAGCTGCAAAACTACATTTCTCCGTTGATAGGTATATTGGGAATGATGGAAGCGTGTTTAGTACTCCGATGAGCTAAGTAACGTAACGAACTGGGTCGAATGAGAAATGGAAGCTAGAAAACTGCTGAGCGTCTATCAGATACACAAAACAATAGACGCCGAGACAATAGTAGCGTTAGTTACTGTGTGTGAGTGGGTAGTCCGTTAATGTACGCCTATAACAATACAATCCAAAGAGAGGATGAAACATTTCACATAGTCTGTCAAACCTATACAGAATAGTTGCCGTAAAAACTGTCTAGTATTTAAAAAAACGCTTAAATCAGGAAACAGGCTAACTACTAGTGGTTCATGCCTCTGCTCCGACAGTCAGCCTGGGTGTTCCACATTATGTCGCCAGTGATAAAGTGGTTTAGGCATTATAAGGCCGCATAACCAATTAGGACGAGATGTCAAAGAACCATATTATTCAGTGGATGTTTACATTATGCTAAACTTCTGGGATGAATAAATGCATTCTTATGTGGCCCCCTATCTACGTAAGTCATTTTAAAAGCATTACCATGATATCAGAGTCATAAGCTTACCAACGGCTAAAAGGTGGGAAGTGCTGGGGCTCCGCAGATATGGCCGTTGTTTGGCATTTGGTCAGATGCAAAAATGTGGCTAGAGACAAGGCGGATAATACGAAACACAGTTTATACTTTTCGAATTCCATCTTCACCAGTTGGAAACGATGAAAAATAATCACATCTGGCAGATTAGAAACGACCAGACTAGGGATGATCCATTTTTGCGGGTTAAAAGGCCCACCTTACAAATGACGATTATGAACAAGCCACAATCAAGTAGCACGCTGCCAATTTAAAGTGCTTTAGCGTGTGT
>QNGE01000106.1:48547-96866 GCA_008508345.1 Paragonimus westermani
AGCCCGGTCACTCACCTTGTTCAGCATGGTCTGCATGTCTTCGGCAGAGGGGCTAAGTAAGACAATGTCGTCCGCATACTCCAGGTCGGTCAATCTAGCGCCAGGAAGAAGCTCAACACCAAGCCCACTGGATTCACGAAGCGCCCCCTCCACAATGTCGTCCATGACAAAATTGAACGAGCGTGTGTAGCAAAGGTGAAAGGGTTTTACTCTTGAAGGAAGTGGGGTGGAGTCCCTTTTGTTTAGATGCCTCATTGCTCTCTAGAGTCCTACTATTTTGCAAGGATTCGTCTTCTTCTAGAAAGGAGAAGTAAATTATTCTTATGGTACTAGTTCTTTCAGTGCTCTGCTTGCTCTTCCGCCTTGTTAACAAACGACCGGCTAGAGTTGCATGTGCTTACACTTGGGCCATCACTAGCAGCAGCGTTTTTAATTCCATAATATAATGTTTAAATCCATCTTCGGAATACCTTTTGACTACCATGTCCCATAATTGCTTCTGGCTAAAAACCTTAAGTGGTTTTCGATGAGTTCAACAGGAGAAACGGAGGTCCATCAACTGGCTGTAGAATAAAATTGAAATATACAGCGTAAGTGGTAAGGTTTCACACAGTAGTAATATAATTTCGCCAGGTTGGGAGTTAGCAGCGTTCAATAATTTCGTATAACTTTAAGCCTACTTATTTTTGTTAAACTAACCTTTTGTCAGAAAAGTTTCAAGGTTTGAAATCACTTTCAATGAGAACGGTCGTTTGATCAGATCCTAAGCAGATTCATCAGCGTGGCGTAATTTTCAATCGCTGAGATAACTGTGGTAGCGGCGCATGCTATCAACCATGTGGCCAGACACTCCAGCTCAAGTAGACGTCCCTATTAATGGTGCTAAACCAAAAGTCGGGTCTGCATGCGCTACGAGAGCACATATTAGATGATTTGTAAACCCTGACAAAAGTACCCAGAGAAAACTCAAAATAATGTACCTAACAAGGTGAAAGGGTAATTTAAAGTGTCACAAAATGTTACCCAGTAAGACGTTAAAAGTAACCAACGATTCAATTGGAATTTTATTCCGCCAGGTTGTAAGCAATGTCGTTTTTAAAACCTTGGCCATGAACTTTAACTGATCGTAGCCACCGAGATGGGGGAAGCATGTTTAGTTGCCTTAATGGTATAAACCAGCAGCGGAAGAAAACACTAAATTTGAGTAGTACAAGGACAGACAAAATAAGATAGGCGTAGGGGAACTTAGTCAAACAAACATGCGTCAGTGACGGATTAGGGAGCGAAGAACATTGCATGTACATTTAACTTGCACGGTAGGGTTTACAGTAGATGCAACGAATAAATCTGGACTCAGTTTAATGCATTCCCCTTAGTAGTCAAATATTCTACATCGGCAGTTGGTAATGCCTTACTAACAAATAATTGTGCAACAGACAGATCTAACGCAACGTAACATAACACAACATAACATAATGAGTAATATTAATAAGAAATAGATAAGTTACTGGCACCAAAAGCAGATAATTGGGAAAGTCTGTTGAACGGAGGAAGGCTACGTGTTAACACAGACAAAAACAAATGCCTGAGCACGTGGTTACAAAAGAAGGTTGACATCATATAAGGACGAGGTGAGCAATTTACACCAATCACTGATATCCATTTTATCTTTCTTCAAAAATATATCCCAGAAAATGAAAATACTCACATCCCTAAGTTTTATTGACAACAATTTTTCGTGACGCAACCGATCGACTTCCGTAGGAACCACGACAGAGTGTCATAGTTGTTACGGCTCAAAATCTCTTCTTGCTTTAGCTTACCAAAGTGGAAAAAGTCTTCTTCTGGAGGCAATATCACAGAAGGATATAAGGTGTGAAACTATTAAACTGGATGGTGGCTGCAAAATCATAGACACCTACAGAAAAAAGATGCTGAGTACTTAAATCAGCATGTTTAAAAGTTGAATTAATTTGAGGTTGATAAATATAACGCCTCCTATCGTTAAACGAGCATCCGGCTGATAATCACTTATGCGGCTGTTTCACCCTAGGAAGGTGGTCCGGATTGTCACATGCACAATATCCACATGTTAGTAGTTCATTAGTAGTCACAAGAACACGAACACATGCAACACAACATTCAGCCTATATGTCACATTGCACGTCATGCATATTCAGTTAGGCGGGGATGAGCATGTTTCGTAGCTAATTTAAATGGACACATCTCGAAGGGATATGTATACCTAGCATCACTGAAGCTGGTGGGTAGTTGCAGAGATTCGTTTCTGCATTTTCTGGTGGGGTTCATCAATAAGATGCACCACCGGGCTAGTCTGCATGAAATGTGTTTTTCACATTCGAAGTTCAGAATGTTGCTTCGGGACTATGGAATCCACACTTTCACTTTCTTTACTGAATACCGTCAGCCTCGGACTGTTAATAATTTCATTTAATTGGGCAAAATCCCGTCTCCAGCTTACAGCACTATTGATGAAGTATCCCCGGGAATACCAAAGGTACGTGCTGCATCAGCCAATTTGAGTTGTCCAGTATCAAAACTACCTCTGATTACCCCTGAAAAGAAAACGTACTTAATGCTTGTGTGTATTCTGTCATCCCCATAAATAAGACATCGACTGGTCTGCAGTGCTTGAAACTAGTTGTTACAGCCAGTCGACCCAAATTGAAAGGCATGATTGCATGAGCAACACTGCCGTTCGTCAGCTCCTTTTCATGAACGTTCGAGCTACGCGACCACTTGGTTTAACAACATGATTTCGCAGCCTGTGGTGGCTAAACCACGTGCTCCGAATGCCAACCTAGTGTATACCGCATTGAGTACTACATCAAAGACAGCCTCAGTACTCAAGCGGAAGAAACAAAGTTGAAAAAATGGTGATTGCAGCATACGCTAAGAGCACCAAAAGTCGGATAAAACTAATTAGTAGTTGGGCAATGGTATGATAAGGGAGCAACAGCACAACTGGCTTTCCAATCAAATAAAGTAAATAGATATCACCTGATTATCGCTAGTTAGAATCGCCGTTCGAGATGGTAAAGTGACGCAGTGAGTAGAGTACCTTCACGCAAAACATTTCCGTCAAGTAATGTTTCAATCCACTTTCACCTTCTTCGACTCTTCCTCTTTTATATCTTACGCTACTGATGTGGTGAACGGCGGCTCGAACTATGGTACTTTCCGGACACGTTCAGAGCCGTCATGGATGATTAAATATAGATCGTCGCCCAGGTATGACCATGACTAACTACTTGCCTCACCGCGGAAAAATCTCGAGTTATCTCTGAAATTCGTGTAGGTCCATTTTCAAAAGGATTCTGAAGCCTTATTTCTATATCGTCTGATCTTGCTTTCTGAGGTTGCTTTAAAAGTGATACTTTTGATTACGGAGTATTCTTTAAATAAACAAATACGGCACAATTACTTTGTGGAATATCTAAATTATGAAGTTATGATCGCACCATAAGAAAGAACAGCAGCCGCTGTGTTGCGTAAGATCTTTGAAAATGAAGAGGTGGAACCATTCAAACTGGGTGAACACTTGAACAAACCACATTTAGATATAGCATAGGGGCGATTGTTATATTTACAGTCAAACCATGGCGACAGTGACTGACAAATCTACTCTACACGATATTGTATCACATTTAAAAACAAAATTGACCAGTTACATGTTTCTTACCATGCCATGAAGCTCAATTGTAAATGTACTAAGTCCCAAATAATCGGCGAACATTTGATTCTGCTAACAACAAATGAATTTCAGAATACTTGTATGCATAGTTCACCCAGCGGAGTTACCCATCAAGCTAAAACGGGGATAGACTGAATGGTTGGATTGATTGTGAAAATACTATGCAGCCTGTTAATGATAACTGAGACTATATTGCAGTTGGATGGGGCCACACTACTATGAAGTAAACTTTTGACGGCTGTTTACGTTTAGCTCACCAGAAATGGACATTCGGCTAACTAATTGCTAAAAATAAAATGGCTTGGGAAGTACAACAAAAACTTTCAGTATTTGGTATTGTCGAAGAGTCTCTAACAGAAAATATTTCACTTGGGAAGCGTTCTTATTATGTGGTAGAGAGGATGCTTGAAATAACAGGTCAAAACCGCAAATTTACTACTCCCGCACGAAAACTGAACTCATTGAAGTTGGTCTTTGATATAATTCAGACATCTTGTGAACTAATGAATAAGAACGCAGCGTTATAAAACACCGGTTGTTACCATCACCGCGACACTTAGTAGAATTACCATGTTTTGAAGTTTTTAAAGTTATAAATGTTTCGGTATACAAATAGCAAAGAGGTCCGAAGCCATCGAAGCATGCAGACTAGCCACGGCTCTCGAAAGTTTGCTGTTCTACTCGTCTTCGAGCACGTGACAAATGGTCATTACGGTTCTTTCAAGACCCTAACATTGCACTCAATAGAACGTGAAAGTCAGAAGCGCTTCTTGGTCGAACTTACAGCGTTTATCTTAGATAAATTAAGACATTTTCAAATGATGTGGTCTTCGTTGAAGTCGAATCAGCTTGATGTGAGCTGTGTACAAGTTAACTTTTTAAATGCATTCGTGATCATCATCATCATCATCATCACCACCACCATCATCATCATCATCATCATCATCACAGACAGCAATACATCAGTGGTTCACACCAAAGCTTAACTGCCACACAACCATGAAGAAACAGCAAACCCTATATAGGAAGAGAGAAGGAGAAAAGACGACGGGAAGGGACCTCACTGCTGAAAATGACTACGTCCATATTCAAACATTCACCATAAAGGTGTCTACACCTTGCAAACAAACAACCGAGCTGCAAGTGAGAGTACGGCATTTGTAATCATCGAGAGACATTCTAAGTTTGTAGCCCAGATGCGCAGGACTGCATAAACGTCCCAAACGATCAAATTGAAACACATTATGCGTACACTCGAGTTGTACAAACCATGTCAAATTTAAGGCCTACTACATACTCCACGTTAAAAATTACCTCACAAATTCGGTTCTGGGTATTCGTAATAAGGAAATTGGAGGAAAGGAAGACGAACTCGTCCCTCCCTAAAAAAACGTTTGTCTGACGTCACGTTCAAAAATCATTCAAGAGGCTTGTACACAGAAGGGAATCTGCGGACGCCATCCAAAGTTGTGAGAACTCCTTAAGATTCTGCTTATCGCTGTTTCAACCGCAGTTCTATTGGGATGACTCTCACTTCAGCTGTTTTAAACCGATCAACATCTGGGAATAAAGTTAAAAATGCTAAACCCGTGGCTTTCGTAGCCACCCTATTTGTTTATAGCTAACTGCTTCAAAGTTACAGTTAGCATTTGTACTCTTCCTCCTCGCCACATTTTGTATGCGCTCAAACGTTTGTTTGAACGAGTGTGGTTACCGGCAGGCCACCCGCGCACTCGAACGTTTCTGCTCCGGTGCATACTCGCTTGACGTTTTGCTGTACCAACGTTTCATCTTGCTCTTCGCTCGCCCTCGTCGATTTTACGTGTCGACAATATATTTCTCGTCTACTCGTTGCGTTGTTCGTAATTGATCGACCATAGCCCGTCTGAACTCTACAAATTGGTGAGCCCGTTTAGGATATATATATATATATCAGTGTATACCTGAGTTCATTTTTTTTCTCCCATCCTCTCATCACTTTTTGGGTGCGTAAATTGTATATATATAGTTCATATATATATTTATATCATTTCCATTCGCTCGGTCGCTATGGCCACTAAGGAGGTGAAGTCCGAATTCTCGTCTTCGGTGTCGTTGATCACACTAGCTGTTCCCGCTTTTGGGGATCTCGACCCAGAGCTGTGGTTCGCTGTGTTGGAAATAGAGTTCGGCAACCGGCGCATAACAAATGACTCAGATAAGTTCTCGCAGCTTATACCGCGTCTTCCCCGAGATATGCTAACCCTGATTAGTGATATTTTACTGGGGTCGACGACCGATCGTTATGAGTCCGCTAAGCAGACGATTCTTAAGGAAACACAGTCATCCGATAAAATGCGTTTGGAACAACTGTTCCAACGACTACAGTTGGGGGACAAGAAGCCGTCGGTTCTCCTTCGGGAGATGAGACATGTAGCAGGTAAATCGCAGTTGCCTGAGTCATTTTTGCAAGAGTTGTGGATTCAAAGATTGCCTGAGTACACGCAGGGGCTACTTTCCGTGTTACCCTCACGTTCGTTAGGCGACCTTGCGGTTTCGGCCGACGCAATACATGAGCGTTTCCGAGGCACAGGGCAGCCAGCAGTAGTTGGGCAAATAGTTAACGCGAACAGTCCGGCGGATCATTTGTTGGCCACGAAGGACGCCGAAATAGCAAACCTGCGGAAATCACTGGAATGCCGTGAACACAACCCCTCAGAAACAAACGCCGAGATAGCTCAGTTGCGGCGTGAACTGGCTGATCTTCGCGCCAGCATTCAGCGCAATAGGTCACCGTCTAGACTTCCTCCAACGCGCGCCCGATCACCGCCCGGACTAAAAACTGGCAGTGTTTGTTGGTATCATGAGACGTATGGCGAAAACGCTAGGCGATGTCGATCGCCATGTAGCCATCGTGGTAAAAAGCGTTTAAACTAGCAGGCCGGCGTGTTCTAGCGACGACAGCCACAGGCCAGTCAAACAGCAGTCGCCTTTTCTTTCTGAAAGATTTAACCTCCAAAATGCAATTCTTAATAGACACAGGGGCAGAGGTCAGTGTCATCCCGCATTCAGTAATGGATGCGCGTTCAGAATCCGGCACTACTCTCCGAGCTGCAAACGGTACGCCCATTAAAACCTTCGGTCGTCGACTGATGAATTTAAACTTTGGCCTTAGACGCGATTTTCCCTGGGTTTTTCTCGTGGCCGATATTCCTTTCCCTATCGTTGGTATCGACTTCCTCCGACATTTCGATTTACTGGTCGACGCACGTCGATCACGTCTGATCGATACCTCGACAAAGCTAAACGTTCAGGGTAAGCCATCACACGCGGCTGTGATCAGTCCTATGCTAGCCAATCCTCTAGTTTGCGAGCCTTACGGGAAACTTTTATCCGAATTCCCTCAACTGATCCGCCCCGCTAACGAACTGCCGGCCGTGACAACCGACGTTGCGCATCACATTGTCACACGAGGGCCGCCAGTTCGATGTCGTCCACGCCGTTTAGCTCCTGAAAAGCTCAAAATTGCCCAAGCCGAATTCGAGCATATGCTCCAACTCGGCATTATCCGTCCGTCCAATAGCCCGTGGGCTTCGCCATTGCACATGGTGCCTAAAAAGACTGACAACGACTGGCGTCCGTGCGGCGACTATCGAGCGTTGAACAACGCAACCACTCCCGATAGGTATCCAATTCCCCACATTCAGGACTTGACGGCAAACCTGTCAGGGAAACAGATATTCACAAAAATCGACCTAGTGCGCGCTTACAATCAGATTCCTGTAGCCCCAGAAGACGTCCCAAAGACAGCAGTCATAACACCGTTCGGGCTTTTCGAATTCTTACGCATGCCGTTTGGTCTGGGCAACGCCGCTCAGACTTTCCAACGTTTTATTCACGACGTGTGTCGCGGGCTGGACGGTGTTTATCCGTACTTAGATGATATCTTGGTGGCCAGCTCATCGCAGGAGGAACATTGCGTACACTTGCGTTCATTATTCACCCGGCTGTCGCATCATGGCGTTACCATACACCTGGCTAAATGCTCTTTCGGAGCGTCCCGCGTAGCCTTCCTGGGTCATAGTATATCCGCGAGCGGGATAGAACCTCTCCCCGACAAAGTACAGGCAATAGTGGACTACCCGGAGCCCACATCGTTCAAGCAACTTCGCCGTTTTGATGGTTTAGTGAATTTTTACCGTCGTTTCATCCCTAACTGTGCCTGTCTAATGCAACCGCTCACCGACCTACTCAGAGGTAAGACACGTTCATTCTTATTCCCAACGGCCGCAAAAATGGCCTTCATTAATTTAAAAAGGGCCATCGCCAATATAGCATCGCTGTCGCATCACCATCCGTCTGCTCCCTTGGCGCTAAGCGTGGATGCATCAGACGTGGCTGTAGGGGCGGTTCTGCAACAGCAACTCGGTGCCCATTGGTGCCCGCTAGCCTTTTTCTCTAAACGGTTACAACCTACTGAGTCGCGGTATAGTGCTTTTGGGAAGGAGCTGTTAGCGGTATACCTCGGCATCCGCCATTTTCGACATGTCCTTGAAGGCAGGGACTTTATCGTATTCACAGACCATAAGCCTCTAACGTATGCGTTACGCTCGACAACGGACAGGTATTCCCCCAGAGAGACGAGACATCTGGATTATGTCGCTCAGTTCACGACCAATATTCGTCATATTTCAGGTACTGCGAACCCAGTCGCCGATGCTCTCTCGCGCATTAATGCTACACTGAGCACGACGGAAAGCTCAGTCGATCTGACGGCAATCGCAGCCGCACAGGACAACGACCCGGAGATAGAACAACTCCGCCGGTCCAGTTCCCTTAAGTTAGAAAGAGTCCCCATGAATTCCTCCGGTGGTATGATTATTTGTGACACTTCACAAGGCATCCCTCGTCCGGTTATTCCATTGGCCTTCCGCCGCCGAATTTTCGATACGTTGCACAACATGTCTCACCCTGGCATACGTTCAACAGTCAAACTGGTCACGCAGCGCTTCGTCTGGCGCAACGTCAATCGCGACGTCCGCACATGGGCGAAAGCGTGCATACACTGCCAGCGGTCTAAGATCCACCGTCACACGCGTACCCCAGTGGGAACTTTTGCAGCCCCCGATGAACGCTTCTATCACGTGCATGTCGACCTGGTCGGACCCCTGCCACCCTCGGATGGGTATACTTACATCCTGACATGCGTAGACAGGTTTACGCGTTGGCCAGAGGCTATACCAATTCCGAATTGCTCGTCGGAAACCGTCGCACGAGCATTCTTAGAACGTTGGGTCGCTCAGTTTGGTTGCCCTGCTGTAGTGACTACCGATCGCGGGTCACATTTTGACTTAGCCTTCACTTCACTCCTCAACGCACTAGGCTGTAGTAGAATTCGCACAACAGCTTACCACCCGGCAGCCAACGGGTTGGTTGAGCGTTTTCATCGGCAGTTGAAAAGTTCACTATCCGCTAGCAACAACCCCTCATGGCACGAGGTTTTGCCACTAGTCTTGTTAGGTATTCGTAACACGCTGAAGGCAGACCTGCATACCACCCCCGCCCAGTTAGTCTATGGGTGCTCCTTACGTTTACCCAACGATCTGGTTGCCCCACGCGCAACGGGACCTATCAACTTCGTGGATTACGGCGAGCGGCTAGCCCAACACATGAGGCGACTCCGACCACATCCACCAAGAGAACAGACGACGCCAACGTACGTACATCCTCGTCTGTCAACTTGTTCTCATGTTTTGGTTCGTGCGGTTACTCCTTGACGACCTTTGCACCAGCCGTATACCGGACCGTTCCGCGTACTCGCACGCTATGATAAGACTTTCGTGTTGGAACGCAATGGTAAACGCGAGGTGATCTCTATCGATAGACTGAAGCCAGCGTTTATAGAGGCACCCGATAAGAAAACTGGTTCGCAAGCAGCAACGCCCTCTTCGGTCGGTACATTACCTAGCGTTGGTACAGATACGGTTTCAGTTGCGAATTCGCCTGCCACGACGGGACCAAGCCCCCTAAGCAGACGCGGGCGAGATTTGTGAGGGCCAGTGCGATTCGTAGATTACGTGGACGTCCGCCATATCTAATTTTTGTTGTCACACTTCCTTACCAAGTTGATTTTAGATGGCCTGACCTACAACAGACTGTCGACGAGACGTTTTCTTTAAAAAAGCAAGAGCCTTATTTTGTCGGACGCCATGGAATCAGAAAACCCGGTGACGCTATAGTCTTCAGTTTATGAGCACTGCACATTCTAGATACCTGGAATTAACCACCCGTCATGGGGCACTGAGGGGTGCATTGCGAGAAGACGCTAAAAAGCTCGAATTCCTGTGAGGATCGCCTGCGATGGACGTGAACAAGGCTACAGCCCTACTAGACCGACCACAACGTGTTTGTTCCCAATTCCCATTCTGCCTAGAACTATTAACCTGCCTAACCGTGACCCCCCCCAACCATTTTCAATTGTTTTCCCTCCCCCTTTCCACCGGACGTGGACGCGAGCTGTGTGGCAAGAGTAAATTAGACCATTCATGCTCGAGCCAACGGTTCCAGTTAACTTAAAATCTCCTACATTCTCGAAGTCAACACTGGTTTTCTTTAGCGGAGGAGCTCTGTAGCGACCTTGTTTATGGCTAACTGCTTCAAAGTTACAGTTAGCATTTGTACTCTTCCTCCTCGCCACATTTTGTATGCGCTCAAACGTTTGTTTGAACGAGTGTGGTTACCGGCAGGCCACCCGCGCACTCGAACGTTTCTGCTCCGGTGCATACTCGCTTGACGTTTTGCTGTACCAACGTTTCATCTTGCTCTTCGCTCGCCCTCGTCGATTTTACGTGTCGACAATATATTTCTCGTCTACTCGTTGCGTTGTTCGTAATCGAAAGGCAATAGCCCGCCTGAACTCTACACTTTTAAAAATGGCAATCAGCCGGAATTGAATAAACTGATATAGCTGCGCTGCGCTCATCCAACCGCAGTTAGCTCAGAACAGGTACTTATTTCCATACTCTACCACACTGAATGTATTCGACTACCACTACCATGCGTTATCACTGGGTAGTGCATAAGTGGAAAATCGAAAAAAGGAAAAACCGCTATAGATAACAGGATGAATGGTGAAAAATTAAAACGGAAGTGTAAAAAATGAATACTATGCAAGTTAAATTTAAATCATCATAAACGCAACCAGTCAGCCGAGCTATCAATCAACTAATCGGACATTTTTGAACCGTACCAGTGAGCACGGTGGTCCGTGCCACAGTTGATCTTGACAATGGTCTACGAAGCCAAAGAGTAATGAAAAGTTACACCGTAGAAAATGATGGGAAAGAAAACGATCAAACAAGAATAACTTACCTTTTTCACAAGACGGGTGATTCCAACGGACACTTCCTGGTCGAATCCTTCAAAACTATTAAGACCCGTTCCAACGGCTGTCCCTCCGATAGCCAGCTCACAAACACAGGGTAACTGGCGTTTTATGAACGCTATAGACTGATTAAGCTGAGAAGTGAAAGCGCTCAATTCCTGGCCAACTGTCATAGGGACCGCATCCTGTTTCAATCGTCAAATTTCAGAACAAAGCTATTACCTGGAGGTGTGTGCGGCCGATTTTAATGATATTTTGAAATTCAACAGACTTGTTAAGCAGTAATTGCGCAAGTTTTTCTAACGATGGCAAAACTTTCCACGCGGTTTCTAATGCAACGCAAACATGCATCGCAGTAGGGAAAATATCATTAGTACTCTAGAACGGATGCAGTAATAACACGTAAAATGCACACAATCGTCAAACTTGACCACAGTTAACATGATCGTTGGGATGGACTCTTTGCTGATGGCCTCGGGCACTCAATATTTCATTTGCCTTATGGGAAATGACCTCATTGACATTCATATTTGTTTGAGTTCCTGAACCAGTTTGCCAGGTTGATAACGGAAATTCTTCATTCAGTTTCCCAAGGTAAATATCGCGGCAAGCGGTTACAATAGCGTCAGCCTGTAACTCGTCGATTCTCTTGTACTTTGCATTTATGTCGGCAGCCACTTCTTTTAACATTGCTAGGGCGTATATTACGGGTAACTATACGTGAGATGCGAGAAGAGAAAACAACGTACGGGCATCCTGTCGGTATCTACACAGATAGGGAAATTTCTCTTCGATCTTTCTGTCTGAGCTCCATAATGACAGTCGGCCGGTAGTTCTATCTTTCCAAAGCTATCTTCAACCACGCGAAGCTGACGTCCACAGTCGTACATGACACCCGAAACACGCGCGGAAGCTGAAGAAAAATTTCAGTTTAGTTCTCGACAAACATGTAGTGAGACAAACAAAGCACACCATCTTTGGATTTACTGGTTACTCGCGGGGTCGGAAGTATAATACTTGTGTGATATACGCTCCTAGAGATAAGCCTATATAAATCTCGCCTGATACAGTTGTCGTGTCCACACTTCATAGTTGTACTTTGCATTTCATTTTCGTATTTCTTCGTACATACCGTTTTGTTAACTTCATTTGTGCACTTATTCGGAAGTATCGCTATCATTGTTTGAATTTCACCGGCAACAAGAATAAACGAGAGTTGTTGCACACGGTTTCGGCCTTCATTCATTTGTGTGGATTTTTGGACTGGTGAAGTAACTCTACGGTGAAATACTCTGGCCTCGTGTATCTGCTGATCTACCGATGCTCAACGTTCGTCATCACACCCGTCGTATTAAATTATTTCAGCGATTGCGATTCACAACCGAATATTTGTATACAGTTGTTGTTTTACTGCATGATCAATTACTCCCGCTAGCACAAATTAGGGGTTATCTAAGGATAAGTTACGACGGTTTGGGGATAAAATACGCTCGGTATTCAATTAATGTGAGATTTAAAGATGAATGACGTCAATCTTGGGATAGAATACGACTGCGATTTTGTGAATAATGGGGAAGCAACTAGAATGAACGGGGTTAATTTCGCTATCCTAACTTGTCTCCATAAATGTATTCATATGAGAACCGCGAAGGAGCACTTTCATATATACGGAATTATTAATTTTATGCATGGATGTGTTGTGTCTTGGCTACACTTCAACGCACAACACGTTCAATTTCGTCATATTCAAATTTCATCTGGTTTCTTTTGTCAGGTTTCTACGCTCGCCACTTGTTCGTTGCTTCGTTTGAAAATGTCCGACAGTCAGCAGTCTGTACAGAATGTGAGTTCATATTAACCACCGTATATTGCTCTCAGTGGGGTGTAGAATTACTGTTCAGTCGTTCCACTATTTACTGTCACGTTCGGCTTGCTGTGGAAAGTTTCCACACTAGCATTTCCAACGCTTGGATGGAGCTTGTTGAGTGCCATGCACCCAGTTTGTTAGAAGGTGTTTGTAAATGCTCCCTTTATGTAGCCGACGATGTTAGATGTTCCCGAGCAAGCACAACAGTGTGAATTGTTGCAGGATACCCGTGATGCTGAGGATACCCAGTCCGTGTTGTCGAACAGTTCTGTCGACTGCCTTTGAGATTGGGTTGTTTCATGTAATAATCCCGGAGTGCAATTCAATCGGCTGTCGCAAATTCTAAAATGAAGACAGCCTGAACTGTCGTCGGATGCAAGAACAATGACGGAAACCCCGCGAACCTCGTTGATACGTGACGTGTATCTTGGTGAATATGCACACTTCGGTTTGGTTAATAGCGTTACACAAGCGTTAGCATGTCTTCGGTTGTGGGACGTCGTCGCCATTGCAATACACTTAAATACTGATGACTTGTCACTGACCAAGTCGGAAAAGTACACCCCATGGCCTATCGTATGCCGTTCATGAGAGCCGTTTGTGTTGCAACCCTTCATTGTTGGCATCTACGGTGGGAAGAGAAAAACCGGAGGACGTCACTTTTTATCTCCTTGACGTTGTTAATGAACTGCGTGGTGTGCCATCGGTAGGTATACAGTTTGTGGGGACCAACATGGGCGTAAGCCTTGAGGCCATCATGTGCGGTACACCGGCTTGTTCGTTTGTTGAACGAATACGTAGTCATGGTGGTTATTATGGCTGTGATATCTGCAACCAGAAAGGACTGTGCTTGAATCACAAGATAACGTTTACTCTGCATGACGCTTCCGCAAGAACCGATGCCACATTTCGCGCCTTACGTTCAGAAATCGCCTCATCTTTCTACCCCTTCCGCATTGATATGGTACGTTGTTTCCTGATAGACTACATGCATTCTGTGTGTTTGGGTGTGGTCCGTCGTTTGATCAACAAGCGGACTTCGGGGTCTATGTCACAGGACGCTCGCATCAGTTCTCAAACGATTAATCGGATCAATGCCAGAACGATGCAGTGTCAAACAAGCTGGACTTGAGATTTTCCCCGCAAATGTCGCGTGCTTCTTGACTTCGGGCGGTGGGAAGCAACGGAATGTAGACAGTTTTTTGCTTTTCTAGGCCCTGTTGTTTTGAAAGGCATTTTGGACTATGCAGAGTATAAAAACTTTTCAGGTGTTTCTGTAACTATATACGTCGTTTGTAATCATTTTTTCCACCATAGTCACCGTGACTTCTGTAAGCAATTGATCGATGTGTTCGCTTTCAGTTTTGCACGATTGTATGATCAAGGGGAGATGGTGTACAGTGTAGATTCTCTTGTTCATCTTGCTGACGATGTATCAAACCACGGTGCCCTGGACCAGTTTTCAGCGTTCGCGTTTGAATCGTTCGTGTACAAACTTAATCTACGGTTCACGGTCCGACTAAACCTGTTAGTCAGATTTACAGGCATTGGTTTGAATGATGTCTGCACCCGATGTGAGTGATGGTGATACCTTCCATCCAGATATCTGTATGCCTGTGAACGCCCTAGCACTTCGTCACTGCTCACATTTTTGAACGGTAACCTTTTGCTTGCAAATGTTATCACCAATAACGTTATGACCACTTACAACCACCCTTATCACATAGTAAATATACTTCACCCTGAAACATCCGATTGTACAGTTTAATATAACCTCTTTCGGAAGCCCGCAGAACCTTTGTTTACTTACCTTCTGCCGTCGCATCACTCGTTTATTTTTATAGTGAGCGAAGACATTTCCAAGCCACCTGTATCGCGATTAATTACGAAGTGTTTGCTTTTTCTGATGGGTGCACACCACGTTTGTATGTATATTTCACATTCCTATACATAACAGTTCATTGCATATTTCCGTCATCACTGTAAACCCTACTTGTTAGTAAATGGAACCTTCCCGTTTCAGATGTATTCCGTCGTCGTTTTCGATTACCACAGTGAGGAACCTTGTGCTCCCTCAGTTCGTTATGGATAAACGATCGTATTGCAACCCGGCCGAGAGTGTCCGTGCGATACTCAAAATTGGGGACTTCGAATAGCCCTAGGAATCGTACGTGAATTGAAACCTCCCACGCAAGTGATAAGAAGACGTGGTACTGGTAGCAGTAAGCAATTGTTATTCTGCAATTGAGATGCCGAATTTATGGATGTACAACAGTATTAAAGAAATCACAGCCTGCCATTGGTTGGTCTCATTAGCACATGCAACATCACAAAGTGCATGTTGATTGGTGGAATACGGAACAGATGAATTGGCGAATAACGGAAGGCACGACACTTAGACCGTTCGTCCAGTCCTGATGTTGCATCTTTAATCCGATATTTGGGCTGGCCGTTTGTCAGATCTTCTGTTGTTCCGGGGTTTGGATAATCGGTGAATCGAGTAGGCTTACATCTCAGTCTTGCCCTTCATTCAGTAGAAATGTCCGACTTCACCGAACACCAAATCCTGATTCCTCGCTATCCCCTGTTTCTGTTGTCTTCCAGACAAATGGTTTTAACTATTTGAAATCATTGCTTTTGGACGATTACTTGGAAGGTGGGCGTTGCGCCGAGAACGCAGAGAGTGCATTAGACCTGGACTCTTGCGATAGTACTGTTAAGATGGGAAGGCGTATCCAGTGCATCAGATAATTCTTGTGTTTATGCTTCAAAATATGTGCATAGCAAGCCCCCAAATGATGTTGTCGTTGTGATCGTCTGACGTATCCGAGGCCCCCTTGCACGGCAGCAACGTAGAACAGCCGCAGTATGCAACGTTTGCTGTATGCACTGGTCAAGTTGATTCAAACCGACTCCCTTAGCCCATCTTGACTGCTCCCAATTCTAGATCGCCGCCTTCAGAGACCTCTCAGATGACATCCTCCAAACCCATCAAACCCTTGTCTTCCCCAAGTGTTATTAGCTCACCTAAACCGGCTGCCCCTTGCGTTTTCACTCCTTGGAGAATGTCTCCTGTTGTACGTTCTACTGAAATGTCGCCATCTGCGACAATCTTACAGATGGGACAGTTTTCAACCCCAGTGTCTCCCACCCACTTGTCCACCCCTTCACTCTCTTCGTTATCGCCAGTCCCGAAGATTTTCTCTTCACTATCTGCCTCCAGCTCGCCTGTGGATGCAACAACTGTCCCAGTTCCGATGGAATTTTCGATCAAGCTGTTGACGCAAAAGGCCAACAAGATTATGGTTTTAAATCCTGTTGAAAAACAGTTGGCGTTCATAAAAGAACGTCAAGACAGTTGTCGAGTGATTGCAGGTTTCTCCGATGGACAAGATAAGTGTGACCTAAGTGCTTACATGTTTCCCGTCTGGAGTGTTGCACGTTTCAAGGAACTGGCGTCTGATTTGATAAACCAGCCATGCAAAAGGGTTGTGGTAGGTTAACTTGAACTATAGTTACTGTTCTAGATGGATTACTAGCAGGGGTTGAGTGCCTCCTCCGCACGGCAACTCATTCGTCGGTGCTTGATGGAGCCGATGGGCACCGAATCGGCGTTGCACATGACTTATGTTGGTGGAAAGGGGATGAGAGCATTCAGGGATTCCACGTTGCTACAGGCTATCAAATGTTAGTGTAAACGTTATGAAAGTCTCAAGTGAACGCAGAAATGTTACTGTCGAAGCCCCACTGTTCAGACACTAGAAGAGAAGAAATGGGCACGTGGATGAAAATCTGGTTTTACAACGCCCGAGAGAGAGGAGAAGTAGGAAGAACAAGAAAAGTAGAAAAGCAGATAAAGGAAACACGTTACCATGTACCACGTTGATGTTCGTGGAAATGAGATGAATGATTCGCGTTGATCGTCCACAGACAACAGCATCGTGCAGTCTGGCGTTTACAGCATAAACACAAATCCAGGTGGTGCATTATATATATAACACATCACGCACCACTTTGAGGTGTGTTTAAGCTGAATCATCAACCTAATGTGAACATCTTTAATAGCATGCTCGTAGTTCTGTTTTCGTTTCCACGTTGGTGGTAATCGTCAATGTTTATAGCCTTCAACATTTTGTTTTATTGACATCTACTTCTCTTTCCTTTACAGAGCGGTGAAATGCCGTAGGACCTGCAAGTTACCCACCGTTCAGTCTTTTTGTACTCTTCGTTCGTCATTACATTTTTCACTTTGTTCTCCCTGGTTTCTGCTACCATTTCGGGCGTATTTCATATCGCGCTATTTAGCCATTACACGACGTCGCACTTGGTGTTGATTTAATGTGATGCAGGGCCGTTTCCATATGTAATGCGTTTTGTTACGGCACTGAGACCTATGGTTTTCAGCAGGCTGGACCGGTTAACGTGGTTTTAGGGATATTTTAAAGCAATTCGGGATAATTTGCGTCACCTCAGAGATGTTTCACGATTGTGCTACAGTGGACGAAATAGACCAATTGGGATAATTATGTGCTACACATTTAGGGTAGTTTAGGGTTGTGCGTGCCAAAAACTTTACCCATCTCTAACGCACTCTCGCATTGTTCATTGTAGAGCACATTGGTCTTTCGTGTACCAATGCAAAGAAACTAGCTCTGGGTTCGAGTTGAGCGCACTTTCGATTACCATGGCATACTTTTGGCTACCACCAGTGACTTAGAAGCCAGGATATTTTCTAAGATGAAGTTCGGCGGATCGAAAAGTCTGAATAACCGCCCATGTTCACAGGAAACCGAACATTATTTGGAAAGCCATGGCATTTGTTGCATTACCCGTAAGGATAGGGGAGAGAGAAGGGAGATGTCGCGCCTCTCCACGGTCACTGGCAAACATGTGCATGCTGTCATAGTGCCAGTCCCTAATTTCTTACGCCCAAGGTTTCCCCAGCCTCATGTTAACGTGGATCGGATGTCGCAGTGAGAAGAGGGTGATTCGTTCACAAACGGACCTCAACGCAACAGTCAGGGATTCGAACGTGAGAGAACCGTGAGCGCAACGGCACGACAGCCGTCAGAGAGGACAAATGTCAACGGAAATTCCAGTCAACCTTCAGAATTCAAACAAGCGTCAGACTGGTTAGGCGGCGTTCCCAAAGGTAATAGCTCAAACATTGTTACCCTAGTGAATGTAGCCTACAGTAGTAAACATGACGCAGATTCATTATACAGCTGCGAGTAAAACTGCGATACTTATGTCAACACATTAACTTTAATGTTAGTGGTTCGTAGTAAATTTACATACACGGGGTAACGTGAAATGGCACGATGGTACTGGCAAAGCAACTCTCACGTTGCGCGGAATTTAGAATTTTGGAGACATCGGAGGTGATCTCACAACGTCGGCCCGTAACGTTATTCACGGCATTGTGTACTTTGAATTTTTTGTTGTCCGCTCTCTTCGCCCTTATCTAACTCACTTGTACACTCCGTGTTTAAACCAAGCTAATCAATTGACTTGGTAATCACTACTTCAAAATTTGCCCCCGAGGTCGTGAACCGTGCGTATTCTCCGCGTTCCATCTCGCTCGATTACAGTTTCCGGGAGTGTCAAATACCAACGAAAACAACCACCCACTTCTGAAGAATTCTCTCAGAAGCAACAATACGGATAGTACCAGTAGGATACCTTGTACAGTGTGGTGGAATTTCTAAACCAACGCACCTTCACGAATTATTGTGAGTCATTACTTTTTGTTTTCAGCACATATTGGCTCGGCATTCATACTCGAGTATTTTGATAATGTTTCTATCCACTACAGAACCCCCCAGGAGGGTGGCTAATATAGGAGGCCTTCTACCTATGAATTTTAATCCTGGACAACTGGTGCTATCTTGCTGGCCAGCCGCGTGCGAACCACCCAACCTGAAAACGTCTCTTGAGGACTTGACAGGGAGGTGATTTCCCCACTGCGCAGACACAGAGTGCTACGGCGTCCAAGGTTTTCTCATTGGGCTCAGCAAATGTTATGCAACGCGTTCAACCTGGAAATAAAGAAAGGTGGAGTATCTAAACGTTGAAGAAAAACACAGATACTCACCGTAACGCGTGTTCTGCAGCGCCTGAGGATATTTACAGTTATGTGTAGGTATCTTCTGTACAAAACGAGCCAGGATACTGTAACTAACGAAAACTGTTAGTTGCTGGTCGACAGAATCATGAAGTACACAACAAGTTATCAACCGTGCAATGACTGTGAAATAGACAAAGTGAACTACTCTAGGCAGCGCGCGGCGAAATGGACGCTCCCCCACGAACGAGTCGTAGGTTGAGGCGGGAGTTTGCCGGGAGTAGATGCGTAAGGCAACGCTGAGGTTTGGTTGGAGGGTGAAGNACCGTAACGCGTGTTCTGCAGCGCCTGAGGATATTTACAGTTATGTGTAGGTATCTTCTGTACAAAACGAGCCAGGATACTGTAACTAACGAAAACTGTTAGTTGCTGGTCGACAGAATCATGAAGTACACAACAAGTTATCAACCGTGCAATGACTGTGAAATAGACAAAGTGAACTACTCTAGGCAGCGCGCGGCGAAATGGACGCTCCCCCACGAACGAGTCGTAGGTTGAGGCGGGAGTTTGCCGGGAGTAGATGCGTAAGGCAACGCTGAGGTTTGGTTGGAGGGTGAAGTAGATGGAGACGGTTTGAATGCTTGTGTTGTAAAACTGGGGACGTCGGTGAATGCGGTCAGTGGAGACCGTGAGTTGTTGACCAAGACTGTCAACCACACAAGTTTTTGCAGTCCGTTTAATGACATGGAAAGGTCCTTTATACGGTTACTGAAGCGGTCTCTTCACAGATTTTGTTCGCAGAAACACGAACTCACGATTGCTGAGTTCTTCAGGAACGCAGGCCGAGGGTTGTTGAACATGTGTAACACTCGCTTGTAGTGACCGCATGTAATTGGCTAGTCGGTTGGCGTAGTCCTGAGTGACGACAAAAGATTTGCTCGACAGTTGAAAGAAACCAGCTGGAGGGCTTAAAGAACGACCGTAGACGAGTGACGCTGGGGTTGTTCATTCATTCTTGACACAATTGCGAATACCAAGTAGAACTAGGGACAAATCTTCTGTCCAGTTTATCCGCTCGTAAACACCTAATAAAGTTTTGAGGTGAGGATGAAAACGCTCTACGAGTCAGCTCGTGTGTGGGTGATATGCTGTGGTGCGCGCTTGATGCACGCCTAACAGTTTGGTCAGTCGTGGAAATAAGGCTGATGTGAATTGCACACCGCGATCACCTGTAACGGTCGACGGACAACCATATCATTCGATCCAGCGCTCGACAAAAGCGCAAGCGACAGATACTGTTGATGGATCTGACAACGGCGTGGCTTCTGGCCAGCGAGTGAACCGGTATATGCGCTTTAGTAGGTGGGTATAGCCTCACGAAGGTGGAAGTGACCCGCGAAGGTCCAGGTGGAAATGTTCAAAACGATCGTCGGGAGTTTGGAAAGATTCCAGTGGGTTGCTCGTGTGTCGGTTGACCTTGGAACGTTGTCATGCAAGGCCGCACGTCCCGACTGGTGTTGGGCCAGCCGAATCGATCCGCAATCAGTCTCAGTAATGCGCGCATACCTATATATGACAGGTGATGCAGCGTTTCGGAAACTGCTCTTCGTAACGAATGTGGCCCGACTGGCCTGGAGTATCCCAGCGTCTTGTCGCGATAATGGTATCAGGAGAAGATGTCAATAGAACTGTGACAATTTGTAAGTTCGTGCGTTTTAGGCTATCAATAAACGTGCACTCGAGCTGTTGTTGTGCGACTGTGTTGCTATGTGTGAATGTGCTGCATCGCACTGAGGCGTTGAGCGAAAATGTAATCGGGTGCCAAGTCTCGCGAAGTGCTTGCTATAGCACGGCACATATGGCTTTGTCCAATGCATCCACGGCGATGCTGATTGGTGTGTCCGGTTTTGGAGGTGCAACATGACTGCTAGGAAGAGTGCCTCCTCTACGGTGGGAGGAAGCCATAGTGGCTCCAGGGGTTAGGTGCAACTTTCGTTTATTGCCCCGAAGTAAATCAGCCAAAGGTTGTATGTGCTCGGTGCAGCTGGGAATAGATCTGCGATGATAACTCACCGGTCCAGTGAAGCGGCGTAGCTTGAGAACTGCGTCTGGAAGTTGACACGGTCGAACAACCTCGACTTTAGAATCGAGCGGTTTATTCCCATCAGTCGAGGTTCCGTGGCCTGAAGAATTCAACTAGGCTTGACAAACTTCGGACTAAGCTTTGTTTACAGTAAGACCGTATGATGCCGGATGTTGGGAAAACGTCCACAGTTGGATTACACGCTCCCCCGGGGAAAAGCTAGCCACAAAGATGTCGTCTATACTTGCATAAGTAAAGTCTAACCCACGGGTAACTTCATTAATCAGACGGTGGAACGTCTCTGCAATTTTACAAAAACCGAAAGGCGTGCGCACATAGTCCAACAGACCGAACGGCGTGATAATAACCGTCTTGGGTATATCCACTTGTGCTACCGGTATCTGGTAATAGGCGCGGACGAGGTCGATTTTGTTGAAGATTTTATTACCTGCGAGGCTGATAGTTAGATCGTGGACGTGTGGCACAGGGTACCTATCTGGAACAGTGGCATTGTTCAATCCACACTTTTGCTGCTAATTCGGCTGTTATGCGTTCTGTATGTGCCTCCACCTGAGGAATTTTGCTGGGAAGGTGTTCGACAACTGAATGGGCGGATTTTGCCAATTCATCCAAGGAACTGGTTGACATGAATGGAGAAATAATTGTCTGTACAAAGTCGGGCAACCTCTGCATCTAACAGTAGCGTATGAGTTTGCTATCACTTCTGTGATTCTGTCCCACCTGTCTCAACTGTCGAGCTGACTGCAACGGGGTGGGGTCTCCTAGCTGAAACCCGCTAAGGACACGTTCTGAGAGTGCGCCCTCCAGTGCGTCGTAAGGGCTACTCTCGGGTGGTCTAATCACTGAATAGCTGCCAAATATGTGAAATTGGCATTCTAGCTAGTGGTGCGTACTGAGTGGAATTGCAGCTCACCAGCCATTATTCTGAGTCGCCCGGAGCATAATCATGGACGCAAAAACAAAGGGCGTCTTGCTCTCAGCTGATTTTCAATTCATGGCCGTTACTGTAATTTATAATAATTCTGCTGATTCTACCATCGATGTGACGTAATCGTTTACTGTTAACCGTGTTCCGCAATATTTCTCTATCGACAAGGTTTGCGCTGGACCTTTTATCCCCATCGACTGCAAGAAGCTGCTGGAACTTGCAGGTGTTTTGTGGCCTGTTAACCCTTCTGCTGAGGATATTGCTGGACATGCTCTGTCTATTATTGACGGATGTGAAATTTCACTGGAAATTGCAATCCACCACTTATAAGTGATCACTTTTTGTTAGTAAATCTGGCCCGCCTGTTGCAGGTCATAGGCATAGCAAGATAATGAAGCTATATCTTTCATTGTTTGTTGAGTCTTCTGGAGCTGTAAGGTCCATTTTTGAGTCTTTCCCACATTCAAACTCGAATACTGAGTTATCTGCGACCAAGCGGACACAAAAGAAACTCATGAGCGCGTGAAAAAAAGACATCACCACTGCGACAACCGGGACTCTTGCTTGAACCTCGGCGGATGTAGCGATCGCAGTTCATAACCAAAAGTTGCATGCTGCTGTTAATTCACTGCATGAGTAATTACTTTGTATAAATATAGTCTACATTACGACTTTGCTTGCTAATGTACCGAGTTATTATTGTTGCGTAGAAACTGGCTCTCCATATCCTATTAATACTGGGCATTTCCATCTACCACAATTATCTAACGGTCGTTGTTGATATTTACTCTCTCGATCTGTGTTTCATTCGTGGGACGGTCTGTTTGGCTCAGAGGACTTTAACTTGTTAGTGAGTAGCTCCATTTTCATTGATACGTCAGCCGTGTTTTTAGTACGGATAACCTTTTCACCTATTCGTCACTGTTGCACCTCTTTATTGGTGATACCATATTTGGGTCGCTCCTGTCGTCTGGTTGGTCAGGCCACTACAAACCTGGTGAGATCGTCTAGCTTCTAGGAACAGCGCGTAATCACTTTTGGTATTCCTAAAAGTGCCTGGCGATACTGCAAGCAAAGACAGCAGAACCGAGCACAGTGTTGCTTCAAAATTGCCCAAATGCAGCTTCCGAATTTCTCTACTGCGGTTCTATCAGTTTGATGCCGTTCTTACCACCGGGCAGAAAACATCAGAGGGAATAGTATTTTCATAAGTGGTGCAATCGCCTGTGATGTTTACAGTTCATAGTTATGTTTTGCAATTCACTTTTGTATATTTTCTTACACTCCGTTTCATTAACGTCTTCGGAAGCATCACCACCGGATTTGAATTTCGTCGTGATCAAGAATACCTTGGAGTTGCCCCACAATCTTTCTGTCTTCTTCATTTGCGCGAGCTAGTGAGGTGATCGCACGGTGAAATCTTCTAGCTCCGCGTGTCTGTTGGTTTATCAACGCTGAACGTTCGTAATCCCACGTTGCGTGTGGAGTTGTCCATAGGTCGTAGTCCGAACCTACCGTCTGTCGTTCTCCTTCTCTCGGGTGGTGGCCCATTCAATTCAACGGACTTCGGTTTGTCAACTATTCCCCCCGATTTTGTTGGCGCATCTTCGTTTACTTCAGTTTCAATTTGAAATTCACGACGAGATGGAGGCCTGCGTCTTTTGACGTCTTGTTACTTGACCGGTGTGATACGGAGGTCAACTGAGCTGCGTGTCCTGTCGGTGCGATCGCGGTCTGCGGTGGACTAAGGGTGGGGATAAAAGATAAGAACCAAATCCTGGTTGTCCTTAGCAGCGAAACAAATAACACCCCGATCATTACGAAATGTGA
The DNA here is from genome assembly GCA_008508345.1 of Paragonimus westermani. Classification (NCBI taxonomy): domain Eukaryota; kingdom Metazoa; phylum Platyhelminthes; class Trematoda; order Plagiorchiida; family Troglotrematidae; genus Paragonimus; species Paragonimus westermani. The sequence continues at coordinate 72,419 of QNGE01000106.1, forward strand.
GAAGTTTGTTCCAAAATTTTTTCAGCCTTCTATGGGACAAACCTACGCAAAAGATCACAGCAAATTTTGCAGGCATTTATTCCACAAGATGGTCACAGGGCGAAGGCTTCTGGAAGGGACAGGTCAGTGTAGAGCTTCTTTTGGTGGTGGGATGAACCAATACTCGGCCCGCCCGATATGTGTGACGTCGCAGATCATTTTATCGTGCCTTCTTCTCCGTCCTTCTAATGTCGTATGCGGTCAGAAGAACTACTTTCGATAGTTGTTACCTTTGTAGCAAACTGATCAGTCAGAGCGTGAGGGGGAATTTTTGTTGCTTACTGTCTTTTTTGGTGGATACGTTTGAGGATATGAGATGTATCGCGTTTGGTTCATGCGGAAGGCTCCTCCTGGGTGGATTTATTATAGCACACTGGACTTGTGACACAGTCGAGGCAATGATAAGTAAGGCAGCAAACGGAAGAACATCCGTACCAACAACGCAGGACCCAGGTGGCCGCAGCTACAAAAGACGCTTAGGGTCCGGTGTTACGTGTCGGGAGACTGCTCAAGTTTTGCGTGTCTTTACTGAGGAAGGTATCCAATTAAAGGGGCTTATTGGTCTGTGTCGTATTGGTGTGCAACTCGTTGGGATCCACTGCTCTCCTTGTTCTCCGCAGTCGGAGAACACTGCAGTCACAGTGCATTCGTGAAGCACATACCAGACGGAGTAGACCTTTAGGTGTAAGGTGTCAGAGAGAACAAGTAAAGTAGTCACGGGGCATAGAGACGACAGACCCGGTTGCTGTACCACGTCACATCAGACCCCATCGGAAGACGCTGAAACGTTTGAGGCTGCTTGTGCCTTTTGACGCTTTTGAGACGCCTTTGGCTACGGAGCTGTCGACTATCTTTCAAAAGTCCAAAGAAACGGAAGCATTTTTTGCTGCATTTTGTTAGAAAAATTTCAGGTTTCACCTATGAACCACTTGTCCATTCCACGGTACTGAACGCCAAACTTATGAGGTTTACAATGAATGAATTCAACTTGCCCACCGACGACCTCATACTTTAGACGGATTCCGTCATTGTGTTAGTGAACTTGTCCCTCTGTCACATTTCTTGCTGGATGCGTTCACCCGAGTCCCGATTATACTCAAGGTTGCCGATGGCGACACAATCCGTCCAGGTTAAATCCAGCAGATATAGTCTCGTGATAAACGTGCGAGGCCTGCTGTCAAGAATTGCACACGTGACAGGATGGTCTGGTTTTTATGTGAGATCGAGAATTAACGTTCACCCATTCAGGCCACCCGAAACACCTACAAGCTGAAGAAATGGAATCGAGGAGGGTGTTCAGAGTAGTCACCTTCAGTGATACGCAATGATACATTTAGTTTGTTTCACGTTATCTACACTGGTGAACTCCACTCCGTGCAATTTCGTGGCTAGTGTGTTTCGAGAATTATTCTGTCCGTATGAGTCCTGGTCGACAATGTTCCATTATGTTGGCTTTCCTGTGTGAGGTGAAACTGGACCTAACGTGTAAATCTACCTCCGGACTAGAACAGCAGAACGCCTTCAGCCAGAACCGTACAGGATACCCCGAATGTCAATGGGGTACACTGACCCGACTGAAGCCTGTCACCGTAAGCAGTGTCTTGTGCCTCAGTGAAAGAGTTTTGAACAGACTATATTGTGACAGATGACTGGTGAAGCTTGCCGGCATGGAGTTATCACGGATTTGGTTATCAGTTATTATCAGGAGACTGAAGCCCACAAGGAACGAGTAACGTTCTGTCGTCCATCTGAAGGAGGTTCTGGATTTTCAGGACCATGGCTAGCATGAGCCGCGTGCATTTAAAATGCACGAAATGCAAAATGTTTTCAGCAAAGTCGTGCCAACAAGTGATGGTACTGCTTCCCGTTGATAACTAAACGGCTAGTGGCATTCCGTTTACAGCCTGTGATATGACTCGCTTTGGGCCTCTGTTGGTTCGGCGTGACAGAAGCATTTGCTAATATACGACTGTCTCTTCACCCGTTTTAGGAGAAGAGCTTTACATCAGGAAGTAGCAAAATCGATATCAACGGACTCCTTTGTAGTGGCTCTACTGAGGCTCACTGGCTGCCAGGCTTTGCCGGATGTTATGTACAACCATAGCGGGTTCAAATTCCCGGGCGCGCAACCACAGTTGTGAAGAAAATCACTCGTCTTTGACCAAGAAAAAATCCATCGAACTTCAGCGGCCCATGGTATCGATTGACTGTTCAGTCCTTCCGCTGCTAGTCATCAAGATGGGACACGGCAGCGCGTGTTCCGCACGGTTTAACGTGTTGTGCAGGCTGTTGTAAGGCAATAGACGGTGCCTCAAGAGGCTACCTACACTTGCTTGATCGAAGCCGGCAGAATCCTGGATGACAGACGTATGATTCCAGTCCACGATGATCCGGACGGTCCTTCAATTTTAAGACCAAACGATCTGCTGACCCTGAAATAACACCCGGGCCTGCCATGCACTCGCGTCGCGCTGGTAGGAACGTGCGCAAAAGGTGGAGGGTGGTGAGTCACTTGGCTTCTATGTCCTGCAAACTTTGAATCTGGGGATATCCACCCTCACTCCAGGCGTATCAAAAGTGTACCAAGGTTGTACGAAACGTGAGGGTTCGATCAGAAGAGAATTGAGAACTGTATGTTTTCCCGGAGGATCGGATATTAGTAGCGTCGACAGGCAGTAAGGTTCAAGAACATAGAAACATGGTCACTCTACTGAGCTTGGACTGGAGCTGTCTTTTGACTGGATAAGGTTCAGCCAATAATTGTTCGCGCACAAGCCGCTGCAGACGGGATTATGGGCAGACCTGCGCCAACCAATCCTACACGACGAGTAGTTGCTGCCAAATGCGTATATGTTTCAAACAGCCGAGTTGCGGGATGCAAGATCGTGGAACAACACAGTGACAAACTGCCCAATCAAAATACGAGGGTACCTGTTGCTTAATATCAGTCGCAAACACTGTTGGTCCCCTACGAATAGGTGGTGTTTTTACTCCGACTTTAAGTTGCTCGGTGCTTCTCAGATTCCTGTCCTGATTCTTCTCAATGGGGTAGCTCGGTTTTTGATTTAACATCAGAGAACAAAAGGAAGCCAACGTGCAGCTTTTAAGGTTGTTCATCAAGCGTTCTTGCAATTGTTTTTCTCCGGAGCAGTTGGGCATGACGGAAGACACACGAGTGCCAGCGCGTGGAAAATATAGGGGCAAAAGTTCGATGGTTCCTCACTGTTGAGGAGTCTGTCCCAACGATTGAAATAATACCGGTTGAAGATGGAGGCAGACAGATTCTGGGGAATTTGATTTTTTCGGCAATGAAGACAAGAATGACCTGGGCACGGTGATCAATAGATTAGAATGTTTATGTCTGGGGCAGGCAAACGAAACTTCCATGTGAGGGCACTCAAGGAAGTGGCATGGACTTGCAATTTTTGTAAGTGCATGAGAAATATACCATTATTATTATTATTATTATTATTATTATTATTATTATTATTATTATTATTATTATTATTATTATTATTATATAAGGACAGTTCCGTGCGCTATCGGATGTAGTAATTGCGCCCCTCCTTATAGCACTGCTTTAATCCTTTCAGTGGAAACGTTCCATCCGCATCAGTGGAAGACGCAATGCAGGCATCAGTCTAAACACCAGCGTTCATAGCTTTCCTTACAGTTTCTTCAACTGGACCGAAACCCTTCTACTTTTTTTCAATCATCTAGTTTGGTATCAAAGTGTGAAGATGTTCTCAAAAGCTAACCCACCAAGTGAATTTCATTTGTCCCCCTTTACTCTCTCATTCAGAGACCACAAAAACCGAGAAGTATCAGTGTCACATGGTGAAACCGAAAACTGGAGAATAACATCTTTGATCACCCTAATCAACACTTCAGTGAAGTCTCAATGGTACTTTCAGCTGATTAATCGTTTCTCACTGAAGCTGAAAAATAGACTATGTTTCTTCGAGTTTGCCTATAAAACTAGGGACAACAACAAGCGTAGTTGGCTCCCGTGAATTTGTCGGTAATCCATGGAACTTATAACCGAAAAGCTCGTAATCGTCAAGCAGGTGTGTGTTGCCTACTTCCACTGTACCAATGACATTACTGCACTCCTACACAAGTCTTGTTTCGAACAGAAATGCACTTCCGAATACCCCACTCCAATGTTTTATCGAGAGTAAACCTGCCATTACGACGGTTTTCTCGTGACTGCAGTGGGTCACTCAGTGAGCTACCAATTTACCAGGGGCTGGATGAACTTTGTGTTCAACCGCTCTGAGTTCAATATAGCCATGGGCGTTGTAGGCCGTCTGACCGTCTCTCGATGGGTCTACTGACGTCGGAAGTTAACACCGCCCACAGACGCTTGTTCTGTCAAACCCCCAACTGCCTTCGGGGCGGTTTGCCTGTTGCATCCCGTGCCATAGATTACTTGTGCCTCGGACTGAAATGTGGGGTCGGGGGGATGTTCTATTGTACTCGGTGCGTCTACTGTGGCTAAAAACGCAACGAATACCCTACAACTTCTGGAAATTTACGGTGTTGAGAATGGCACATGGGAGTCGGTGTGCAGATAGCAAGTAAAATTAATCAGGACAGATTCGTGCCAGTTAATTGATTTCGTGGTGAGTCAGAATAGCTCAACCTTGTGTTTTCTAGCTGGTTTGCTGTTTTTATCCTGGATGGTCTAAAATTAAAACACAAACTATTCCATGGTAGTTGTTGCAGCATCACTGTTTTGTCCATGCTTCATGGGTAGACCCAAAAGCGACGAATCATATGATCCCACCAACTAATGGCTATTGTTGACAACAACAGTAAATCGGCCCGGCAGGTCCATTCCCAGCTTGTTTTGTAAGCCATTCTGTGGCCGGGATTTGAACGCCCAGCAGGACGAATTCGTGTTACGTGTCAAGGTGTTGAACTTTACCTACGTTGCCGATTTAATTACTACCAGCAGTACATATTGTAGTAAAACTTCTCTCAATTTCACACAGTGAGGATAGGTATCAAGAATGTGATATCTTTCAACAGCTTATAGAGGTGCTGTCAAATATCACAGGAATTGTACTTATTGCTTAGTCAACTGAACCAGAGTGTTTGGTCCCCTGGCCAACCTCAGCTATTTTGCTCCTCAGGTTCAGGCGGTCAGTCGCAGATATTCACATTGCGGCACCAGTTTACAATTTCAAATCGTGCGTGACGCCCGTGCCGTGCATCCGGATTGGCACATGAACCAAACAATGACAGCGAGATGAATATCCTGGAACAACAGAACCAACATAGAAGAAAGCAAAGCGTTGTATATCAAACGCATTACGGTTATCACGGAATCATTGACTAACTATGTGACAGTTTATGACCAAAGAACGCGGCGAAAAATTAGAAACTAATGCACGCACATAACCTGCGAAATGGTCGTTCTCCCCCAAAGCCACTGATCCTGAAACGATAATCAGACAGTCTGTTTGCGTTGTGATGTGGATGACAACAACCAACTTCAAAAAGCCAGCAGCAACTCGGTGCAGGTTTGAGGCATTCGCAACGTACGTCGTTCAGCCGTCTGACAAACCTCGGTCAAGATAACTAGTTAGAGATCTGCAACAAATTGTAGACGACAGTTCTCCCCAACTACCCAAGTGTAACAACCTTTGAACCAGCATACACCTATTGGTTGCTCTTTGTGAGGGTGTCCGAGTTATAGTGTCTTGGTAACTAGCAGGTCACACCTATATTCAAAATTATGCTGCTTCTGATGGATATCGCACAATATACTTCAACAAATCGTGTATCGTCCTGTTACTGAGTTGCTTTTAAGCTCACCCGCAGCCTGTAGAACCGAACGCAGCAGCTTTCATGGATCGCCGAACATCAGCATCCACGGAATATTTCACATCACCTCCAAATAGTCGGTAGGTCACAGCACTTTTGGTGATAGATGGGCTGTGGGTGGCGTGCTCGCACCCTACTAATCTTTCATCGTCTTGTCAGTGTAATTTTAATACCTCCTCAGGCTCATTCAGAAGCCAAACGAGTAGTTTCGGTGTAGCGTCAAATTCAGTATGCGTCAGGCACCGCATCGCTCCTTACAAATGCTACCCAATCCTGTTTTAATGACGACTTTTAAGTAAGGCTATTTTCTAACCTGCACATTCCCACTCCGATTATATATGAACCTTACAACCACCTTCGTGATGGGCTGCGGTTAGTGAATATACCTGTTTCTATGGTGATTTAGCGGACGGGCGCCGTCGTGTATCCAGCCAAATTTCCAGCGTCTACAACTGCTTTACCTCAAATAACAGTCCGCCTTAATGTCTGCTCCACCTTCCAGTTGTACGAGATTTTTCATTCACATGGCTCTTAGAAGTCCGGTGGCCGACGCCGGTCTGGTGGATAATGTGACCTCCATTAAACCACTGTTTCCAGCAAAACTGTATTTACGCACATCCAACATGCAGTATCTGTAAAGAGATTGGATTGGACAAAAGCATCGATACTAAGTCAACCACTGATTCGCAGAAGTCTACGGCCAATCAGTGTCAAAAACAATAACAGACTTGTATGTCAGCGCGGGGGCCAATCAGCACGGCACGCCGCTCTAGCATCGGATTTTGTTATAAAGAGCACCGAAGTAAAACAAGCTGTTTAAGTGCTTGACGCGTTGAAGCAAACGAGCTTCAAGCAGAGTCGAGCCGACCAATGAGAAAGCGAGAGCGTCAACACCAATTGTAATTCTTCATTTTACCGATGCGTCTAGTCTATAAAATCACCAATAAAAACTCAATAAACCGAGATTTGTTTTGTGCCACGAAGACTGACCTTTGCTTTCGTTCCGGAAGGTAGCGATTCTCAACAGTATCTGCCTGGCAGTCTTTTTGATAACTGCTGAAGTTGATCTGACTAACGCTTATCCGCATGTCCTTGTAGAGAAGAAAAGCATCATTAAGCAGGCGATGAATTCAACTTTTGCTGTTTTGCATGTTGAATTTTTAACCTACATAAACTCTTCGGTGTTTCAAAAGTGTGATACGGTAGTAACCTTGGAATATAACCAGCCTGCCTGCAGTGTGGTGTGTAAACTACTTCCTAAAATTCTAGTTGACAATGTACATAAGATTTTCAGGACCTTTGCCTGCCATCTGCTTGCTGCATTCAACCGCGTTCGTTTGTCTGAATGCTTGCCGGCCTGCGCATGCCAATCGGGCTGCACGCATACGTCTTGCCTGTGCGCTCGACGATAGACTACCGTACCTCCCTAACTCTTTTCGCGCATCGGTATTGTTAAGCACTATTTAGAACCTACTGTAATTATCCTGTAGTTTACGCTGTCTCCCTCAACTATCCTTACTTCAATTTCGCGCCTGGCGTTTATTGCCTATGTCTCGGAAATGTCAATTCGCTACGCGTCTGTGTTGAAATACGATTCGGATGTATTTTCGTTCGCCCATAAGTAAATAACATTAACGACCAACTTCTCGGAAGATTATCACCCGCTGTAACATCGCCTCCTCCTAAGTCGACTGATTTGAGAGAGGACAATAACCAAAGCGGCCAACCACTAACTAGGCAGACATGTGTAGTGGCTACAATGAATATATTTTGATAGTCGCATTCATCTGTACCGTTTTGACGATTTTGGTTTTTCCGCTTACTTTCGTTTCAGCGGAACTATCCATTTTGTAACATCAATCACGAAGCCAAAGTCACAACTCGATCCGTGCCTCGCTAGCTTGACGTGTTTCTATGCACGCTGTATTTTCCGCAGTCGATGTTCACACACGGGGATCAACGTGGTGGGTCTTTGTTTCCATTGTCGATCGGTTTTCGATAGCGAATAGTGACTGCGTATTATTCCGTCAGATCACTTCCAATACGTCATCGAGTTTTTGCCACATTATTTCACGGACTGTGCAACAGATTTTAGCGTATAATAAAAAACTTGCAACGATCTTTCAAATCCAAACAGCCCTAATATCGCACCCGCCTATTAGTAATGTACATTTCTCGGCGCAGTTGTGAGAAGCACTTTTAGGTGGATGCGATCATAGTGGATAATTACGAGAGATACAAATTACCAATCATATACAATGATACACACGAATATTCGTTAGCGACGAGAGAGTAGTCAGAGGGGCGATAATTGCAGTTTGAAAAGTTTGACGTTTCAACTGCAAACTAAAGTAGTTCACATTTCCGCAAGACGTAACCCAAAGTACATTATTCCGCACCATTTTATCTTCTATAAGTTTATGTATAAGCTATTTTAGCATGCAAACCGGCCGTTCTTACTCTAGCTGTCCGTAACACTTACGGACCAAATGTGGGGAAATGTGGAGGCACCGAGGAACAGTGTGTTCCCGAGGTGAGGGTTCAAACAACAGTCCCGTAGAAGGAGGCAACACAAACAGGCATGAGCACACGACTTACACAAACGTAAATTAAAACGGCGCCAACAACATACCAGCACGCTTCGTTACGCGGTTCAAATTCAACTCGTGCGTGTTTGCTGGCCTTGGCTGCGCGTTGCACTAGTGTAACATGCAGGCCAGCCGCTTTCACTCTGACCGGCTGTGGCACTTGTGGCCCGAATCTGGAGCAATATGGAGGCACCGGGGAACAGCGTTCTTCTGAAGTAGAGGTTTGAACAACAGTCGTGAAAAGAGGAACAGTACAAACAAGCATCAGCCAAAGACCCAGTAAGCCACGCACACGACTCACACAAACGAAAGCCAAAATGGCACCGACAACACAGCGGCACGCTCTGCTACACAATTCAAATTTAATCCATGCGCGCTCGCTGGTTTCGGTTGCGCGTTACACTAGCGAGTATCATGGTTCAAAGTCACACCGGAGGACATGTTCTGATGGAGAAAAAGATTAGTTTTCAAAGAACCTCCTACTTACTAGGTGTCAACCTCTACCTGTCTGAGAACGTTATCTTTGACAACGGACCTAATATCTGACGGAAAATCCTCTGTGTTGCCTTGTGTTACGCCACGCAGCCCTCAAACTGATCAAAGCTATCAATTTCAGGATAGATCTTGTACATTTAAACCTTCCACAGAACCAGGAAACATGTCTATAATCAACACGTAAAGGTGTCAATATACAGATGTCCGTTAGTAATAACACAATCATCCTAGAACGCCCTTACTCCATACTTATTCATAGCTTGTCTGTGCTGTAAACCATCATGCAAAAGCTGAAGGTGCTGGAATTGTTTGAAAACAAGACATAAAACTTAACCTGTTCGTCTCATGACTATGTAAAAACCTTTTGTTGCAACTCCTTTTACTCCCTCTGACGGACCACACGGCAACCTCTCGGTATTCTCGAGCACAATTCGCATTCTATATACCGGCCGTACAGAGATAATCGACATCCCAATTTGGCCGTGATCGTATACTAGAGAAAGCTGATAATCGACCTATTCTCGTGCTATTTGATAACATCTGTTCGCGTATGGCATATACTTCAACAACTAACACGATGCCATTAACACCACATAAGAGGTTATGCCTGAATATCGCATGTTCCATTGTTTGTCAAAGCTCACGTAGTCAGTTTTACGTTCCCCCGTTTGTCACGTGATTTCGCCTTCCGTTCTTGGTTTCAGTGACACATCCTGTGCAAGCAAAAATTCCATCCCACCCGGACACTCAAAATCCCGCAATAATTAAGCATATCGCGATATCCTCAAAAATCTCCGGAATTTGAGTGAAGAATTACGTCCGGTCAAGAGGTCCATCCGTTCCCCGCAAAAGTATGTGTTCCCACCTCCCCCCATCGTTGAAAAACTTTCTGCACATTCTCCCGGGATTATCTACAGGGGCTAATGTTGAACTTTCTTGACAATCAACCACTCCATCCTCAAATCACCTCTTTTTGGCACGACCTTGAGCATTAGGCCAGTGGTCACCTTGTGAAGTCTCAAGTGATGTGACACCTCAACTGCTTTATCGAATTTTGTAGATCCTGAGTACCGTCGTCTCAAAGGTATGTATCTCAAAATTTTCTTCCTGAAGTTGAATTTTCACCTAATGTAATGTCTGTTTTGTTGCTCTATTCACATAGGTGACTCGTTGTACAATTTAAAATTTTGGTGTTCAAATGTATATATTGCCTTAAAATTTGTACGTTGATCACGCTTTCCTGAGCGAACTGATTCTCAATGACGATGTAGGTCACACGCACGACAGTTCGATAGTGGTGTTTGGGACGCGTGATCATCGTTACACTCAGCCTTGTCTCCTTTGGAATGGTCACGCTCAGGCGGGAAACGACCAAGGCGGTTAGTACTGACGAGGGCTACCTTTGGCATGTAATTATATTGCCTGTTTCACACATTTGTTTTTTCAGCGTCCTTCAATTGCTTCATCGGTATGGGCGTCGAAGTTAGTGTTATTCCACCCACTTGTTACAAACGTAACCTCAAATAGGCATATAGTAATTAGCACTCTCATTCTATCGGGCGCTGTTATTCTTCTAACACTCTAGATGGGGAAGTTCTAAAGGGTATTGTACATAACAACACGCTTTGCTTCATTTCCATTCTTGACGCTATGCCATCAAGGGTTAGTTCAGGGTTTCGGCGATTAACACACAAGTCCGAGGCTGGAAGCTAAGATACTCGGATCCAACTGTCTTGATTCACCCCGTGTCGAGCGGGCGTCTGTTGGTCCTAAGTGCAACTGTTGACAACGTGGCTTGGCAGTACCCCTGGGGATTACAACGAAGCAAATCACCTACTAAGGCTCTCCAAAACTTTGGACGCAACTGACCAAAAAACAACCGGCCCGTAGTATGTTGTCTTCGAACTTTCCATTTGTGAGTGCGAGAATTGATAACAAAATTCTAATCAGAAGGAAGCTGGTCTGGTCTCATCGATTGTGTGTATTTAGAGAAGCAAAGCTACTAGCCTTTCAGCACAAGCTTTGAAGGAGGACGATTCAAAGTCGTTCATCCTAGGGGGTGTGTTGGCGCTGAGTAGTTTGGGCTGTATGGCGACGGAAGCCAGCAAGAATATTAAAGTCGACATTTGGAAAAATTTTTGGAGAAATAGTATACCGAAGTTCACTGACCAACTCGGTTTGCTACGTCTTCCAACCACTTTGCTATTTATTTTAATTGTTGACAGTATTGATATTGTTTGGTTGCATGTCTTCACCCTCTCGTTTGCTCAGCTGTCCAAGGTGGCATTAATTGAAACTTCAGGCCGTTTGCTAGCTGGTTGGCCGTGCTCCGATTTCTGTCGTGCTTCACTTACGGTTTATTTTATTTTTATTTTCCCAGCCTACTTGTAACAAACACTGCCGTCCATTTATTCGGTTTTCTGGTTTAACTACTGTGGAGAATTTGGTGAGCTGGATTACTACTAACTTCTCTTCCAGTATTCTTTTTCACAGCCCAATACAACAGATTATTGAAGCCGAAACCTATTAATCCCGGTAAACCGTTTCTAATTCTAGGAGTCCACTTAACAATTCTATTCCTTCTTATATATATATATGTAAATTCTCGTCGGTTCTTATAGTATATATATGTTGATTTCCGCCTTATTTTGTGGTGTACTCAGAAGAGAAACCGATGGTTGAAGTAGACACAACTACCGTTCCACAATTCTTAGGTATAGAACCTGCCTTGTGGTTCATGTACTTAGAGGCGAAGTTCCACAACCAGTGCGTTACGGCAGATCAGGCTAAATTTAGCCAACTTTCGGCCAGGCTTCCCAAAGATTTCACGATGCAAGTGCGTAACCTCCTACTGAATTTACTCACCAAACATAGATACGAATCACACCGTATGATAGGTCATGGCTACAGCAGCTCTTTGAAGATCTGAAGCCGAGAGACAAGCGACCGTCTGACCTGTTGCTTGAAATGCAACACTTGGTGGGCCCCTCGTCTATGGATGAGACACTCCTTGAGGAGTTATGGATGCAGCGTCTTCCGGACAACACACAAGCTATCTACCTGGCAACCAAGTCTCCGTCCTTGTTGGACGCAGTACAACTCGCAGATGGGATGCGAGACCGTTCCCGCAGCGCTTCCCTTCTCTCCCTTAAAGCAGTGACGAGTTGTACGCCTGAGATTATCGATACCCTTAACTGTTTAGCTCCACAACAATCATCCCGTCCGCCGCCAGATGATTGGCGCATGATTTGGGAGGAGATAGCAGCTCTTCGGCAAGATGTCACCCCACTTGGGACACTTTCCTCTCCTCATCAACGTTGGAGTAAGTCCTCACGTAAACGCCCTCTGGTATCCAGCGACTTGTGGTAGTACCACAAGCTCGGTATACGGATGGGGCGTTGCGTCGTTCCTTGTGAACACTTCAATCAGGGAACCCAAGCCAGCCCGTAGTGGCAAGAAACGCGGCCGGCGCCAACCCTAACAGTCGTCTCTTTCACGTAACGGATTTAGGTTCGGGGATTGCGTTCCTGGTCGATACCAGGGTAAAAATCAGCTCGATTCCTCCATGATCCGGCAGGGCGACTCCATCCTCCTTACCCATGTGTCGTGCCGCTAGCGGCACCCACCCCCACCTACGGTCAACGCTCACTCAGGGTGGACGTCGGTCTCCGGTGACCATTTCGCTGATATTCCGCAATCGCAGCCGCGTCCTCTGTTATTTTGCGGGTCGACTTTAATAAGTATTTCGACCCTGTGTTTGATACGCGAAGATTGAAATCGGTCTACTCAAGTGCAAGAATCAGCATCAATGGTACCCGAGCATACTCAGAGACCATCAGTCCTCTTATCATTCAGCCTGAAACCCCTCAGCTTTACGCATCTCATTTCTAAATCTCCCACGGCTCATTAGATTCATGTACTAGCATCATCCAGTCACTTCTACTTGCATTCACCACATTGGGACTAGCGGCCCACCAGTATCCTGCATACCAAGGCGCCTGACCTCGGACGAACTTAAAGTAGCTGGGGCGAATTTCGGACACACGCTCAAATTAGGGATAATCTATCCTTCTGGAAGTCCACGAGCCTTTTCACTTCACATGGTTCCCAAGAAGTCAGGTGACTGACGCCCCTGTGACGGTCATCGTGCCCTTAACAAGGTCACGGTCCCCTATAGATAACCCATTCCCCACATACAGGACCTGACAGCTTGCCTTTCTGGCAAAAGTGTATTCAGCAAGATTGATCTGATTCGTGCCCACCGCCAGATCTTAGTAGAGGAGAGGGATATCCTCAAAACGGCTATCATCACGCCTTTCGGTCTATTAGAATTTCTTCAATTGCCATTAAGCCTTAGCGGCACTACATCAACCTTTCGGCGTTTCATCCACGAAGTATGCCAATGCTTGATTTCGTCTACCCCTAGTTAGATGGTATACCAATGACTAGTCCTTCCGAAGAAGAACATCTGCAGCACCCTCATTCCTTGTTCGCTAGGTTGTCTCAGCACGGAATAACCGCCAACTCACACAAGTGCGAACTAGGAAAAAGTAGCATGAAATTTTCACGTCACATTACTTTGCTTCCGGTATTTAAGTTCTGCCAGCACGGGTAGGTGCTGTCAATGATTTCCCTGAGCCGATATCTTACAGAAAGCTTCGTCGTCTTACCGGCCTAATTAATTACTACCGCCGATCTATCTCTCACTGTGCGCTACTCCTGAAACCCCTCACGGACTTACTCCGAGACAGTACACGTAAATTAAATTTCACGAACGTAGCACGCACGGCTGTTGTAGAGCTTGAGAAAGCAATATCCAATGTTACTCTTCTGGCCCACTCAGACCCCCAAGCCTCATTTTCTCTTTTCATTGATGCTTCGAGTGTAGCTGTCGGTGCGGCACTACAACAGTTTGTCGACAAGTGGCAACCCCTATGTTTCTTCTCCAAACGCTTTTTATCGGCTGAATTCCGGTATAGCACATTTGGAAAAGGATTACTCGCTGTTTACCTGAGCATCTGTCATTCCCGCCATGCTTGGAAGATCGTCCCTTCTACGTGTTCGCTGATCACAAGCCTTTGGCGTATGCACTCGAATCTTTATCGGAAAGGTACTCCCCCATACAGATCAGACATGTAGACTGTGTCGCAGTTTACAGCATGTCCCAGGTGCTCTCAACCCTGTCGTTGACGCTCTTTCACGCGTCCATGCAGCCTTGGTGACGCCCACATTCGTTGATATCAGTGATCTAGCTGCGGCCCGGGCGCGACAGCCTGATTTTCAAGTATCGTAACAGCGCTATTCCTTGAAGCTACGCGCCATTCCACTGCCTAATGCGGACGGAGCCCTTCTTCGCGATATGACTACAGGTATCCCAAGTCCTGGTTTAACTATTGTGGAGAATAAGACGGATATGAACATAGAGACATTTCAGTTTTTCACGAGAGACCTGTGGAGGCCTTACGGTCACGATCGGACACTCGGTCGTATAGGTTGCAGTGCACAGTAAAGAACGTTTACAATGGAGCACACCTGATAGCACAGTTCCCCAGAGTTCCGTATCACAGCTTTTGGACTCGAGTAGTAGCAGCAGACTTTCACATATAATACCGTTCGGACATAAAATTTGCCCGTTAGACTATGGATTGTAGGTTGTATTACGGGTGGTTGCGATGATTTACCGTGCAGGACTGAAAGTAATTATCTTGAAGTGAAAGTCGAACCACGATCAGAATAAGTGAATGAAGGTGAACCAAAAATGGAAACTAAATTCCTCACCCACTTGACCACTGTGGACGAAGAAGTGTCGGTAGACGGATAGGCAGAAGGAAAACGAGGAAACTTATAGTTAATTAAAAAGAAGAATCTGTCCTTTGAGGATGAGGGAATGGGTTTTTCAAAAATAATGCTTTACCTATCAAATGATTGGGTAGCTTTCATTAAAGGTATGTTTCGCAGATTAAAAGACAGGGCTTGATTCCAACGCGAACTTTGCATCGAACGATCGTTCTCTCAAAGTCCTCGAGGCTGAACGATGGATCTCGTGTGAGGACTAAATAGATACTACGGTATTCAGAGCTCGCACAGTCCTCGTACGACTCACGATGTGCAGACAGCGATCAACGAAGAACTCCCCTTGGTAGCACACAAAGATGGCCGACCATATTTCAAATATGTTACTTGAGACACCAATTTCACGACCTCAGCTTACAAATAAGGGATGTTCGGTAATTACGACCTCCAAGAAGTGAACCGGCAACTACTGGCTCAAGGGTTTGCAATGGAAAAGAGGTTCGCGAAATTTTTTACCTTCAACTGTCCTTCCAGTATATTTCAAACATCCAGTTGCAACACTCAACAGACACTCACGAGACCGTCAAAAGAGACTTAGAGGACGTTCATGCTGCTAAAGTCTGTTACCATGTGGTACTTAGATTACATCCCATCGGTGACAGGACATGTGTACCACAATCAGGAAGCAAAAAAGTTAACTCGGAATGCGAAATAAAATTTGGGTTATCGAGAACTGTCGAAAAAGCAGCACTTGGCTGCAATAAAGGTGGACTTTCAGTTACTTCAATGGGTTAGAGAGGAAAGTAGGAAGCTGGAGCTTTTGGAAATTCCGTATCTCAATACTTAGAATCTCAAGGTCCCAGCAATATGTTGAACTAGTGGAGGAGGATGTAGCATCCGAAATAATTCAATAGATGTTGGCCGAGGCGAGCCTTGAAAATGGCCACGGAACTATCAGAAACAACATGGTCAGGTAAAGCATTCTCAGTCCGGCAGACGCACAATAAGGTAAAGCCATGCCTGCACCCTAATCTTCTATGTTGGACCTCTAGTTTTAATAGGTGGCCACTCGATGTCGCGCTGCTTCTACCGTTGCGCATCATTCGGCACGGATTATCAGGAGATTTCACTATCGAAAGTACTAATACCAAGTCACATCTAAACCGACCATACTCTGAAGAGCATATGTTAATAGATCGAGAGGTCCATGCATTCCTCGCGAAGGTATATGCGTTCCCACCTCGCCCACATCATGAAAAATATTTTCTGTACTTTTTTCGGGACTATCTGCACGGAATAATGGGCAAATTCTTCGCAATACACCCTCTTCATCCTCCGACCACCGTTTTTTGGCACGACCTTGAGCATCAGGCCAGCGATCACCTTGTGGAGTCCAAATTGATGTAACAAATCAATTATTTTAACGAATCGTGCAGACCCCGAGCGCTATCTTCTCAGAACCATGGAGCTCGAAGTTCCCAGCATAGACTTGAATTATACCTCCATATAATGTATAGTTTTGTCTGTATTGTCGCTGTGCTCACCTAGCTGACTCGTTGTACAATTATCAAATTTGGTGTTCAATTATGTATATGCTAAAAATCACTGCGCTGATCACGTTCTCCTGTGTGTGTTTCTCACAAATGCGTCGAGGAATATACCATTATTATTATTATATCGGTCTTTCTTCATATGGCTTAAGTTTTATGTACCTAACAGCTCCAGCAGTAGGATATTGTACAGTCTCCAGGAGCAACTCGTCCTTTTGAACATACGACGATTAGACCACAGCTCCGTCTCTCGAATGCGGCCAAATGAAACCGTTATAAAGAAGTTGAGAACAACTAAAAGTGGATGGCACCACAATAAGCTAACAGACAGTTTGGTATAGCTAAGTCCAATTCGGTGACACGCATCTCTGCGATAGTCTCGAGGAGACTTTTGGAGGACTGATTCGTCCTTTCCATCTGCCCATTGCCCTGCGGGTGGCAAGCTGTGGTTCGCGTCTTATCTATTCCTAGTAGCACACACATTTTGCGAACCAAAGAGCCTTCAAAGCAGGAGCATTGGTCTGAATGGACTTGGCCTGTGGCTCTCCAAAGGCACATCCAGTGGTCCACAATGGCTGTTGCTACCGAGATGCATCCACTTGTGCAAGCGCGACAACTTTGCACCATTTGATGAGGTAATCTACCAGGATCAAGATGTACGGATTGTTTTGAGGTGTATCGAGCAACGGCCCCGCAGTATCCACGCCGACCAACTCGTTAGGATATCCTGCGACTATAACTTGCAACGGTGTTCGACATCCCATTTGAGGGCTTTTGAAGGTGCCGTGCTTCTCGCACGAACGGCATAACAACTTGAATTCTCTCCGCTGATACGACCACCAAGGTGGCTGTCGTGCAGCCACTTCCAGTTTATTTATTCCCGCATGTTCGGATTCGAGATGCGAGTACGCTAGGAAGTCACGTACCACAGATTGACGGACCAACATCTTTCCCATTTAAGCGGGTATGTGTTGGATAAATAATACTCCCACTGCCATCTTCAGACGTTGCCCTAGGGCCGGTTGACGGCTGCGTCGACCCTCTCGAGATCCTCGGCCAACCGCACTGCGGCGTCAAGGTTGCTGAGTGGGTGAAATAGGAACTCACTTTTTATGTCCGTTGGACGGATCCTCTCCACTGTCTGTTCAATACTTCACTTCCAGGGTTCCTCTGAGGACTCTCTCTCATATTCACGCCCGGTCAGGTGCCGCGATTTGCGAGCAGACGACCGGACGGTTTCCCTTCGAGCTGTCTGCGAGAATGAAACTGTTGTCGGCAAACAGTCGGATGCAAGGCGGCGTCCAATAGGCGCCAAAGTTGGTTAAACGTCTCATCTGATACGGGGTTGTCCAGAACTTTTGTCTCGATGACAATATGGAAGGCCTCGCTTTTCAGCAAATTCAGAATAAAGTTGTTGTGAGACTCTGCTGGGAAGTTCCAGATATTGGCCCGTCCTTGACCTTCTCAGAGGGGATAGTACCCTCCAATACTAAACTTCTCTGAATATGAAATCGACTTCTGCACCCCGGCTGTTGTGAGCATCGTCGATAGTCTGTCTAGAATGTTCTTCAGTGTTTGCATGAGATAACCGAAATCTTCGGAGTTGAAAAAAGTGACGGGATGTTAATCTTCTTCGGGTTTCTTTGCAAGTTTCAACATCTCAGACCTTGGCAGGGTCACCAAAATGTAACACACAACCAATAGAGCAGGCAGATCATAGCCACGGATGTATTACACAACACGTGGTGATAGTTTAGATACAAGTGTCCTCCTTGTTTTTCTAACTGTCCGTTGGTTCAGGATCCCCGTGCACAACGTCGACGTAGTAGTCAGTTCAAGTTCTACCCGCGCGCGATAACTAGTCCCGGTTGCGCGTTATACATTGCAACATGTAGGCCAGCAGACTCCAACCTGAATGCCCGTAACATTGACGGACAAACTTTCGGGCAACGTGGACGCACCAAAGAACAGCGTTCTTTCGAAGCAGGGGTTCGAACGGCAGTCCTCCCAAAGAAAAACCCTGGTAGCACGACCTTCTTTTGAGCGTCTTGATTACAAATCTGGAATTAACTCAAGAGACGGCCGAGTGGGAAATTTTTCGTAGGCCCCATTTCGTTATGAACGCTTGTCGGCTTTGCTATTGACTGCCATTCTTAACGAATACGTCTTGTTTTCAAGCTTCGTCCTAACGAACTCACGCTATCGCGCACCGTGGTCGATAATTCGCCCACATTTGAGAAACACATCGACCTGACGCGGTAAACATTTAATGATCATTCATAAAATGTACAAGCTGGCGGAACATTTATTCGTCGGGTGATTGTTCGTCATTATTTTTTTGTGTACCCACCATTCATTACGTTCTGTATCCAATTTTCAAGATTTTCTATCATCTGCCTGAGAGTCCCATTCTGGGAAAAGTAGAAATACTACAATATACTACTGAAATGAAATCAACGAGAATATTACACTCATAAACGAACTCAGACGCTCACTGGTTTATGCTAACTGGGTGGCCATCAAGCTGCACACCAAACTTGTACACATTTCAGCCAAATATGGAGCTCTCATGATCCAACTAAAAGCGGAATATCTTGGTTATTAATACGAACAAGCATGAGCCGATGGCTCAGTAAGCCATGCACACGACTTACACAAAAGTAAACTGGAATGGCAACAAAACCGTAGCGTGCTGGCAGCTGTAGAGTGTTATAGATAGATTTTGCTGCGGTTAGCGTTAATTGGCTGGTTCGTCGTATAAATTAAAGCGTTAGTGCGTAGGTAGACTGATAACGGGCTTTCGCGCGAGGTGTCAGAACTGATGAACCTCAGCGAAGTGTTTCGAGGATACTTTCCCGATGGTTTCCGTGGTGACACGTTCGCGAAATTCCATAAGAAGTCGCGAAAGTTTCAATAGGAAAGGTGAACGAGTTACGTTCTGAAGAATTGTGCAACGCGTGCTCAGTACTACCGGAGTTTGGGTAAGAAAATGCCGGAATGTGCGGTGTACAAGCAGTGCTACCTTTGTTGTGTACACTCTACTAAGAACAGCAGGCAAACGGAAGGCGTAATTCATATGCCAGTATGTTGCGTTCTCCGCAAGATGATGTAGTTTTACGTTTCAGAAGTTTCAGTGTCCTTAGGTTATTCATGTGCCGTACACATGGTTCACACTCGACTCACAATCACCGGACAATGTCAGCCGACCCATGAGTATGCCCAACCAAACGAAGGCTAGGAAGTGCGGTGGAGGAAGCTGTATGTTGGCTGTTGTATAGTTTCCGTAGGACCCACGAAGTCATCGATTACGTAAGGTGTGAGTATGGTACATCGATAAATCGCAGTGGTGTTAGGTCGTTAGGACGGAGGAGGCTATTGCGTGAGCATCCGGAATGCGATCTGGAGGGCATGCGGAAGATTCTAGAACGCATAGGACTTGTGTACTTAGGAACAGACGATGAGGGCATGCTGTTGGTTTCGTCATTCACGACAGATGGGCTTCAGAAACTCTACGTAGAATACGAAAGTTTTATTATGGCGGATTTGTACGCCGAGTGCGACAACGGAGCCAATCATCTATGGCACGTTGTTGTTACGGATTGTGATGTTAAATGTAGAAGCGTATATTTTACAGTGTTTCCCGGTGAAAGTTTGTTATATTACAAGGTCATGTTGGAAAGTCTTAAGCAGTTGATGCTAACAAGGGATTTTTAGACAACCGTGGTGGGTAGACACTCGGCACAGCTTGAATGTTTGAAAGAATATTTTCCCAACGCTAAGATTCTGTTCTGTTCATTTCATTTGAAACAGAATGTGGTTGACAGATGTTAGCAATTAAGGGGGAAATCTTTAGGAGAGAGAAAGCTTCCTCGCTGACTGGATGAGTGACTTTTTGCATTGCTATTCCGAGGAGGGTTTCGGTGGTATAATCAACAGCATCTGGAATCGCATTAGAGGGCTTGGTGATATCACTTCCGACATTCGTAGCACTGCATGACGTTTTGTGCGGTCATTTTGCACCCAGACCGACCACAAACGCTCGATGCCTCACATGGTGTGCACTGAGTCCCAGCGCTGCCAGATCTGACACGGGTCCTTGTCGACAGGGACTAGCAATGTACCATATGAAAAGGTTGGTTGACAACAATTCTGAAAAATCGGACACGGTAAAACGGGAAAAATCCAATACCATGTAACGAAATCGGGATGACACTAGGTAATGGTTAACAGTAATCGTATGCAACTTTCCATGCACCGGGCACGAACAGGGCAGAAATATAAACACACAATGATCATTGTGGCGATGTCAATATCGAGAACATTTGAATCAAACTTCCAGTTACCCATAAAACGAAATGTAACAATTGCCACGACGGTCGGGCCACTACCAACCGAAGGAGGAACAGTACAGTAGGCATTAAGTTGCCATCCGTAATACCCCGTCGCTTGAATTAATGGACTCTTGGTCAGACTTGCCGCCCTCGTGACGTACTATCACAGTATGCATTACGAACTTCTAGAAGACCCCACCACCACGCCCAAAACCACTTCAGGAGAAGCATTCACTCGAAACAGAAATTATACTAAAACTGTGTGACCATGTGTCGGTCGCAAACTGCCTTGCAAAGCGAAATAACGCTCACCCAATCCAATCGACTAGAACTTCCAACCCCAGCATCTAAACACCTCACCTCCATCGCCCATGAAAACCGGCGTCCATCCAGCACACCTGCTCATTCCCTATTCAATCACACGTTGAAGTAATATGCTAGCATGAACCCAACTCAACCTCACGTACCACTGGCAAACCACACGCTGCACACATCATCGAGCTTACATCCGTCCTACGGTTGGCGGCATCCGACTCGGATTAACCTGTCACAGTGACCGAAACCAAAAGACGTTTGCGCTTATCCATCACTGCAATTGGCTTGCGCTGCACCAATTGCAGTTCCACCCACACGCCTCATATTCAGTGTAAACACGAAAGAACAGGAACGGAAGGTGTGCCAGTGCGGTCTTTCTGTCCGGCCGGCCAATGCTGGTAAGCCAGTTGGTTGGCTACATACCTATACAGCCATAAACATCTCTAGTAGCACACTGGAACACTCAGCCGTTCACTGAGTGATGATAGTATTAATAATGGTATATTTCTCTAAGCATCTGTTAGAAACACGCTCAGACAAGCGTGATCAGTACACACATTTTAACGTGGACCCCATACCGTACACCTAATTGTTAATTGTACAAAACAACGATTATGGGGAAAATTGATAAAACAGACAAAATAATAAAGAAAAACTCTAGTTTATGAGGGGGCAGTTGGCTCACTTGCTTCCGAAACAACAGTTCTGAAGATTTTCAATATCCGATAAAAAAAATGTTGAATTGTTACATCAATTTTTGCTTCACAAAATTAACGTTGGCCTTATGTTCAAGGTCGTGTCAAAAAAAGATTTTTCAGGATGAAGACAATGAACAGTCGAAGAATTTTGCCATCATTTGATGTAATAGGCCTCGGAAAAATATGTAGAAACTTTTGGGAAGATGAAGGAAGATAGGGGTGTCCCAATTTTCCTGGAGAAATGGACGATCTTCTGGACTGGACTCCGTTATTTCCTCAAATCGACGGAATTTCACCGACCTCGCGAATTGTCCAACCAGTACGGGATTTTGATTATCCAGACGTTATGGAATGTTCTCTTGGGTTAGAATTTATCGTGGAATCAAGAATGGAGAGCGAAATTACGTGATAAACAGAAGAACGTAAAATGATCATGAGAAATATGAGGAATAATGGAATCTGACGTTCTCTGGCTAAATCATTCAAATGGAATTTATAATTTCGTGTTAGTTAATAAAGTGTATATCTCTAACAGATAATTGTTATCGTATAACGCGAAAAGTGATCGATTCACATATTTTTCTAGTATCTGACTACAGCCAAATTCCGATGCCGATTTAGTATATACGGCCGTTATGTTTGATTGAAAAGATGTTTAGCAACACGGAAAGACTATCAGGTGGTCTGTTGGGATAGAAAGAGGTGCATATTTTTATGTTGTCTTATGAGGCGAACAGCTTAAGCTATAGATATTCTCTAAGCTGTTTTAACATGCACAGCTATTGCGTAGTCATTGATGGCTATACCAGCTGATAATAGTTAAGTATGGAGTAAGAGTGTACCAGGATGGTTTGGTTACTAACAACGGGCATGTTTTAAATGTTGGCTGTGTTGGCTGTAATTTTGATATACGGCTGCAATTTTTCGACAGAGCTGTGTACAAGATTTTTCTGCTGGAGAAATAATGTTTCGAAATGAGAAATTTCCCAAATGGCGAAGTTGATAGCTTCGATCAGTAAGAAGCAAGTCTGACCAAGAGTCCATTAATTCAAGCGACGGGGTATTACGGATGGCAACTTAATGCCTACTGTACTGTTCCTCCTTCGGTTGGTAGTGGCCCGACCGTCGTGGCAATTGTTACATTTCGTTTTATGGGTAACTGGAAGTTTGATTCAAATGTTCTCGATATTGACATCGCCACAATGATCATTGTGTGTTTATATTTCTGCCCTGTTCGTGCCCGGTGCATGGAAAGTTGCATACGATTACTGTTAACCATTACCTAGTGTCATCCCGATTTCGTTACATGGTATTGGATTTTTCCCGTTTTACCGTGTCCGATTTTTCAGAATTGTTGTCAACCAACCTTTTCATATGGTACATTGCTAGTCCCTGTCGACAAGGACCCGTGTCAGATCTGGCAGCGCTGGGACTCAGTGCACACCATGTGAGGCATCGAGCGTTTGTGGTCGGTCTGGGTGCAAAATGACCGCACAAAACGTCATGTAGTGCTACGAATGTCGGAAGTGATATCACCAAGCCCTCTAATGCGATTCCAGATGCTGTTGATTATACCACCGAAACCCTCCTCGGAATAGCAATGCAAAAAGTCACTCATCCAGTCAGCGAGGAAGCTTTCTCTCTCCTAGAGATTTCCCCCTTAATTGCTAACATCTGTCAACCACATTCTGTTTCAAATGAAATGAACAGAACAGAATCTTAGCGTTGGGAAAATATTCTTTCAAACATTCAAGCTGTGCCGAGTGTCTACCCACCACGGTTGTCTAAAAATCCCTTGTTAGCATCAACTGCTTAAGACTTTCCAACATGACCTTGTAATATAACAAACTTTCACCGGGAAACACTGTAAAATATACGCTTCTACATTTAACATCACAATCCGTAACAACAACGTGCCATAGATGATTGGCTCCGTTGTCGCACTCGGCGTACAAATCCGCCATAATAAAACTTTCGTATTCTACGTAGAGTTTCTGAAGCCCATCTGTCGTGAATGACGAAACCAACAGCATGCCCTCATCGTCTGTTCCTAAGTACACAAGTCCTATGCGTTCTAGAATCTTCCGCATGCCCTCCAGATCGCATTCCGGATGCTCACGCAATAGCCTCCTCCGTCCTAACGACCTAACACCACTGCGATTTATCGATGTACCATACTCACACCTTACGTAATCGATGACTTCGTGGGTCCTACGGAAACTATACAACAGCCAACATACAGCTTCCTCCACCGCACTTCCTAGCCTTCGTTTGGTT
Organism: Paragonimus westermani; assembly: GCA_008508345.1. NCBI lineage: Eukaryota > Metazoa > Platyhelminthes > Trematoda > Plagiorchiida > Troglotrematidae > Paragonimus > Paragonimus westermani. The sequence continues at coordinate 96,337 of QNGE01000106.1, forward strand.
GGGCATACTCATGGGTCGGCTGACATTGTCCGGTGATTGTGAGTCGAGTGTGAACCATGTGTACGGCACATGAATAACCTAAGGACACTGAAACTTCTGAAACGTAAAACTACATCATCTTGCGGAGAACGCAACATACTGGCATATGAATTACGCCTTCCGTTTGCCTGCTGTTCTTAGTAGAGTGTACACAACAAAGGTAGCACTGCTTGTACACCGCACATTCCGGCATTTTCTTACCCAAACTCCGGTAGTACTGAGCACGCGTTGCACAATTCTTCAGAACGTAACTCGTTCACCTTTCCTATTGAAACTTTCGCGACTTCTTATGGAATTTCGCGAACGTGTCACCACGGAAACCATCGGGAAAGTATCCTCGAAACACTTCGCTGAGGTTCATCAGTTCTGACACCTCGCGCGAAAGCCCGTTATCAGTCTACCTACGCACTAACGCTTTAATTTATACGACGAACCAGCCAATTAACGCTAACCGCAGCAAAATCTATCTATAACACTCTACAGCTGCCAGC
>QNGE01000106.1:99771-132687 GCA_008508345.1 Paragonimus westermani
CCTTCCTCCGAATTTCGTATGAAGGACTCGCGAGGTCATAAAAGTTTATGATGAGGCGGCTGTGGAGCCTAGCGCGACCTAGAAACTGTCTCAGCGTCCTCTTCGAAGTTGGCACCGGAATAGCCTCCCCTTGTTATCCGCTCGTCCTCACGTCGATTTCGGGTGTCGGCAATATACCCTTTGTCTACTTGTTGCGTTATTCGTAACCGGTCGGCTGTAGCCCATTTGAACTCTACAAGCGTAGTGCTGAACAGTTCTCAAATAGAATGTTAAACAGCTGACATCAACAGAAAGGGTTCGTGATACTCAACGTTCCACCACCCAAGGCAGGATTAGATATGTGTGAGACTATCCATTTCTTTGCACTAGGTTAACGTCCTACAACTGCTGAAAACCGCTTCGGGTGAGTCTCCTTCGAAACTCTAAATTCAGATTCGCTCAACGGAAGGACAGAATGCATGCGAAGCTAACTGTGGTTTGGCGGTCGTTGGTTATGCCCAAATTGGTTGGACGAGCCCTCCCTGTAGAGCACTGCATTTAGGCTCAAAAATGCTATCATACTACGGCTAACTGGGATTTGCCTTATATTGACGGTAAACCGCATTTCAAGGAGTAGACTCGAAATACTGAATTTATTTCTTTGCATTTGACTCACACTACTATTAACGAGCGAAGGTGTCCGTAAACAAGATTGGCATGAACTGAACGGCAGATATTTCGGGGCATTTTCCAAAAACTATCGCTTCCTGATTCTATGTACTTCATTCTAATTCCAATTTTTTACCTATTCGTAAAAAACCCGAGGTCACACACAGATGCACAACGCTAGAATATAACCGGACGTTTTCCTCTGTGTCTAGGTAAGGTAGAACCCTTGCGTATACACAATTAAATTACCCCAAGATGTGGAGCAACAATTAAGCATAACCCCGGGTCAGCAACTTCAAAATTTTACACTTCGTAATACGGTTGCTTTCACGCCCATAGCCAATATCGATGTTGATCCAAATATGTGCTCTGCTACTGCAATCTCGGAAGTGCCATGATGACTGCTTCAAGCTTCGGAACGAGTACATTCGGGAACACTCGGCCGGTCTCGACATAATGTGTGCCGTGCCCTGCACTTTAGCCTTTTGTAATACGACCGGCTGGAAGGTCTCAAGTGGAATTGGCCACACTTCATCATCCTACCAGAGGGGAAGCAGCACATTTTGCAATGCGCGGTTGCCCTTAACTCGTTTGTAATAATAACCGATAAGCGTGTTTATAATAAAGCTGCCAGTACCTGTAACAAGCTAGATGGGATTCGTAAATTTTGGCCCAGGGCGAAGCCCCGTATGGTTACACCAGCTAAATCCTGGCTTACAAATCGTTACCTTGCTTATGAGCCACTAGGTTTATAATAACCCGCGGTCACTGTTTGCATTTGATCCTAGCAGCGATGTTTCAGCGTAGTCTCTGTGAACCACAGAAACGTTCGCAAAATGAGGGTTGAACTGCTGAGTTATTCGTCACACTCACAAACATGGGATGACTGGAACTTCACTTTGTCCCACTTTAGCTTCCATTCCGAGATTTTCAAGATACCCTCCCTCATTGCGTCCAAGGTTGACTCGCTCCCAAACACAGTTATATCCTCATCATGCAGGTAACATAGACCGACAAAGTTTCCGGTCAAGTTATTTGCGTCTACTGGGAAGAGCAAGTGAGAGAGAGTTGTTCATAGTCATACAACAACTGAAACAAAAACTTCATCTGGCAGCACCATCCACCCTTTCAGCCTGCACGATCTCAAGGAGGAAAACCCCCACATTCATCTGCAGACTGCAGGCTGCATTCCCACTTCTCGTAGCTTACTATAACTTTTGGCTGTAAAACGACAGGCTTTCTAGGAATCCAGATAGCGCACATAAATCACTTCACCTCCATTCGGCTCAACCATGATAGAATATAAAACGTCAACACGTCCACTTGACAAGACCCACCTCCTCAGAAAGTTCTGACAAATACCCCTGATAATTTTTTGCGCACAGGTAAGGCCACTTCGAAACCGTCGAAACTATGAAGGGTGTAGATTGAACACTGAGAATCTTACATTGTGAGGCTTAGCTAGGGAACCACAAGCAGCCTCGGTGGCACGTCGTTGCACTCTCAAAAGCACTTTGTCCTAACGGAGAACAGCAGGCCAGATAAGATTCCCGGTCTAGGTGTGTCAGTGAATGCAACTGTTGTATAGTGGACCAGAGCAATCAGGACCAAACTAACGGAGAAGCCTGAAGAGCGAGGCTAAGACGTTGTTACCAACCTTTGCACTCACCAGAATGTTCGCGTGGTCATCAAACAGTATGTAACGTTAACATGCTGTGCTTATTCTGGGCTGGGATAGCCGCAAATGTATGCTGTTAGAGTAGCCGATGGTTTTATGGGCACCGGGTGTTAGCACTGTAGTTAACGGCAGTAAAAACAAGTTTCGTTACCTGCAGCCAATAATCCAGACTGCTGGGGTTATCTTGTAGAATGAAGGCCAGTTGGGATGCTAACAGCATGTAAAGTGTGACATCGTCCGCAAGTCAAAATGAAGAGGATATTCACAACAATGGTGAATCAGAAAGAAGAACTTGAATAAAAACGCCCCCGCTTAACTTCCATTTAGAGAGCAAAATCTACGCACAAATCTACCTCAAAACATTGTCAAACATATTCGTATACATATATATATATATATGAATATCTATATATTCGAAAGCCGTACAGTTGTTTACACAATCCGCAAATGGAAAAAAAGATAGTCACGAGCGAACCGAACAAAATGCATCGAGTAGGGCCGAGGATTCCAGTAAACATTTCATTCCAGCACACCCGCTGGGTAGAATGACAATCGTGCGTTTTGCCGAAATAGAGGTCCAAGGTCAAGACGAGTTGGAAACGGCCTCTTCGACGCAAAACGCCTGTTTCGTTGCAACCGGCAGCGTCCCTCCAAAGAGCCGTCAAGAGGCCACTAGAATGACAACCGAACTCCTTGAGTTACTTTAACCGATTTTATTTCTGTAGAAGCAGTACTTAGCATTCGGAACTCACCCAAAGTCGCCGCTGTCTTCAAAGGTGGTGGACGAAACCTTCCGACAGTTGGGTACTCCACCGGCATAGTGGTACGAGGCCGAAAAAGTTAGAAAGGGCTAGTTGTACACGGAAAATGGTGCTTTCAAGCTTTTGTCAAATAATGAAATGCATATTTCAAGAAAAATATATGGATTTCATTCGGTGTTCCGATGAGAACAAGCAGTTCTACCTCAATACTCAAGTCTGCTTTGAAGAAGCGCTTTCATCAGAACTTCCATGATGGAATACACATTTTCATCTCACAGAGACGCTCGATAGCCCACGGTTTCGGAGTCGAATATACACTTGCAACTCTCGACCACATTGCGTTTGCACTGCAATTCACACTTAGTATCGAACTGGTTTGCCATCATATCTACACTACCATGTTTTCAGGCTAGTTATCCACCTGATTTTCACATTTACTCCATTTCCCCGTTTTAATTTTCCGTGGATATTTGTCACCAAGATTTCATTCCCTAAAACAGTCATATGACGTTATCTGATATTTTTTCCATCTACGGTACATACGGGACGGTGTAGAAACCCATGATATCTCCCGTTGTAACAGTGACAACTTGCGTACTGTTTTTTAATTATTCACTGACCGTGGTTGATTGCAGCTTACCATTTGTACGTAACCCAGTGCTAACCAAACTGACAACCGGTTACCCACTTCTAGGCTCTTCAGTCCTCCGACGGTAATATTGGTTATCATCTGGCGGTAACCAACGCTTCTGTGGCTACTCTGAGGATCCTGGTTACAGCTGTGTTTCCCCGTCTATCTGTTCCTAATACATGACTCTGCACTTTTGTGGCAGCAGATCTTATTCGAATTAAGTACGATGTTCTACAGTTGTGCAACTATTTGGACAGAGCGAACGCCTGCCATTTTCTCAAGGACCCATCTATCCTTTCATTGTTTAAGACTGGATAACGTGTACTTTTTCCAGCGTTGTCCAACATATTCGAAGGTTCTACACGCTTTTCACTTTGCGCGACTTAGATTGCAGTTAAATGAGTGGAAAACTACTTAACGTTCCTCGCCCTTTTGCTCTCGCTAGCTGCCATTGGTCCCAGACCAGGCTAAAACTGATTACGTACCATATTTCCAAACACTGTTGGAAACACACGGTTCGTTTTCAAGCCCTGCCGCAATCTTCCAGATCGGTGCCCATTGTAACTATGTTTTGAGTATTCTTCAGGAAAGGCTTTTAATTTGTTAATGGACGAGGGCCGCGCGCATATCAAATTGCCGACTACATTTATACCATTTCAGCTACAGCCGTTCACACTATAGATAAACCTGATTCCAATGGCTGTTGGTCAGTGTTTTCTCATCCACAGACCTCATTGGTAGTCATCAGTAGGTTGTCTAATCATTTGCCTGCCCATCTTCCTCGTTTATGATCCCGAAGTACCATCCTTGAAGCTGCGTGTTTGTCAGGCCACGGATCGCCAATGTGGTCTGAGGTCAGTTGTACTACTTCACTAGTCGACTAGATCACAAGACCCTGTGAACCTTTCAGAGCACGGAGCCTTTGTTAAGCGCCTTGATTTACCTGTTATTCAAAAGTCCCCCCTCATATGTGAATGTCAGCCGACACACGAAGTCAGTTATCATCTTAGACATGCAGAAGGCGTCTGATCGTGTGCCGCTTGTTGAAAATATCGCATTCTGTCATAAAAAACTTCTTGCATAGCTGACCTTCGTCATATCTTGGTGGCCGCACCTTAACAAGCAAAATGGGATAGCAATATTCATCATCAAAGCCAGTGATCATTGTGGTGATTTGAGGAAGTGTTCTGGGACCGTCGCTATTTTTCATGTATGTAAATGTAGTGCGCGAGTTTAATAAATACGGCGTGCCTCTTCTGGTTGATGGCGGTATCAAAGTCGTTTATACACTTCACTAGACCAGTAACATCGCTTTCTGTCCACAACATATACGACAAGACAGCGTCATTGCACTAGTGCTGCAAAACATGGCTATTATCCCCAGCAAAAGAATAAAGAATCGTTACATTTACTTGTGAGATATCCAATGGTTCTGTCTCACTAGATGGTCGTAGTATTGCCAACGACACTCCCGTTCGGGATCTAGGAATATGGTATTACAACCTCTTCAATCCTCCCTGACAGGCGTGCTTCGAGCACAAACCGAGAGGGCAATAGGGTGTATCAAAATATGTTCAGTCTGCCGGCTGCGAGGATGACGCTTCGCAAATTGTGTGGGCGATCTTAACTTTAACATTCCACATCAATTTACTAACGTCTGCGTAAGTCTGACAAGCTTGTATTGAAAAACCTTTAGCTATCATTTACCAGAAGCTTATCAGAATATCCCTCTCCATTCACCTTCCAAAAACGCTGTAAAAACTTGGTATTGATCCACTTTGTCTAAGAAGACTAGATCTGGACTCTACAATTCTGTATAAACTTATACCTTCGGATGCCATCGTCACAACTTTTGTTATCCACTTATACACAGTTCACCATATGGTCCGAGAAATGAGGGTCTCACTTTGCCAGCCCTGCCAACTGGGAATAGAAACGCGCAAACTTCTTTATTGTGGGACATTCCCATACTTGGGATGAACTTCCGAAAGAAATCAGATCTAACAAAAACGCAGCGTTCTGAAAGGGCCCGTGGCAACTATCTCACGCTACCAAGCATGATGTCTATCTTTAAACTCCGTGTATTTTCTCGTGGCATTTTGAACGCGATTCGGGAAAAATTTGGCCGTCAGCTACACGTAGCATACATACCTGTCCCCGCTATATAAACCACTGAGAAAATAGAGCTTTGTATCCCCAGCATTTTCTTACTCCCCCATCTAACATTTGATCTATTGTGTGTTCCGAAGTCAATAGAAGCTCAACATCACTTTACTCGTGTGCGTTGTTGTGCATGCATTACCCAGATTGCTGGGAAATGTGAAATTGGCACTTTAATAGTAAATACAGCAGAATGATTTCTCATGACTTATACTAAGAACGCGCACATGAAAACAGCTTTCTTCTTCTTGTAGATTTTTCTACGCCAATATAAGCCCACCTGTAATAATATATTCATTTAGGCAACTACGAGGATTCTAGAGCAAATAAGCTTTCAGGCCACGATAAATGGTAGCCAATATTAACAGTTTACTGGCCATCACACAAAACTCGTCACAGAGACCTGCGGAAGACCCTCGCGTATACTTTTCACAGTCGCATTGAACCATGGATTCATCCATTTTGATGCCTTCTTTGCTCCACACTCTCCTTTTTAACCACCTAAGAACTTTGTGTTATGAAATACGGAGTTCGGTCCAAAAATCGCTGTTATAAAGTAAACTGGCATCAGACTCCGTATTGTTTATTGATCACCACATGCTAATCATCCCCGAGGTATGCTTTAAACAGCTATAGTCGCTAATTACCCAGTCATCGCGGAATACTGTAACAACTATTTGACAGCTTCAAAAGTTTTATTAAGCAGTATATCATCAATATGGCGAAGAGGTTCTGTCAAACACCCACTTACACATTAATCGTCATAGTAAATGTGGTCACCCCATATATTCCCAGTTAACACGTGAGACTGCGTTTCTTTTTTTCCCCGAAGATATTTTGTGTGATAGATTCTCTGGCGGCCAGTGGACGCACAAGGCCCCAAATTAGCCGAACGGTTTGCGATATTGTCAACGTTTAGAAGTTTTCGAACAACCGACATTAGTCTTCCCAATTGCATACCATTTTTGAAAGTTTCCCACCCTTCCTCACCAAAGTCGATCCATTTTAATACGCTTCCGACATTACTTATATAGAGTATCGCCTAAATACCTCGAAAAGGCATTTGGACGTATATTCGGGAGTGCTTTGGCGGCTGTAGATTGTTTATAGGCAGATTTTGATGCGGTGATTGTTAAATGGTGGCATAAATTTGAGCGTTGGTGCAAAGGTCGGCAGATAACCGGTTTTCGCGCGAGATGTCTGTACTGATGGACCTCAGTGGAGTGTTTCGAGCATACTTTCCAAATGGTCTCCGTTGTAGCGCGCTCGAAGAATTCCTTAAAAATTTTCTATTGTTGCAATAGGAGATGGGAACGAATTACTTTCTGAAGAATTTTGCAACACGTGTGCAGTACTACCGGAATCCGTAGAAGAATATTCCGGAATGTGCAATGTATAAGCGGTGCTACCTTTTTCGTGTACACTAAACCAGAAAAAACAGGCGAACGGAAGACGTGAATAACAAATGAGTATATTGTATTTTCCACCCGGTGGTGTGGTTTTACGGGTTTCAGGAATGTCTGTCCTTCGGTTGGTCATGTGTCGTACAAGGATGGAGGTTTGCGTATATCGCACAGTTAGTCTGTTCACAATCACCTGACTATGCCGGTTGACTCGAGAGAATATCCAGTCAATCGTAAGCTAGAAGGTACGGCGGAGGAAGCTGTGTGTGCTATCAGATAGTTTCGATAGTACCCACGAAATCGTCTATTACGTTACGCGTGAATATGATACAGTGACGTAAGGCAAAGACGGGTAAAGAAATTAAATCAGCATCCTTGCGGAGACCTGGCGAGCATACGAAAGACACTAAAACCCACAGGACCTGAGTACTTGGAAAGGACGATGAGAACAGGCTGTCGGTCACCTTGGTCTAAGTTATTTGACTGTGTACGGGAGATACTGAATCGAAATGGGTACTTGAAATTGAAATTCCAACAGACTGCTACGATGTGGATAGTGAAGGGTGAGCGTTCTGCGTGTGAAATGAGTGACGTGAGTGCATTCGAACAATCTACTCCGCATGTGCTACGAACAACTGAGGGCAACTAGAGGAAGGCCTCTTGATTGTTAAACATGTAACTAGGCAAAGTGATGTTTGCTGATAAGTACATCGTTAGCGTTGATGGCCATGGGTCTTGTAGTGTTTGTTCTGTAATCATTGGGATCTGCCATACAGAAACCCTGTATGGTGTTGCAATAACGACCCAGTCAATGTGAGCGATATGTTGCGGAACATTAGTTGGTTATTGCCAGGATATTCGCAACGCTGCACAGTGGACGATCCACATTCTGCACGTTTTGTTGAGGAGAAGGTGAAAAATCGAGGCGAACAAAGTGAAAGAGACTAGAAATCGTATTTTGAACACTTGTGAGGTAGTCAGCAGCATGCCCAGTGAGAGGTATGGATGAACTGTGATGGAGGTGGAACTATTTTTGGATGTAGCTAAATCAAGCGTAAACGTATTCGTAGGGTCCCGCGCAAGCTTTGGCACCGCCGTTGAAAGGCACGGTTCCTCTGAGCTGGAGGTAGGTTAGCAATCCATCTTCAGTTGTCAATCGAGACAACGTGAGCAATGTATGCAGAGAGCGTCTGCTACAGTGGGTTTTGGAAACCAGCCAGCATTGATGGACGACACGTAGCTCACTAGGAGCTTCCGGTTACGCTACATCATCGGCAACTCATCCTCCAATTATGTCACAGAAAGGAGAAAGAGAGAAGTCCATAAAGAGCACCTTTCCTCCGTGGACGACCAGCAATTTTTGGGATGTGGCCGAGAAAATTTTGAGAGTGGGGACTTAACCGACTGGATCAAATGTGACAATTGCTGCCGTTAGTGGCATCAGTGGTGTACCGGACTGTAACATGCTGGCCAGCCGACTCTACTCTGGATGCCCGTGAATTCGCGGACCAACCTTCGGGCAACGTGGACGCACCAGGGGACAGCGCTCTTCCGAAGTAGGGGTTCGAACAACAGTTCTGGAAAGAGAAACAATACGAACAAACATGAGCCGAAGGCCCAGTAAGCCATGCACACGACTTACACAAACGAAAGCTAAAACGGCACCAACAACACAGCAGCACGCCCCGTTACACAACTCAAATTCAATCCGTGCGCGCTCGCTGGTTTCGGTTGCGCGTTACACGGACACACCAATTTCGCTAGTGTTTTCAAATGTCGTTTCTGTCAGTGAGTTACACGTTTTCACTTTCACCGTTCGCACTGCTTGCTTTCATCTGAACGCTCACCGCATCATTTGTATCCGTGGTGATTGTTTGCAACAGCCCCCCCATGCCACACATTTTATCATACCCCACGTGTTTATTCCGTTTTCTTCCGCCCATCTCATTTTGCCGAACTCAACAGTTTCGTTGTTACTCTGCAGGATGGGTTGGGCTGCTGCAAAATCCAGCCACTCCACAAGGCGGTGCAGCGGTGGCAACCAACCCCGGGATTGGCTAACAGGGCTCTGGTGCGCAACCGAATGACCTTTGTACAGTGAAAAATTACAGTGTATATATTCATCATAGTTACTATCTCCGTCTTTTACGATGACACATGTGTGGGTACACTTTGTGAAATAGAAACTATTGCGGTAATTCGAGATGCATGACCACCATGAGATGATACTGCGGTTGCAGAAGTACCTTTTACGTCCGATGTAAAGAACTTCGTCCGGGTGCACTTCACAGTGAACGTACACTCATCGTCGATAACCTGTAAGCAAGTGTGGTACAGTGAACTGACTGTCGTAAACCTACAGTGTATCGTAAGATAGAAGGCCCACGTATCACCTGTTATCGCTGTATTATCGTGATTTCACGCTGAACGCATATCGTTAGGTCCTTTAGAAAAACCCGGAAAATCCTATAGCAAAATCATTTCGTGCGACATGCTTAAGGATCCTGGCCACATACGTGTTGTTTTGTTCGCATGTTCTCTACACACGACTACCTGTGAGCCCGCTGTAACATGCTTGATAAAAACCAACCATCCCTAGGTTCCCCGATACTCAGAACAAAATGAGATTGCTTACGCGGTGACTTTCCCACATAAACGACATTCAAGCAACACAGGAAGCTTGAAGTCCTCTCTGTTATGTTCTCTTCAGCCGTGGTCAATCACCGTAGCGAATAACTGCTCCACGAGACCCGCCCTAACGAAGAAGTCAGACCTACCTGAAAGCGAACATGCTGAGGTTGGGTGTCATGAAGTAGCTGTCCGATTAACAACAATTTCTTGCACATACCCAGAAAGTTCGTAAACATGCACTCAACACCAATTTCCATGTTGGATTTCGCGATGTAAGAGAAAACAGTGTGCGATGAAGAGACTGGGAAACAACGCCTAGAATAAAGGAGGTTGGCGGGGCTGGAATCCGTCTGTTCTACCCATTCGTTCCGACGATCCTCCCTGTAGGCTGCAGGTGCGACATCACCGCCTGTTGTGGTGCGTGTGTAACCAGTCAGCGCCAGGGCGGTGCCTTGGCGGCAGCTCCTGCAGATAACATTGACAGCTGAAGAGACTAGCTGCTTGTACTTGTGGCCAGTGGAGTTGGAGTGATACAGTATTGGGCAAGCAGGCATGTGCTCGACCCTCGTCTAACAACAGTTTAAAAGGCCTTTCTTGAAAAACAGTAGAAATGTAGTCCCAACGGGCATCAAACCAAAAGAACTCAGTAGGGTTAGGGAACAAGCCGATTATTTCCAGCAATACCTAGAAATGAGATGATTAGTAATTTCTAGCCTAATCTGGGACCACCGGCAGCAGCCAAGAGAAGAAAGAAAAGGAGTGCGAGATGGGCTCCAGCCCACTCGGCCGCACTCAGAAGCGTGACAGGAGAAAAGTGCGCGGAAACTTCGAGTGCAGGTTAAACGACCTTAAAGAATGAAACAGTAGAGTCGTTAAGGGAGGAGGAAGCATTCATTGCGTACAATTATTTGCACGGCTGAAGAAAGCGGAACTGAGTTCATACGAGCCCACCTGTAACGGGAGTACACAGAATCATACGCACAGAAAGGACAAGCAATAGAACACTGCTGCAACCGGGATCCTTAGAGAAGCCGCACGGTTGCTGGTCCCTATAATACCACTTTTGACACTCATAGCACTGTATGACATTTTGCACGGACCTTTTACATTCAGACCGACCACAAACGCTTGGTGCCTCACATATTGTCTACTGAGTCCCAGCGTTGCCAGATCTGACACAGGTCACTGTCGATAAGGGCTAGCAATATACCATGCAAGCGGTTAGGTGCCGGTAATCCTGAGAAAAAGACACGTTAAACGGAATAAAATCCGATATCATGCAACACAACCGATTCAATACGCAGCGATTCGGTAGGGCACTTGATAACGGTTAGCAGTAATCGTATGCAACTTTGCATGCACAGGGCTCTAACAGGGCGGAAATATGAAGACGCAGTCATCATAACCTCGATTTCGACAGCGAGAACATCTGAGTCCAATTTCCGGTTTCCCGCACAACGAAAAGTAATTATAGTCGCGACGATCGGACCATTTCCAACCGGAGGGGAAGCAGTACAGGAGGCATCATTCTGCTACCCGTGATGCTCCATCAGTTGAACAAATGGTTCCCAGGCAAGATACCCCCCTCGAGAATTACTTTCAGAGCATGTACTACGAAATTTCAGAAGACTCCTCCAACACGCCAGCAACCAATTCAGATGAAACACTTACTCAAAACGGAACATCCATTAATACTGTGTGACCATACCCTATTGGCAAACAGCTGTGCAAAGCAAAGTGACGCACGCCCAGACCAATCAAACGGAACTTGCAAGTCCAAAATTTAAACACCCCACCTTCAGTGCCGATGGAAACCAGCGTCTATCCAACACATGAGCTCATTACCAAATCAGTCGTATGTCGAAGTCATATGCCAGCGAACAAATCGCTCCATGAATTCAACTCAGGGGCACGCACTAACGGTGGATCATACACTACATACATAATTGATCGTGCATCCGTCTTGCACTTAAACAGCCAATAAACGTGCCATATCCTCAATTCTTCCATGTTGAGCGCTTGTATAAAACACATGCAAACTTCTAGAGAAGCCACAACTCCCACATGGCAATCTGCAGCCCCATTTAAAATGAGTGACAACAACATTTTTCGACCAATCACGTTTATTTCTACAGCCGATGACCACCTACCGGACGTAGTTCCCCGCGTGACCTTGAACTATTGGAAATATCGGCTCGTGTATGAACTTGTAAAAGGTAAACTGATAAAACATCACGCGTTTGGACTGAATCTATGGAACGAATGAACTAAATCCTTTCCTACTGAGCGTGTCAAAGTTTCTTTCTATAATTACGCCTTTTGCTGAAAAAGTTCACGTTTATAATATTGGAGGATTATTTGTTGTCGTATCGCCTGTTATTTTCTGCAGTGATCGCACTCATGCGTAGTTGATTGTCGCATGTGCGTTGCAAAACGTATGCTAACATTTCAAAGGCTGCCTGGACTTCCCATGTTAAATGTGCTGTATATGCGACAATGAAATTAAACGGTCATCAAGAAAGTTATATTTGGAGTTGTCACGGTGAAGGCTAAGCTGTTACGAATGCTCAGTTTAACAAAATAATAATGGCTCCACTGTGTGTTATTGTGATACTCAGAATTAGGGACTTCCAACAGCCCTAGGGATCTTACTTGAATTGAAACCTACCCTGCAAGTAATAAGGATAAGACCTGGTACTGGTAGCAGTAAGCAGTTGTGCAGGGAGATATGGAACCCTCTCGGACCCAGCAATGCCAATTGAATGGCTGACACCTCCATCGATAATCGTCCATGATGGACCATCTTATACCAAAACAGTGGCAGCACGGCGTACGTAGTCCGTGAGGTCTTTCAAAACACTGTGTATGGCTCACTTGACTAACGCCACCTCAGCGATTACAAAGAGCTGTTTATTGCTCTAACTGTGTATAGGTCTCTGAGTTAGCTCCTGACTCATCTATTCGGTTCAGCCGTGAGGCGATAGTCGTAGACTTGGCCGATCCGCCCTCCAATGTAAGATAAAGTTAATGAAAAACAGTTTCCGTTTATCACGTTGACACACAACATACAACGAATGCCAAGACTGGGTGACCTGCAACCAACTGGGGTTGATCGGTCACGATATACCGTACTTTATTGAGCACCGCGCGACCAAACTGGTGTTCTGCGAAATGCCGCGAAGCGAAATAGAATAAAACTCAGGAAGAAAAACCAGCAGCCAATTCAGACTATAGATCAACACCGGACAGTATGAAATGGAGCTAATTTTAACGAGCATATTGGTGACAAGCAGTCCAAAATTGCGGTACGAACAAGGCGCAAAAATTTCCCGATGTTAATTCAGTATGCTGGTGCAGCAATACAACTGACCTCACACCACATTGGCGATCCGTGGCCTGACAAACACGCAGCTTCAAGGATGGTACTTCGGGATCATAAACGAGGAAGATGGGCAGGCAAATGATTAGACAACCTACTGATGACTACCAATGAGGTCTGTGGATGAGAAAACACTGACCAACAGCCATTGGAATCAGGTTTATCTATAGTGTGAACGGCTGTAGCTGAAATGGTATAAATGTAGTCGGCAATTTGATATGCGCGCGGCCCTCGTCCATTAACAAATTAAAAGCCTTTCCTGAAGAATACTCAAAACATAGTTACAATGGGCACCGATCTGGAAGATTGCGGCAGGGCTTGAAAACGAACCGTGTGTTTCCAACAGTGTTTGGAAATATGGTACGTAATCAGTTTTAGCCTGGTCTGGGACCAATGGCAGCTAGCGAGAGCAAAAGGGCGAGGAACGTTAAGTAGTTTTCCACTCATTTAACTGCAATCTAAGTCGCGCAAAGTGAAAAGCGTGTAGAACCTTCGAATATGTTGGACAACGCTGGAAAAAGTACACGTTATCCAGTCTTAAACAATGAAAGGATAGATGGGTCCTTGAGAAAATGGCAGGCGTTCGCTCTGTCCAAATAGTTGCACAACTGTAGAACATCGTACTTAATTCGAATAAGATCTGCTGCCACAAAAGTGCAGAGTCATGTATTAGGAACAGATAGACGGGGAAACACAGCTGTAACCAGGATCCTCAGAGTAGCCACAGAAGCGTTGGTTACCGCCAGATGATAACCAATATTACCGTCGGAGGACTGAAGAGCCTAGAAGTGGGTAACCGGTTGTCAGTTTGGTTAGCACTGGGTTACGTACAAATGGTAAGCTGCAATCAACCACGGTCAGTGAATAATTAAAAAACAGTACGCAAGTTGTCACTGTTACAACGGGAGATATCATGGGTTTCTACACCGTCCCGTATGTACCGTAGATGGAAAAAATATCAGATAACGTCATATGACTGTTTTAGGGAATGAAATCTTGGTGACAAATATCCACGGAAAATTAAAACGGGGAAATGGAGTAAATGTGAAAATCAGGTGGATAACTAGCCTGAAAACATGGTAGTGTAGATATGATGGCAAACCAGTTCGATACTAAGTGTGAATTGCAGTGCAAACGCAATGTGGTCGAGAGTTGCAAGTGTATATTCGACTCCGAAACCGTGGGCTATCGAGCGTCTCTGTGAGATGAAAATGTGTATTCCATCATGGAAGTTCTGATGAAAGCGCTTCTTCAAAGCAGACTTGAGTATTGAGGTAGAACTGCTTGTTCTCATCGGAACACCGAATGAAATCCATATATTTTTCTTGAAATATGCATTTCATTATTTGACAAAAGCTTGAAAGCACCATTTTCCGTGTACAACTAGCCCTTTCTAACTTTTTCGGCCTCGTACCACTATGCCGGTGGAGTACCCAACTGTCGGAAGGTTTCGTCCACCACCTTTGAAGACAGCGGCGACTTTGGGTGAGTTCCGAATGCTAAGTACTGCTTCTACAGAAATAAAATCGGTTAAAGTAACTCAAGGAGTTCGGTTGTCATTCTAGTGGCCTCTTGACGGCTCTTTGGAGGGACGCTGCCGGTTGCAACGAAACAGGCGTTTTGCGTCGAAGAGGCCGTTTCCAACTCGTCTTGACCTTGGACCTCTATTTCGGCAAAACGCACGATTGTCATTCTACCCAGCGGGTGTGCTGGAATGAAATGTTTACTGGAATCCTCGGCCCTACTCGATGCATTTTGTTCGGTTCGCTCGTGACTATCTTTTTTTCCATTTGCGGATTGTGTAAACAACTGTACGGCTTTCGAATATATAGATATTCATATATATATATATATGTATACGAATATGTTTGACAATGTTTTGAGGTAGATTTGTGCGTAGATTTTGCTCTCTAAATGGAAGTTAAGCGGGGGCGTTTTTATTCAAGTTCTTCTTTCTGATTCACCATTGTTGTGAATATCCTC
The DNA here is from genome assembly GCA_008508345.1 of Paragonimus westermani. NCBI lineage: Eukaryota > Metazoa > Platyhelminthes > Trematoda > Plagiorchiida > Troglotrematidae > Paragonimus > Paragonimus westermani. The sequence continues at coordinate 115,046 of QNGE01000106.1, forward strand.
TTCATTTTGACTTGCGGACGATGTCACACTTTACATGCTGTTAGCATCCCAACTGGCCTTCATTCTACAAGATAACCCCAGCAGTCTGGATTATTGGCTGCAGGTAACGAAACTTGTTTTTACTGCCGTTAACTACAGTGCTAACACCCGGTGCCCATAAAACCATCGGCTACTCTAACAGCATACATTTGCGGCTATCCCAGCCCAGAATAAGCACAGCATGTTAACGTTACATACTGTTTGATGACCACGCGAACATTCTGGTGAGTGCAAAGGTTGGTAACAACGTCTTAGCCTCGCTCTTCAGGCTTCTCCGTTAGTTTGGTCCTGATTGCTCTGGTCCACTATACAACAGTTGCATTCACTGACACACCTAGACCGGGAATCTTATCTGGCCTGCTGTTCTCCGTTAGGACAAAGTGCTTTTGAGAGTGCAACGACGTGCCACCGAGGCTGCTTGTGGTTCCCTAGCTAAGCCTCACAATGTAAGATTCTCAGTGTTCAATCTACACCCTTCATAGTTTCGACGGTTTCGAAGTGGCCTTACCTGTGCGCAAAATATTATCAGGGGTATTTGTCAGAACTTTCTGAGGAGGTGGGTCTTGTCAAGTGGACGTGTTGACGTTTTATATTCTATCATGGTTGAGCCGAATGGAGGTGAAGTGATTTATGTGCGCTATCTGGATTCCTAGAAAGCCTGTCGTTTTACAGCCAAAAGTTATAGTAAGCTACGAGAAGTGGGAATGCAGCCTGCAGTCTGCAGATGAATGTGGGGGTTTTCCTCCTTGAGATCGTGCAGGCTGAAAGGGTGGATGGTGCTGCCAGATGAAGTTTTTGTTTCAGTTGTTGTATGACTATGAACAACTCTCTCTCACTTGCTCTTCCCAGTAGACGCAAATAACTTGACCGGAAACTTTGTCGGTCTATGTTACCTGCATGATGAGGATATAACTGTGTTTGGGAGCGAGTCAACCTTGGACGCAATGAGGGAGGGTATCTTGAAAATCTCGGAATGGAAGCTAAAGTGGGACAAAGTGAAGTTCCAGTCATCCCATGTTTGTGAGTGTGACGAATAACTCAGCAGTTCAACCCTCATTTTGCGAACGTTTCTGTGGTTCACAGAGACTACGCTGAAACATCGCTGCTAGGATCAAATGCAAACAGTGACCGCGGGTTATTATAAACCTAGTGGCTCATAAGCAAGGTAACGATTTGTAAGCCAGGATTTAGCTGGTGTAACCATACGGGGCTTCGCCCTGGGCCAAAATTTACGAATCCCATCTAGCTTGTTACAGGTACTGGCAGCTTTATTATAAACACGCTTATCGGTTATTATTACAAACGAGTTAAGGGCAACCGCGCATTGCAAAATGTGCTGCTTCCCCTCTGGTAGGATGATGAAGTGTGGCCAATTCCACTTGAGACCTTCCAGCCGGTCGTATTACAAAAGGCTAAAGTGCAGGGCACGGCACACATTATGTCGAGACCGGCCGAGTGTTCCCGAATGTACTCGTTCCGAAGCTTGAAGCAGTCATCATGGCACTTCCGAGATTGCAGTAGCAGAGCACATATTTGGATCAACATCGATATTGGCTATGGGCGTGAAAGCAACCGTATTACGAAGTGTAAAATTTTGAAGTTGCTGACCCGGGGTTATGCTTAATTGTTGCTCCACATCTTGGGGTAATTTAATTGTGTATACGCAAGGGTTCTACCTTACCTAGACACAGAGGAAAACGTCCGGTTATATTCTAGCGTTGTGCATCTGTGTGTGACCTCGGGTTTTTTACGAATAGGTAAAAAATTGGAATTAGAATGAAGTACATAGAATCAGGAAGCGATAGTTTTTGGAAAATGCCCCGAAATATCTGCCGTTCAGTTCATGCCAATCTTGTTTACGGACACCTTCGCTCGTTAATAGTAGTGTGAGTCAAATGCAAAGAAATAAATTCAGTATTTCGAGTCTACTCCTTGAAATGCGGTTTACCGTCAATATAAGGCAAATCCCAGTTAGCCGTAGTATGATAGCATTTTTGAGCCTAAATGCAGTGCTCTACAGGGAGGGCTCGTCCAACCAATTTGGGCATAACCAACGACCGCCAAACCACAGTTAGCTTCGCATGCATTCTGTCCTTCCGTTGAGCGAATCTGAATTTAGAGTTTCAAAGGAGACTCACCCGGAGCGGTTTTCAGCAGTTGTAGGACGTTAACCTAGTGCAGAGAAATGGATAGTCTCACACATATCTAATCCTGCCTTGGGTGGTGGAACGTTGAGTATCACGAACCCTTTCTGTTGATGTCAGCTGTTTAACATTCTATTTGAGAACTGTTCAGCACTACGCTTGTAGAGTTCAAATGGGCTACAGCCGACCGGTTACGAATAACGCAACAAGTAGACAAAGGGTATATTGCCGACACCCGAAATCGACGTGAGGACGAGCGGATAACAAGGGGAGGCTATTCCGGTGCCAACTTCGAAGAGGACGCTGAGACAGTTTCTAGGTCGCGCTAGGCTCCACAGCCGCCTCATCATAAACTTTTATGACCTCGCGAGTCCTTCATACGAAATTCGGAGNAAAGAGAAACAATACGAACAAACATGAGCCGAAGGCCCAGTAAGCCATGCACACGACTTACACAAACGAAAGCTAAGACGGCACCGACAACACAGCAGCACGCCCCGTTACACAACTCAAATTCAATCCGTGCGCGCTCGCTGGTTTCGGTTGCGCGTTACACGGCTCTTTACTGAACAGCGCGCGTGAATTCACGGTATCGTAACTGCGGGTGTGAATTTCGTTTCGTACACGAAAAAATGGGAAACTCCGATGGAATGAATGTGATCCGAACTTTTAGTAAAATGGTACGAATGATATTTCCAAATCAGATATAAAAACACCATATATCATAACATCGGACATAACAGTGTTTAAATGGTCTACTATCTCTAAATCACTTCCGTACGTTGAAACAGCATGGCGGTGAGTGGGGACAGCACCTTTGGGAAGATATTCAAAATGGAGTACTAAAAGTTTGAAGAGTAAGTGGAAGACTTGCGCAGATTTTAACGGTAATCTTGTACAAGCTTTTTCATTAACACTTCGCAGACAGCTGTATGTGCTAAGAAACAGAGAGGGGTAGACCTGCCGCCAGACTGTCCGTACGGAAATGCGGTGTACAAATGTGTACACTGCACACGGCGAGTGAAATCCTCCAAGCGGTAATGCTTATTTATTCAATTGTTATGGATTGTTGCTTTTCAGACTACAGATGTCAAGACATCCATTATCGCACCGACAGACATCAAATGGAGAAGGCAAATCTGGTGCGCTCACACGACTTTCAGGTTGGTAAGCCGTATATATATCCTAGGAATATACGTCTGGCTGCTGGTGCTGAACCGTAACTGTGTGAGATGATGAGCTCGTGAAGTGAGGTTGTATGTGAACAGAAAGTACGGGATTGGAATACTTTGGCGAGATTCAGCTAATCCACGCACAAACCACAGCAAAGCAGATTATGGCGAAGAAATCATGAAACGTTTTACCGGAAAGTGCCTTTCAAGTGTGTCAAAAATACGAAGATGTTGTACTGACCTGGAGATACCCCCGATCTGCCTGCTGTACGATGTGTATATGATGTTAACAATCATGTGCGGGCGTGCCAGCAATATCAGTCAGTGAAGATCACTAACCACCCCATTGAGTATCCCACACAACCAATTTCGGTCAGCAAAATTAAAGAACTGTGGTCAGTGGATGTGGTGAGCCCTTTTCCAGTAACGGCGTCCGGAAATCAATACACCGTAGTCATGACCGAGCACTTCACAAGGTGGATCGAAGTAGCCGCTATACCCGATCAGCGCGCAAGCACGTTGTGCAGGGCGGTGATGGAGCGCATCGTAGCAGATCACGGAATACCACGAAGCATATTGACTGATCAAGGCCCGTGCTTCGAAAGTGAGGAGTTCCGGAACTGTTTGGAGCGTTTGGGACTCAATAAAACACGCACAACTCCATATCATCCTCAATCAAACGGATTGACGGAAGGAAACAATCGCACAATCAAGGAATGGTTGACTGCGAAAGGGAGAAGCTGGGAGGAAACGTTACCGTTGATTCTGTTGGCCCACCTCTGTTCGCCGCAAGGGACAACGGAAAAGTCGCCATTTGGGCTAACGTATGGGCGCGTGCCACGCTTTCCAGTCGATCAGGAGATTGGTTTATGGGGTGACCGACGGATGAGCAGGCATGAATTAGCGGAAGCTCGGAGATCAGCCAACCGAAACTTACAAAACACACAAGAAGCTTCCAAGGAGCAATCAACTGCGAGGTTATCGGGTCGAAGGACTGTGTTTGAACCTGGATCTAAGGTCAACTACCGAGACCGGCGGAGCACGGGGGCAACAGGACCCGTATCTATGACGTTCCTGGCAAAGTGGAGGGGACCGTATGTAGTAGTTGAACGTCGTGGCCCAGTGTATCTGATAAAGAATGAGAAAAGTGAACATCAAGTGCACGGAAGCCAACTTTGTAAATGGTACGACACTCCCATCAGAAGAGAATGCACACCAGGTGTGTCAACAGCATCGAGGCCGGCACGCAGATCGTCGAGAAAACGAAGTGAACCTGAACGCCTTTTGTTACGACTGGAACAATCTTTGCGGGGTAGGAGTGTAGTGAGGATAGACGGTCGCCCCATACTAATCACACCACGATTCAGTAGCCGCATGGATAGAAATGATCGCGGGATAAATACGGGGGACATATGGGAAGGATCGTTGGAAGGCAGAATGACATTTGATGACTTTTGCCACATGATGGAACTGAGACATGGTGTCCAAAGCGACTGGAGCATCCTCAGAAGAGTGCGGTGTGCAAATGGGTGTTTCTGTTACTAGTCCCGTTGAGACGCTTAAGTGGTGTATTGGTTTCTTCAATAAAACAACCTCCGTGTCATCCGCCTTCGAGATTCACAACAGTAGGTCAAGCCATCTAAAATCAACTTGGTGAGCAAGCGCGACGACAACAAAAATTAGACACGGCGGGCGTCCACGTACTCTGCCTATTGCGCTGGCCTCCACAAATCTCAACCGTTTCTGCTCTGGGGACTTGAGCCTCCGAGGCGTGCGGAGTCACAACCGAGGCTGAATCTGTACAAACGCCAGGTAATATGCCGACCGAAGAGGGCATCATTGCTCGTGGATCATTTCCCGTAACAGGTACTTCTAGAAATGCTGGCTTCAGTCTACTGATAGTTATCACCTCGCGCTTACCATTACGCTCCAACACGAAAGTCTTAGCATAGTGTCCGATTACGCGTAACGGTCCGGCATAAGGATGGCTCATAGGCCGTCGAGGAGTAACCGCACAAACCTAAACGCGAGAACAAAATGGCGTCGTCTGTTCTCTCGGTGGAAGTGGTCGGAGCGGCCTCATGTGTTGAGCAAACCGCTCATCGTAATCCGTGAACTAGTAGGGTCTCGTTGTGCGTGGGGCAACCAACTCGCCGGGTAAACTTAAGGGGCACCCACAGACTAACTGGGCGGGGTTGTAATGCAGGTATGTCTTCAGCGTGTTACATATACCTAAAAAGACTAGTGGTGAAACCTCGTGCCATGAGGGGTTGTTGCTAGCGGATAGTAAACTTTCCAGTTGCTAATGAAGACGCCCAGCCAACCGGGTGGCTGCCGGATGGTAAGCTGTCGTGAGAATTCTACCACGGCCTAGTGAGTTGAAGAGTGAGGTGGAGACCAAGTCAAAATGTGACCAGCGGTCGGTGGTCACTACAGCATGGCAACCAAACTGAGCGACCTAACTTTCCAAGGATACCCGTGCGACGGTTTCCGACGAGCGATTCGGAATTGATACAGCTTCTGGCCAGCGCGTAAATCTATCTACGCATGTCAGGATGTACGTATACCCATCCGAGGGTGGCAGATTTCCGACCAAGTTGACATGCACTTCGTGGACACGCTCATCTGGGGTTGTAAAAATCCCCACTGGGGTACGCGTATGACGATGGATCTTAGGTCGCTGGCAGCGTGTGCACTCTTTCGCCCATGTGCGGACGTCGCGATTGTCGTTGCGCCAGACGAAGCACTTTGTAACCATTTTGACTGTTGAACGTACGCCAGGGTGAGACATGTCGCTCAACGCATCGAAAATTCGGCAGAGAAGGCCAATGGAATAACCAGATGAGGGATGTCTTGTAAAGTGTCACAGATAATCACACCATCTGGAGAAATTCATGGGACCTCTTTCTAACATACGAGAACTGGGTCGGGCTAAGTTGTTCTATCTCCGGATCGTTGTTCTTTGCGGTTGCAATCTCTGCCAGATCGACTGAGCTGTTTGTCGTGCGGCATCGTCGACTGGGTTCACAATGCCTGAAATATGACGAATATCGACCGTGAACTGAGCCATATAATCCAGATGTTTGGTCTCTCTAGGTAGATACCTCTCTGCTGTCGAGCGTGAGGCGTACGTTAGCGGTTCATGGTCTGTGAGGACGATTAAGTCCCTATCTTCAAGGACATGGCAAATAGGCGGACGCCGAGATGTACCGTTAACAGCTCCTTCCCGAAAACACTATACCGCGAATCAGTTGGTTTTAACCGTTTAGAGAAAAAAGCTACTGGGCACCAGTGTGCAACGAGTTGATGCTGCAGAACCGCCCCTAAAGACACGTCTGATGCATCCAGGGTTGACGATAAGAAAGCGGGGGGGTAATGATGTGACAGTGATGCTACATTGTAGGTAGCTGTTTTTAAATCGATGAAGGCCATTTTTGCGGCCTCTGGAAGTAAGAATGAGCGTGCCTCACCTCTGAGTAGGTCGGTGAGCGGTTGCATTAGATGGGCACAGTTAGGTATGAAACGGCGGTAAAAAATTTACTAAACCATCGAAACGGCGGAGTTGTTTGAACGATGTGGGCTCCAGGTAGTTCAATATTGCCTGTAATTTATCGGGGATAGGTTCGATCTCGCTCGCGGATATACTGTGACTTAGGAAGGCTGCGCGGGGCGCTCTGAACGAGCATTTAGCCAGGTGTATGGTCACCTCATGGTGCGACAAACGAGTGAACAATGAACGCAAGTTCACCCAATGTTCTTCCTGTGATGAGCCAGCCATCAAGATATCTTCTAAGCACGGATAAACACCGTCCAGTACACGACATACGTCATGAACAAAACGTTGAAAAATCTCAGCAGTGTTGCTTAGACTGACTTTGAAAAGTCCGAATGGTGTTATGAGTGCTGTCTTTTGGACGACTTCGAAAGCTTTGGGCATCTGGTTATAAGCGCGCGCTAGGTCGATTTCGGTGAATGTCCGCCTCTCCGATAGGTTTTTCGTCAAGTCCTGAATGTGAGGAGTTGGAAACTTATCGAGGGTGGTTGCGTTGTTCAACGCTCAATAGTCGCCACGTGAGCGCCAGTCATTATCATTCTTTTTATGCATTGTGCGTAATGGCGAATCCCATGGACTATTGGACGGACGGATAGCGCCGAGTTGGCGTAAATGCTCGAATTATGCCCGGGCACTTCTGAGATTATCGGGGGCTAAGCGGCGTGTACCACTTCGACCTGGCGGCCCTCATGCGAAAATGTGATGCGCGACGTCGGTTGTCACGGCCGGTAGTTCGTCGGCTGGACGGATCAGTTGAGGGAATTCAGATAAGAGTTGTCTGTAAGGCTCGCACTTCAAGGGATTGGCTAGTATAAAGCTGATCACAGCCGCGTGCGACGGCTTGCCCCGAACATTCAGTTTTGTCGGGGTTCTGACCAGACGTGATCGAAGTATGTCGAACAGTAAATCGAAGTGTGGGAGGAAATCGATGCCAACGATAGGGAAAGACATATCAGCTACAAGACAAACCCAGTGAAAACCGCATCTAAGACCAAAGTTTAAATTCAACAACTGACGGCCGAAGGTTCCATTGAGCGTACCGTTCGCAGCTCGAAGAGCAGTGCCATATTCTGATCGCGCATCAGTTACAGAATGCGGGATGACACTAACTTCTGCTCATGTGTCGATTAAAAGAGAGAATTTTGAAGGTCAGATCCCTCGGAAAGAAAAGGCGACTGCTGTTGGACTGGTCTGTAGCTGTCGTCGCTAGAACACGCCGGCCTGCCAGTTTAAATGTTTGTTAGCAGGACGTCTACATGGTGATCGGCATCGCCTGGCGTATTAACCATACGTCTCACGATACCAACAATCATTGCCTGTTTTTAGTCCGGGCGGTTATCGGGCACACGTTGGAGGAATTCTAGATAGTGACTTATTACGTTGAATGCTGACTCGATGTTTGTTTCTAAAGGTTCGCGTTCACGACATTCCAACGCTTTGCGCTGGTTCATTATTTTGGCGTACTTTGGGGCCAACAAATGATCCACTGGACTGTTTTAGTTAACTATTTGCCCAACCAATGCTGGCTACCCCGTGCCTCGGAAACGTTCATGTATTGCATGGGAGAAAACCGCTAGGTCACTCAACGGGCGTGAGGGTAGAACGGATAATAGCCCCCGTGTATACTCAGGCAACCTTTGCACCCGCAACTCTTGCAAAAGCGACTCGGGCAACTGTGATTTGCCTGCTACATGTCGTATCTCCCGAAGATGAACCGACAGCTTCTTGTCCCTCAACTGCAGCCGTTGGAACAGTTGTTTTGAACGCTTTCAACTAGGTGGTTGTGTTTCCTTAAAAATCGTTGGCTGAGCGGTCTCAACGATTGGCTGCCCAGCCTGATAAAATATCACTAACCAGGTTCTGCACATCTTGAGGAAGGCGTGGTATAAGTCGTGAGAAATTGTCCCGGTTATTTGTTACACATCGGTTGCCGAACTCTATTTTCAGCACAGCGAACCACAGCCCTGGGTCGAGATCCCCAAAAGCGGGAATAGCTAGCGTGATCAACGTATCCATGGCGACTGAGTGAATGACATAAAATTTATATATATATACGCTATATATACACTATACGCACTCAAAAAGTAACATGAGGGGAACAAACTAAACTCAGGTATACACTATGATATGCTATGATATACTGAACGGGCTCACCAATTTGCAGAGTTCAAATGGACCACAGCCGGCCGGTTACGAATAACGCAACGAGTAGACAAAGGGTATATTGATGACACCGGAGATCGACGTGAGGGCGAGCGACTAACAAGATGAAACGTTGATTCAGCGAAACGATGAGCGAGTAGGTAACAGAGCCGTACGTTCGTGCGCGCTGTATAACGCGTTGCATTTTCATTCATGTCGTCTCATGAATGATGTCAATTCGGATTGTGCACATATGGGCCCCTCTCTTGACATTGTTGTTTAATATAGACAATAAATGCGTCATATCACCTTCTTCTTATCATGAGTCTGCAGAACGTCGAAAGGTCTTATGGTGCGTTATTTCCATCTGTTAGATTTCTGCTCCATACCTCTCCCAACTCATTTTTACCCTATTTCGGATACCGAACCTGTTTCCCACTTCTTATGAAGCAGGAAGGCTTTTTGACTTTAGGCGCACAGATATAAGACTCACGATGGCGTCTGTTCTCTAATTTTGTAAGCACTTTGTTGATCCATAATTGGACCGATCTTCTTTCAGCGTGTCGTGTTACATGAACTGTAGGTCGAATCCAAAAAGGCGCTCCTTTCGATTTTATGTTTTTTTTTAAACTTGCTGGTGGTGCTGCTTTGCTACCCACTTCTTTGGGCGACACCCTGTATATTGTGTACTTCAGTTTGTATGAGAATGTACAATACGGTTTTTAGTGCTGTTATGGCAGATTGGGTGTTTGTGTAGAGGAAATGGTAATTTGGTTGCGGTTTAAGATGAATTGCTCACTGTAATGTACGCTGTGAGCGTGAGGTCTGTTGTACATTTGTGACCGCATAGTGAACGCTGTCAGCTTCAAGAGGCCATTTTCATTCACTCGCAGTTATCAGTTCGCAGTACTCGCCGGTTCCTAAAGTGTTTATGACTCTTAACAATCCCAATGGAATTTTTTCAGTGTTCTTCATATAGTGGATTATAATGGTGTTGTTTAAAAGTTTCTGGCGGCGGATAGCACTTGTTTTCAGTCATCTTAAATGAGACATAGGTTCGTGTATGTGTATGCAGACACAGTGTACTCTCTAGATCGCGTTATTCACGTCTGCCTTTTTACTTATTTGTCATCAGCTTACGCCTTATGTAACGGTCGCAGTATATTTCGTCTCACCGACTTGCCCCGTCATGCATTTTATTTTCCATAGTAAGTTTGTAAATTTTGCTGGGTAACGGTGTATGCACCTACAGCGACCTATTCTGTCGCTGTTCACTCGGGCTCACCAATTTAGTGCCTGACCCACTAAGTCGCTCTTTCCCCAGGTACGAAATTATCAAACGCGAAAAACAAAAGGTTGCTGAGGAGAGAGACCAAATCTTTATCCGACGGCGCGAATTAGCTAGAGAGGCCAGACACCGGCTGTCGGCAAGCGAGCAAACCGGAAGTGTGGCACGTGTGTTTTCGGGTTCGCTCCACAGTCATATGACCTACAGACAAACAATCGGACAGCACACATGCGAAATTTCTCAATATTCTAGATGCAGTATACAACTTAGTTTGGGAACCATTTTACACATACCGCAGGCAGGCCAGTGAAATCTGTGGGTCGCTACAGTTGCTTGGCAATTTTTGTCCGAAGTTTTGTCTTGGAGCTCATCCTTCTTGTTTCACCGTGTGATGTGCCTTCGTTTTTTAGCGCTGAGTTTACTGTACTGCGGTCCGAAGAATGTTTTATTCACCAAGCCGTTTTCTCATTCTCTTTACTTAACTGAGGGCTTTGTGTTCTATCTGTTTTGCATAACCAGTTGCTTATTCATATGGAATTGATCTTCCTGTTGACTGAAACTTAGGGTGGATATACAATCGCAAAAGGTTATGAAGGAGTAGCCTAGTGAAGGTCGCGGTGTGACAGTCCAGATATGAAGTGTACAGATTAGACCGTAGGTTAGTTGTAACAAGGGCCTTACTCGGCTTTCCGTACATGCACTTATATGTTTAACCGTTAAGTACGGCCACTCCGTGGGTTGCATAATCAATGCTGGCGGTTAAAAGGGTTCCAACTGTGTATGTTGATGAATTGCTCGATCTGCTGTGCGCCCCAGTGACTAACTGATTTCAGTCACTTGAGTGTGCGCGACGTTGTTTGAAACAGTAAGCAGAAATCCTTCACACAACCTACCTTGAATTCGCTCAGTCATCAGGATTGTCACTCTGGCACTGGTCACTTTCGAGGTTTATGTTAGGCCTAGACAGCTTACCTGGTTTTCTGGAAACGTGAAGGTGAGTCATCGCATTTACAACTTGTCTTCATTTTTGCAGTGGTTAATAACGTGGACGGACATATACGTATTCTTCTGATAGATCCCTGTAGAACGTACAGTTTACTTCCTAAAGTGACCAATTTAGTAAGGAACGGCCGCTCTGCTCGACAGCTACCACTTTTTAAATATGTTGTGGCTACTGATCATTAATGTTCAGTTTTTCAAAAAGAAAGGCGAACAGAAGCGACGCTGGAGTGTTGATTAACATTTGTGCCGTGTTCATCAGTTCGTATTGTCGTGTTGTGGGTTTTTTGGGTACCTGATTTCCCTCCTATAATACATCGTTTTTGACCCTAATACAGCTCTGAAAATCGTCGAAGAACATGTTTACATGAGATCCATGATCTCCCAACGGATCATCTTCAACCAAATCTATTTGTGACATTGATTCCTCAGCGACCGTTTTAGCATTCCTAAGTGTCAACCACCCCCGTTCTTCATATCACTACAGGCTTGATGGACAGACTTATGACCTAATATTGTTCACGGAGGAGCCATCTTTCTTTTAATTCAATGCAAATGCTTTAAACACAAAGTTAGATGTAGTGGGCAACAGATTCGATCAAGAATGAGACGCTTTTTCAAAGGGAGAGGCTCGACAACCGACCTGGGACAAGAGAAAACACGAATAACATTGAGCCGAAGGCCCAGTTGATCATGCATGCAGGTCAAACGAGAACGAAGATGGTATCATCACACTACGTTACGGTTCACAACAGTTACCGACAGGTTGGGGGTTTGGAAAAAAAATACCACTAAAATTCTCTATTTCTCAACACTGTTTTTCTTCGTTTTTACCGTGAACATAACTGGATGTTGCCGCCTCTTACCAGCCATACGGTGGCTGCAGAAAAAATCGACCCATAGTGGTATAAACGGATACGGAGCAGACCAAATTTCGCTCTTCGTACTTGTGTGGCTAAAGTAAATCAGTCAATGTCTGTGTTCCTTATCATCAAACATCCATTCAGGGTTTACCTTGCGACGTTTCATGGCTTGTCATTACTCCGCGAGTAATTCTGTCAAACACTTGTAACTGCCGCACGTACACATACTTTCCAATTCACGTTGTTCCCATACATATTATGACTTGGGGGCAAAGTTGAATACAGTAGTAACCCGCGAAATGGCGGATGAGTGAGTACAACTTACGAACTGCCTTATCTGGGGGGGGGGTCAGCCAGCAATGTGAAATATTGCCGGCAACGCGCTTGATCAGCCCACACTTCAACGTTTTTAACTGTGGATTTTAGTTGCGGTATCTGCAGCCAGTGAGCGTCAACTACAACACCTTGGCAGTTGGTGTCTGTTTTGTTGCTCTACACCACACTGTGTTTTCCTCCAGCACTGGTCGGCGAGATGTGTTTGACGCAAGCAACTGTCAGTTGGCGTTCTTAGAATATATCTCGATTATCTCAGCTTATGCATTTTTTCAATCGTTTCACCTGTACACCTGCTTCCCATCTTCACCCTTGCTTGGCTCCTCTCGATGTGCTCGATTGTATACATGAATTGGGAATCTTTTCAGGAACCTGTCTTCTTGTCCTTCTGGTTGTAAACACTTCTTCCAGCTAGCGATACTGTCAATATCGCTGTGTCCTGTGACGACCCGTGGAGTTTCGGATAGCTCAGGTAGGAACAGCGTTGTGTACCAACCCCACAGCTGTGGGTCTAGTGCTTCTCCCGTCTACTGCCGTTGGGAGTCACTAAATAAATGCATACGCTCTTCAGTCAACTTTCGGAGCCGGTGGTTAGTACGACAGTGAGTACGCTTTCCTTAAGGTTTTTGTTTGGTTGGCAAAGACCGAAAATTTCCGCACGCAATTTGGATGGCACGCTGTCGATGCGTTCTGTTGAATTTCTTCAAACCCTTTTCCAAAAGACTGATTTGCGCGATGTCCTATTATCGTCAAAGAGCTTTTCTGGCATTTTTCGGAGACTTGCCTGCTAACTGTGAACTTACCGCGCTCTGTCAATACTACCCATTACGATGCACAGCTTCTTGTTTATCGAGCAGTCTACCTTCACTTAGAATGTCGTCCTGCGTTCCTAAACTCGGTGCTCAGTGACACTAAGCTAGCCAACCCGATTGTCTAGTGTTATTTGTCTCTTACCTTCATGCATTTCGACTTCATGGTAGTAAGTACGTGACAAGTAAAAATATGCTATTAGTACCATTAGTAACAACATTTTTTTTAACTTGTTACTTTTCACCACAATTACTGTCTGAGTGGCTTCCGCAAGTTTTTCACCGGTAAGCTGAGTGGACACTAAGAACAAAGATCACCCGGCAGTAAATCACAACGGTGCTCACTAAACTGGGTGGAGTTGCCCCGTTCAGTCTACTGGGGTGCAGTTTGAAAAGTGGTCGATGTTACCAATGAACCCTAACGACCAATATTGCAGTTATTAGTGTTGCTGGTTCAGAATGCCTCTTTATATTTGCATCCTCTCAGTCAACTTTCGTCCTTACCATTTCGTTGCCGCTCACTATAGAGGTTTGTGGTTTATTTTGCTTATTATGGATGGTAAACCCAACCGTTTGCCCGAATAAGCATGCGTGCCACAATAAATGGGGAAAGATTGTAAGCTGTATGGCAGAGAGTGGGAAAATGTTGAGGAAGAAAGTCGGGGGACTCAAAACTTTGTAACACAATCACAGTAGACTCTTATTTCCCGCCATGTGGAATAGCATCCTTAACCAAAAGTGCTCAATAGAAATCCATCAACTTCTGTTCTTTCTTTTCGCATGCAGGTTTCGAAAGAATTAGAAAGCTCGGATTTCTTCATTGCTAAGGCTCGCGGATGGTGCACCTCGTTACCACGGCCGATACCTCCATTTCGATTCACGTTCTCTTGAGACGGTTGCGTTGGTCACTGCGCTGATGACATCTTATTAAGCATAACCACATCGTTCATATAGACAGCTATTGATTAGCTTTGTTCTTCATCTCTACAGCCAGTGCTGGGATTCTCTTGTTGAATAGATCGTTCCAATTAACCTGAGCAATTGTGTTAAGCAACGTATTTGTGATGTTATGTAGGCGTATTAAATTAGGGTGGCTTACCCAATAATGGGATACTTATGAACAGCCATGCTGTGCTGCGCTTAATTCAAATTCGATGCCCAATTATAAGTGGCCTCAGCCAGTCTATACTCCTCTGAACGTCATAGAGCGCAGCGCTCTGGCCCCAACTGGTTACCGTCGTGTAGTTGCCAGACGCTCTTGCCGCTCAGCTGTCTATCCCAAGAGCACTCCACGTAGTCTACTACTAATATACGGCGGTTTTTGCGAAGGTGAGCGATATCACCCTTCCTGCTGAGGGAGATAGGAGATTGAGTGAGTGATGTTAGGGAATTAGAAAAGGGCGTGACAGGAGGGATCAGCGAATGGTCGCTTAGTGATGAGAACAGTGTTTAGCATATGACAATATTTTTAACCATAGATATATCTCTTATTTTAAGAACAATTCACACAACCGCGTTCGCGGGAAGAGCAAGTATTGACATCAAAAAATAAGCACCGAAAATGTGAAAAGGGAAATTGTAGGGCGCTGCATGAGTAACAAGACTAAACACTTCACAAGTTTCTCCGTAAGAGTAAGAACTGTTAGTAACTTTATATAGCCATCGACGGAAAGTGTGTATCGTGAAATAGACTAAGAACAAGAGGGGAAATCGTTGGTGTCTCGAAACCAAATGCTTTTCATGGCACCGAAGTGCTAACACTGTTAAAGCTCACTTATCGGGACGGAAAAACATCGTTTCATGTCGAGACAACTGTCAAAGAGGTGACAATAGTCAATACCAGATTTGCTCATCATTGTTTCAGATTTTGAGGGAGTTCAAGGTTATCAGTCGACAAAAATTATTGGTTGCGTAAGCTAGTCTCACTCAAAGAATACGCTTGCATCAGGTAGAGTACGCGGTTCCACTGAATACGTTGGTCACAGTACCGGTTGAATAAATGTAATTAGATTTGATCCCGTACTTTTCCATCTTATGGGTTCAGGCAGTCTACCTTCTGTGGTCGTCTCCACTCCGATGCCCAATATCACACCTTCGTCGTCACAATCCTCGATCTTGTCGGGTTTGATGGACGAGATTGTCGTTTGCACTCGTAGTTCTCCGGTTACTGTATACCCGGGTTTTCATAGTCTTTCCGCCAGGTATTTGACCACACGGTTGCGCCGAGTACAGTACACATGGTGTATGAACCAGCACTTTCGAATTGTATAAGCAGGGCTTTGCAGTCGATATAAAACTGAGGGGACACTTCAGCCCCTTCGGAAATTGTGGATCTTAGCTCATAGTAAGCCGTATTGAAGTTGGAAGACACAAATGAAGATCCTGGTGAAAAAGCTAACTGGATAAAAGAGCCAACGATTAAAGAGTGGAGAGCAAGAAACTTTCTTTAGACCACGATCGTCGAGCTTATGCTAGAGCTTATCCACTCACGCCGTGCGGGCTTCTCGTTCGTCGCCGCCACACCCTGAACGCCTACCGGGACGACATTATCCCCCATGATAGGCTAAACGAATTGTCCTCCACTACGTTTCCCAGATGTAAAGGTTGACTGCAGACCAATCTTTCCACACGTGATTTAAGTGAAATGGGAATGGTGGTAGTCAAACTCAAAATGTCTAGACCGACCAAGTGAACTGGGGGGTGGATTTAACTGGCTGAAATGTCTTTTGGAATACGGACCAATTGCCGAGCAAACTGACGGATAGTACAGTCCAGAGGTTTGACTGTGTTGCGATGAACTCGACTCAGAACTAACGGGTGATTCATCCCTGGAACCAAATGCTGTCGTAGGAGACATACACACTGATGTAACCTCAAAGGCACTCGACATTTAATATCTTATGATGTTGTAGTCGGTGGTCGATGAAGGCTTCATCTTTCCAAATGAATGCGGAACTCAGACAGATCACCTTTGTCGGAGGCGCCCAATGAGTGGATAGTGCACGGCTCAAATTGAATAGTTTTCTCAGAAATACCTCTCATTTTGTATTTATGGTCACTACAAGTGATCGCGAACTTCGTCTGCCGAGTGCTGATCTTCAGACCAGATAGTTCCAGAGCACTGTCTGCGACCGTAAGCTTATCTGAAAGACGCATCATATTTTCTGCTAAGGGGATAAAGTCGCCATCATGGGCGTAGCCACAGTGTCATGAAATTGGTAGCTAGCCCCCGTTGTGATGAAGCCGGCGCATCACCAGTTGTCATGGTGAACAGTAGAGGCGATAGTAGATCACTATGGTGAACAGCGCACTGGGAACGGGGACAAGGCCTTCGAGAATGGCGGACGCATTGCGATGACATTCAGCAATGTAGTACACCAGACGCGAAGCAGCACCGAAAGCCTGAGACAATCTGACAATGGAGTCTCCTTAACCGGGGTAGAACGCCTTGGGCACGTCGATGAAAGTCGCACTTAGGCTGGAAGATGCTGAATATGGGTTCAGAAGCAACGATTAAAGTCGTGAGGTCGCCTGGAGGCAACCAGCATGCTATGGAACTGTGGATTAGAGAACGGGCAAATGCAAATATATGTTCTAACGACCAGTCATTATCCTGTGGAAACAACGTACCAATGTTGAATGGACGGTGATGGGCCTTAGGTGGATGAGTAGGGTTTATTCACTCTGGAGACAACTGTGCTGCGTGAGCGAGACAGGTTGGGCTATACGATTGAAGGGGGTTGAACTGTCCAACCAAGCCATCGGCCTTTATATTTTTGCAACAGACTATTCGAGCCTGAGGTGGTATTTTCCATGCACTTCAAGATGTGAGGTACTCTTTCACTAGTTCCAGTGGGGAAATCCTGTGAGGTGGTCGGTAATCTGTGTACAGATGGGTCGATGTTACCTGGGGCTAGGGCTCGTTAGAATTGTCCAGGAGGCTGCGGCTCGTCGTGTAAGCCATTTAGGTACCGCTGTCTGGACAAACCACCCAGAGTGTTCTGCTGTTTGGAGATCGACACAACATCATATGTGGCTTTGAACTGATAGTCGCGTTGGTAGTAGGAGCCGAATTTTTCTGCTGAGTTAGTGCGCATAAATGCGTCCGGACACTTTCGAGCGGATAATCTGAGAAATGCAGCAGAAGCCGGTGGTGGAGCCCATGCCAAGTAGGGTACGATGGGACTAGTTCGTAGGCGAGTTTAAGGGAAGAATCCGATTCCTGCTGACACCACTCAGATTCTGTGGTTTTCGTACATCTGACTGTGTCACAATTTGCGCTCATCATCATCATCATCAT
>QNGE01000106.1:141078-181855 GCA_008508345.1 Paragonimus westermani
GAACGTTCGGGATGCGCGATCAATTGGTCAAGTAGTTACGTTGCACAGCTTGCGATGGTTGGGTCACGTTCTCCGTATGCCAGCTGAGCGTTTACCGTACCGGGCATTATATACTGAGACCACCAACATTTTGTTAAAACCTCGTGGTGGTCAAGCAACAACATGGCCACGAAATAAGAAGACCTTGACTGCTCCATTGAGCAAAGTGGACAGGCATCGCCTGCCTGGATGGGGTCCTCGTGATCATTCAATCCGCTGGTTAGATACGCTATCCGAGATGGCGATGTGTCGTAGTCAATGGCGTACCCGTATCCATACCATCTCTAGTTCTTCCGCTTAGTCTTCTTTAATCTTTGTTGACCTTCGTAGTAATGTTTCCTTTTAGGATATTCCACGTCACTGTTGAGGTGAGCGGCGGCCCGAGCCACAGTACCTTTTGGTCAGGCTCATGGCTGTTATGGTGATGATAATGACGTCTGTGCAAATGTGAGAATTGACAATCAGTACCAAACACCCGCTTCCTAACTTCCTCGTTGCTTAATCGCTGGTGCCACCCACCACAAGCGACTGAACACATTGATGGTCACATTAGAGTTGGGATTATCTAACAAACCAAGGTAGCGTGAACACTTCGTACTATTCCGTTCAATTATTGTTTCTGGTCCATCCATCCGAGAAATAGTAGTCGCTTTTTTGCTTATACCCGGCTCCAACCTGTTTTTCGTTAGCAGAGCCTCACCGACGTTTTGCCGAGACGCGTTGGTGGCAACTGGACTTCAGCAATGCGCTCCTACTGATGTCGAGCACTTCGCTGCATCAGGTCATGGATCTGGCAAACAACATTGTGCACTGAATCGAAAACGTGTTAAGTGGAATAAACTGGCTGAGCTGCAACAGACTGCTGTAATCGACTATAACCCCATTTTCACGCTGGCACTAAACACTTGCCCAGGAGGAACTAGCGTCAATGAAGGAACAACAGAACGTGGCTCGTGTTGAGATTAGCATTATCAGGTAACACATCTGACAAGGTAGTTCTACATTTCTTGTGGATATTTCTCTGCAACTGGGTTAGCAGTTAGGGTGCGTATTTTGCCATGCTCCCCGAAGTGGAACATAAGCAGGAAAATATAATAGGAAATAAGACCGCCTTTCCAAGCGAATTCACACTAACTTACACGAAAAAAGTTCACGGTTTTTTTCTTTAAGGGGTTACAGGTGGTGTGTGACCCGTTTGGTTTTATGTGCGAGTGCCCAGTAGGTGGTGTAGGAGTTGTTGGTATCGTAGTTGCTGACGGCGTTTAACGAGCACTCATGAAAAATTCTAGCCACCATATTTTATTGTGATGACCAAATCGCCCATATTTATCCAATCTCACTGACACACTAACGCCTATGGTGATGAAATACGCACACTCTAAGTTAACTTGTGCATGGATACATGATGTGTTGCTTACACTCTGACCTGTTCTGTTATCTCTCCATGGTGGTCAGGCTTATATACCGGCTCGATACCGGGGGTTATGCTGACTAAGATTTCAGCACTCCCAGGGACACCTATGTCAAATAGGCCAAAGTGGGACAGTCAGGTAATTGTACTCGCATGGTTGTACATCACACTGCTGACTGTGTAGGAGTGCGTAGGCAAAAGGACACGATCCTATGAAGTGTTCGTATAGTCACTGGACTGCTTTCTTTCGACCGAGAAAGGATGGTCTTAGCAGAGGTACATTCAAACAAAAGAACACCCTGATCGCCGAACAGTTGGCCGTGACCACCGATTCAAAGTAGCTTCGAATGCATTCACTGTGCATAGCAATGGTCTGGACTGGACATCTACGTCTTATTCACTGCACTCTCGGGTTAGATAAGTCCCTCACTGACAAGTGAATCAAGCTTTTGAGCCATTGGCCTCGGGCAGGGTCCCCCGAGAAAACCCTACATCATGTTGTCTCGCAGGTCACACTTCAGTCGTAGATTCTGGGTGGAGTCCCTCAAGCCAACCCCTTTCTGTAACGTAAGCGATTGGGGAGTGTCAGAAGTTATCCATTCTCCGACGGTGACGTTATTATTCCCTCACAACTTCTTCTCAGGTTGATTTTCAATTTTCATGCGTCCGCCATACCCGCTGGTGATAATCGTTTCCAAAAGCCGAGACAAATGGTAAAGATTGGGCATTCAGTGTCCAAACTCTGAGGCACGTTGGTCAGCAGGTCACTTTGGCAAATGCCCTCTGGAATCCATAGCTTCATGCGTGCTTTGTGTTGAAGATGAGAATCTACGAGTCTAGCGCTGTTGTTCACTTGAGCTTACCTCTAGATAACTATCCCTCGGGACGCTTCTCTTTTAATGTCCGATAAAGTCGAAACTGAGTCTCATGGTCAGATTATAGTTGGAATTGCGCCGAGATCCAGAGCAGTCTATTGTTTACTCGACTGGAACTCCTTGAAAAGTCATTCGTGCACTGTCAAGCTGAGTACATGGGTCTGAGTCTGTCAGCGCACGTCAGAAAACGGGGTGTTTACTGTGTCGGCGTATTCTCTAGCGGATATTTGTTCGGATGCTACCAAATTGCGTTGTACTACCAGCTCTTTGGTAGCCTAAGGTAGACCAAAATCTGGCATGGCCACACTAGTCGAGGATTTAAATGTTCACCTTGGCCTTCCTTCTCCGTATGAGAAGCCCTTAGGTGGTGTATATGATTTCTGTATACGACGTTTGGACAACATTGACTGCTACAGCTGTGCACGTCTTATAGCTTGTATACTTCTAATACTGCATCTCGCCACACGCGGGGGCATTGTGTCATGTGTAGATCAGTGGGTTTACCTTCTTGGGGCATTTTATCTCACCAGCCTGTAATATTGCTGACGAGGTGTCCACGAGGATACTGAATGCAAGTAGTGCATTCGTCGATCTCCATTACTTGTAGCGTAACTAATATTTCCATTCGTCGATTAGCAGCAAAGTTTGCAGTGCATGTGTACGCTTACTTTCACTCTGTTGATCAGTGACATTCTTACATGGGGTACATCCTGATTCGGTATCTGACCACCGTCGTTGTGAGCAACGCGACAGTTTGTCGGCTCTTATTTGTGTACGTTCGCAATTGGTGTCCAGGGTACTGAAAATGTACAGTCTTCGCTGGTTGGGCCATTGATTCCATATGCCCACGGAGGTTTTTTTGCTTTGCACGTTGCACAGCGTGATTGCTGTTGGTTGGAGTGAATCTTAAGACAGCCAGATGATGAGACAGTCACGGATTATGAAAGCCATGCCATTCCTCCGATCAAGGTTGGTAGATGCCTTCAACATAGTTTGGGGATTCGCAACAATCCAGACTGTTGGTTTCAAAAGTCCTGACTTGTATGTATGTCGCGGTCAGCAGCGAACATATATTCGTGAAATTGCTGTCTTTAAGGTACTCAACTGTCTTTGTTTGTTCATTTTCGTCTTCTTCTTTCTCTCCGCCACAATTCTGCACTCGTTGATTACTCTACTGCTATATAGACTACCATCAAGACAAACGGCACCCCGAGTTATGGTAGCTAATGGTGCGACTCAAAGCTGAGACTGATGGTGATGACGATGAGGACCACCCCGTGTACCTCAGTTGCGGAAGTAGATCGATTGTACTGCAGCCACTTATTGACCGCACCACTCTGTTAATGATTGTCATGCACTTCGTTGCAACTTCCTAGACTCAGATCATAACATCATGTGTGCTGGTTCTGCTCTTGTCATATTTCCGGAGGTCGCAAGGTAGGTCAAGATAGTTGACTGGCACTCTGACGTGAACGGTCTGAAGCTAGGCGAGAGAAGCTAACAAGCACTGAAAACAAACAGTAACAGCAATGGAAACTTACTGTGAGGACTTGTGTTCCGAAAGAGCTATGTAATTGCGACTTCGATAAACCACATCAAAAATGTTCGCTTGGTTTTGTCTGACTGTGAACAGGATGACGACCGTCACTAACTGAAGCGCACGCTGCCTAAATACTTGTGCAGAACCCGTGAGTAGCACTTGGTTGGACCGTCGAAAGAAATGGACTGAACAATTTCTTTTGGAGATAACAGTTGAGCCTGCATTCCGGATTAATTTGGCACATATGCTTTACCGCTGACCTCGCCAGTTTCTCCGCAACCAGGCTTTATAATCGGTGGGATCACTTGGATCTTTGTACACCAGAAGTATTGTTTAGTAACAATGAGAACACGACAACCCGTGAAAGAAATGTTGGAAAAGAGAAGTGAAAACGAAATAAAGTGTCGGCGTGGTTAAACGAAAGTCACAATAATCTCACACTGTCCTGGACGCCAGATAAATTCACATTCCGAAACACCATGAAAGTTACAGGTTCCCTCATCCTTTTTACGATATGGAAATAAGCACTAATTTACTTGATAAGAAAATTGTGGTTCATCATTCACGGACAGCTCATGGTAAGTGAACATTCCAGAACCTTATGTGTCCCGGCCTATTTGGACAAATGAGGCGGTCATAAATGATTAGGTCTCTGGAGCTTATCACATTATGACGAGTATTTCCAGGTTGAAGAACAGGCAATCCGGTTGTAATTTGCTTATGTTTTGTTGAATTTTCATGTTACCCGTTGTATTTGTTGTGAACGGCAAACGAAACTAACCAATTGAAAGGTAAAAACATAATCCATATGAATTAAGGATCGCTCACAGTTGATCACAACTGTCACATTCCTGTAGACATTTCAGTTGACCTCTTTGGAAAGGTATAACTTCACTCGAGTTTTGGTCTTGTTAAAGCTCGTCAGTAGTGCATACTCTTGCCATGGTCAGGATTAGTCAGATCCCTGGCCCCGCTTTTATGAGGCAATCGTGCTTACCACTATACCATTAGGCTCGACTGGGTTATCGCATGCAAACGCTCAGCCACATTTACTTTATGAGTAATTTTCATATTTCCTGGTCGCCTTAAGTGGAAACATTGTTACTATCTTGTTAATCCCACCTTATGGCCCCACAACTGAGATTTCTGTTTAATTTGAAATTACGGAAAACGTTAAACTTAGTGAACAAAATTTTGGTGACACACTGTGAGTAGGCTGTGTGCTTGTCTGATATCGGCTAAACATCACACATATCCGACCAAAGCTTTCGCAGTCAAATGGTCTTTCGAGCCTACGTACGTACGTATTCTATACTCGGGTTTCGCTGTTGTTAAGACTCAAAAAGTTCATGTCTTTGCTGCAACCGAGATCTGAACAACATTTGCTGTAGCGAGATTCACCTGCACTTTTGGTTGGTTATATACTGTCTATGTGTTCTAGTTTTTTTTGTTTCAGGTTTTGAAAAAGCTATTTTCCATACTATCAAACGATGTAACTCATTCTTCTTTTTGTTTGGATCTTATCAACACTATAGTTTTAGCTTTCTGTTTACGCCGTTATCTTGGTATCTTACAGCATTATTTCCCAAGTATTCCGTTTTTGTGGCATTGTTGACAAGCTGTCTTACTGATGTCTCGTTTTTCTGTTAAGTTTCAGTTTGTCGTTTTGCATTACTCTGCAATCACTCGGATAGCTGGAGATAACTCAGCTTTTCCCCCTAACTGTGCCTCGTTTTTAACACTGTAAGAATACTTCATAATGGAGGCAAACGAACGGACCCCACTCACGGACATTAATTCACCGTCCTTCGAAATCGAGCTGGAGGATCTAAATCGGCTGATGGCCAATCGTAAACAAGATGTGGTTAAATGTTTGAATGAACGGTTCGGTGGCCTTTCTGGACTTTGCAGACGACTGAAAACGTCACCTACGGAAGGTAAGCATTCAGACTGATCTTCCATAACTTGTGTTAGTATATTTTTCCATATGGGATATTTTACTTTGAGTAGTGCTTACTGGTACATACAACATTGTTCGGGCAAGAAGAGCAGAGGACAATACTCCATTTCTTCGGATTTGTGTGTCCAAACGTCTTGTTTGCTGTTCATTCTATTAGACGGAGTTACATTAATTCACAACTAATGAGGTAAATTTAGATGGGAAGTTGTGTTGTAAATCTTCAGCCATGCTCAGTTTGTTGACTCGTTTGTTTCCTTCCATTTCTGACAGGTATCTGTGAAGACGACTTTAGCAAGCGAAAGGAGAAGTATGGCGCCAATGTAATCGCAAAACAGCGTCCAAAAACCTTTTGTGAACTCGTCGGTGAAGCGTTGCAAGATTTGACATTGATCGTGCTCATTGTGGCGGCCATAATTTCTCTCGCGTTATCCCTGTACATTCAGTGTAAGTGTGCACTATTCTGAAGTTTCTTTTTCTGCTTCATACCCATAGCTTCCCATCACACCTGTGCACTAATGATCCTACTTGGGACTTCACAATTTCATTCGCCAGAAGTGCGTGCATAAATATTGCGACGTGTAGCATTTATTGAATCACTCTGTTGAGTTGAATGTGGATAGGTGCTGTTAGTGCCACTCAACCGGTGCAGGCTAGGCCTGCAAAGGGCCTGGCTCTTGCTCTCAGCTCACTGCACTTTCACGCATACACCCATTCTTATCCGTATTAGTCACCTAGATAGCCTTTTTTGAATTTTGAGGGATTTTTGATTAATCGATTATCAATTCCTTCACGGTTTCTACTGACTGAACTCCATGCTCTGAGAACCTTACAAGGTTAGATACAAAAGTGAGCAACCTTATCTGTGATGCTATAATTTGAAATGGGCCACTTTTTCGTCAGTGCACATTACTACAGAGTTGATTCAACTTCAACGAAAATAACTGCAGATTAGTCTGTGCATGATGCTGATAAATTTCACACTATATTCTTACCTTATCTACCCCCGTGTGTTCGAAAACGTCCATCTGAGATACGAATTCATTTTCAACGTAGTTTTGGAAATCATTCGGCTAGGGTTCTGTCGACTGCCCCATGGGACGGACGTCAGTTTTTCAGACATATGATGAGACGCGTTGAACGCTTGTATGATTTCAGTGGGCGGATAGAAGCCTTTTCATCCTAAAACCTCCGTTTATTCAGGTCAAATAGTAATACTGGTAGCTGTTCGTTCAGTTGACCGTTTTTGCTGGAACCGTTAGCGCTGTGATCGAAAAAGATCAATTTACTCCCTCCAACTGACCACCTAATAGCCTACACGTGATCTGAACCACCCTCACTATGTATTGTAAGATACGGGCGATTCGTTGTAGATACTGACCAGCCCGTATCCCTAAGATTGACGACTCTCGGGAATTTTCTTTCTTTTCATTACACTTGTATTTATTTGTTGCTTTGCAATTTCGTAGACTACGGTCGGAATCAACCATGGTTCGAACCATATTACCCATGAAATTCAGCTCATGGCTGAAAATGTATGTAACTGTATTTATGCGAGAGTGCTCGTATCAGTGTCGAACCTCTCACATTAAAATCCCCATGAGCATACTATCCCGCTCAGTTTCTTGTGTCGAACTAATGATATTCTTCCGTCTTCCATTTTATCAAAATATTGGTCTCTTTCTTTCACGTTGTTTAACTCGACCGAATTTTGTTACGCGAGGTGAACGAATAAGACTTACGTGTAGAGTCGGTTATGAATATCGGTCATTTGAACGATGTTCATCAAAATTCAATTAGGCGTTCTGTACTGGGGTGCACCCAATAGCAGGAATAACGAATAACAACAGGTTTTTGGACGCCATTGAGTACGTTGTTGTAACCGTGAATTCAGCAAACCTGTGTGCCTGTATCTCCTTGTAACGTGTGTATTCTGATCACATACAACCCTTTAACTAAGTTTCAACGTGGAACCAGCAATCCATGGACTAGAAGTTATGGAATAATGGATATTACAAACCGGCATGACAAGGAATTTGTATGTCAAGCAGCTTCAAGGGGTAAATAAAATGAACCAAAACCATCAAGGTGACTGCACCGTTGTAAAACTGCATTTCAACACGCAGAGGAAAGTGTGGCGTCTCATATCCATTGGCTTAGCAACGTGGTTGCGTTTTTTAGTTGTTTCCAAAAGCCACAAACTATACGTTCTGGAATTTGGGTTTTTATCCGGGCTGAATGTGCTTCACTGTGACTGATTCAGGGTGTTCTCCGTCAGTCTCTTTATAGGAGCCTGTTGTTTCTGACCACTCGGAAACATGCACGCTGATACGAGTAGATCACTATCGGTTTGTGGCATATTGTCCACTTCATGCTAATATTTTTGTCTTCATTGTTTACATTGATTCACCTTCCCCACGCGGCTCATAACAATCGTATATGAAAACCTGATTATTAGTAGTGCAGGAGAGTGGGAACGCGTCGATCGGCCGCATTATACACAATCTCATAACGTTCCGGGCTCTCGGTGCGGTATTTTTCAACTTGTTTTTTTCGTCGTTGACCATTAGTCACGTACAACTGAGAGCTAGCCGGTAATTACACATCAGTCGTCTACATTTTTGTGGTTATGGACTTGGTGTATTTTTTGTTCACTCGCAAAGATTATTCTGGTCTGTCGACACACTTAGTTTACTTGTTTAGTAACTCTCCGCGCTCTGTGAATGAATGCAATTACACGTGTTGACGATCACGATTCGCTGAGCGAAGATTTGATTTGATGTTCTGATTACGGGTATGATAAGCGACTGTAGAAGCCATCCTTCTGAAGCAATTGATATCGCCTTGAACCTGATATGAGGAGCACTGCTCATTCAGTAGGAGTAATTTTGCGTAGCCGGTCCTCTTTTGAAATCGAGCCATTCAAGTCACAACGTGTTGCACAAGGCTTTCATTATGGTACCTCATTAATAGAGGCAGCCAACTTTACAGAAGAGAACAGTCTTTATGAAATCTGTTGCTAGAAATTCAGAACTGCTGGACGTCCGGGAAACCGAACCCGTGTTGACCTGGGCGGGAATTAAATCACTTCAAAGAGGAAGTACAAAGCAACTACCCGTCATGTTGACAGAGGTCGCAATTGAATACGTCATTAGTCTCGTAATTCACTAGTCTTGCTGATGACCAAATTGGAATGGAGTTTTAGTTCTGTATTGCATCCTAATGGTGGAGTACACCAAAATTCTGTACGATCACGTTTGTGCCAACAGTCTCACTTTGGATACCGAAGCTTTGGCAACCAGGGCATTGCATGATTTTGCGCAAGTAGCAAATAGCCTTCATGCAGAGGGACTGGGCGAAACTAGCGCACATGAGTTAGAAATGATGTCAGTCTAAGTACGCATTCCAGTTAGTCTTATCGGTGATACCATTCACATTTCAACACTGCAGTGTTATAAGTTGTGAAAGGACTAGATAGTATGACAATAAATGGTGATCCTCCTTCAGAGGTAAGCCACAACACGAACGTTCGGTAGGATTTGTTGGTACGTTGGAGTATTTTCTGATGGCCAGCTTATGTATCAGAATACGCTTCGCACATGGGACATGAGATTACCAATTCAAACAATGACCACAGGAAATGTAGACCCTGAGATGACTCAGTCATTTCACGCGTTCTTATCAGTCGTGAAAAAATGATAACTAACGGGAGTTTTAAGGCCAGTCATATTGAGGTCTAAGCAGATTCGATTTGATCATCGAGAGTAGGCCCAACACCACTGTTAGCCGTTTTACTGCACGGAGAGGTGGACGGGCACTATCAACAATATTCGTTTCCATGGACTTTCATAAGTTTGGTTTTTACTTAGTCAGTTATCCTCTTTTCTTTATCTATATTACACTCCTTCAAATCACACACGTTACTCTATGTCTCTTGGAAGCTTTTGCTAAGTTAAAATGTCATACTTACACGCCGCAATCGTCGCCACAAGACCATATATCTTCGCCTTTGTACACGTAGGACAAACTGCTAGCTGTGCAGCATATAAGGTTTCTGACGAGTTCACATGTGATCCTGGATTAACATTTAATCACATGATGAAACTAGTCTTTGTTTCATAGGTTGTTCTCTTGTCTGCGTATCTGGTGCATGTGTGCAAAAGTAAGGTAGGTACTTGAGTTTTAGACGGATGTGCATAAAACAGGATGGCTTCTTACTAGGTTGGTAGGACGCAGGAAGGAAAGTTTTAGTCTTGTCTGTTTTCGAGGTTTAGAAGGCAGTTTTGAACATTTCTGTGTGTGCTTCTCACCATAACACATTTTTAGAACTAATCGGATAGAAAATAGGGTGCACTGATCATAGCAACGCGTCAGCGTATGCGCTTTGTGTTTTAAACGCAACGGGATGTCCGATTATCGTCTAGGTGGGCGTGGTTAGCTGTCGGTGGATGAGAGTTTGTTGTTACTTTCCTCTTTTTGTCTGTCATGCACCCCTTCTTGACTGTTGCCTACTTCTAGCGTGTGTTGTCACGTTAAGTTAATGCGTCTAGAACAAGCCCAATCACAACTGAGTCGTATCCAATCCATACGGCATACGGGTCGCGCCCACGCATATGTGCGATCGGCTTCCTTTGTATAACTTTTCGCTTTACTGGGAATGCACAACAAGGCCATACAGAGGCTGAACACCGTCAGGTCGAGGTAACGGGGGGGGGCGGGGGCGAAATCCCAGTGTCCTTACTGTTCCGGTCACTTTCAACTATTCTCTATTAATGTCTACTACTTTTATTAGCTTTTTAAATAGTCTTAAATTAGTATCATCCACATTTGTGTGTAGATGACACTGCAAAGAACTTTGGGCAGCAGTAAATGACTGCCGGAGTGCTTAAAATGGCATGCATACTACGAATTAAGTTTTTCCTTCCAGTTTCTCTGTTTTACACATTTCTGTCCACATATTCTCAATTCGATCAACCGGTTCACTATTTTCAAACGACTGGCGCCAAATATTCAGATGTGGTAATCACTTTAAACCCAATAAGAGGTCAACGGGACTGTGGTAAACGCGCTGGCCCTCCGGTCGGGATGACTGTTGTGCACTAATCAGCTAATGAAACTCGAATTCTACCGTTCGTTTCATAAAGCGCTGAATGATATCCGTATCCGAGCGTTGACCGATATGAGCAACGTTCACTGTGTGTTCCTGATCATTGTGATTTGTTTCGTCAGTTGCTGCGCCTTTAAGGATCGGCACGCATACAAATGTTGGCTTGTGTTACTAAACGCCTAACTGTATGCTAGTATTAACTTTTGTAGTCTATTTGTGGAAATTTCACTTTCTTCAGGTAGTCTGTATGCATTTAAGTTGTGAATTGAACACCATTCGTGGTAGATCAACCATTCAGACCAACTCACGTTGAATGAAAGAGCCGTACCCATTTAGACATCATCATGATCATATATACTCATCTGAATCGAAATTGAATTCGGTGCCCTGCTTCGTATGAGGAGAGCGTCTTCTTCCACCATTCTTGCGTTTTTTCTTTGGAAATTTATATTGGTGCGTGTTTACTCACCTTGATAGGATCGGTTTATGTGTGAAACTTGTATCCGTCTTTTGATTTTACCTGTCTGTACTTTTCTTTTTAACTGCATATATGCTTATTTTAGCGCGACAACTTTTATTACGCTTATATGTTGCCTTGGTAACGCCTTTTGCGTTTCATTGATGTAGGTTTATTTAAGTGTATTTGATGTGTGCTCTAGTGTGGTTGTATCAAGGACAGCCAGAATGGTAGATCAGCCCAAGCATAGTCCGTTTGCTCTGTGAGTGAAAGTGTTTTATTTAGCACATCGGTCTGGTATCTTCTCATCTATTTCAAAAATGGCTCTCATCTGCACCCTATGACGTAAACATTGGTATCAAATCGATCCTGTAATAATCGAGATCTCTCATTTCTCTTTCACAGTTGGACAAGCTGCTACTTTTGATGAATCTGAAGGTCAAGCCGGTTGGATTGAAGGGTTGGCGATTCTGGTCGCCGTAGTTGTAGTCGTTCTTGTTGTGGCTATGAATGACTATCAGAAAGAAAAACAATTCCGGGGATTACAAAGCAAGATTGAAGCAGAACACACCTTCTTTGTAATTCGCAAAGGAGACACTAAACAAATCCCAGTGCAAGATATCCTTGTTGGCGATATTTGCCAAGTTAAATATGGTAAGTCTCGTTAACTGTTGTCTGTTGCTCATGCACACCAATCGTGTTTTGTTCAGCATATAAACTGCGACGGAATGAGTGAGGCTGACACTTAAGGAAACCACGGCCTCCTCGCAATGCTTTCCATAGTAATTCAGCCAATGATCATTATTTGTAGTCCTTGGCTGCGTTTTCACTCTGTGGTTATCCAACATGACTATCCACCATTGACCTTAAGCTGTGCGCTCAATCCACATACACTCTGGTCACTAGGGTTGCGCTAACGTTCATTCATTCACGCGGGGTTAGATAGGTTTATCGCGCGAGTTTGTTAATCGAAACGTGCGCCCAAGTTCAGTATTGGCACACCTACACGTGTTCAACATACGCGCTTCGATCGGTCAACCTACTCCACAAAACGAATGTAGTGAATCTTGTGGTCTGGTTCCGTGTGGGTCTGTTGGACAGCCAGTGCTGTCTGACGATGAGGAGGCAACGTTAAATCTGTTACATGAATTACGGTATTTCTGGTGCTGCACTATCCATTCCACTTACAGACGCGTTTATTGTATGCGATTATAGTAGGTTCTGTCACTGAAGCTGCCGGAATCACTTAACTGATATCACTTGTGGTTTGAGTTCGAATGGTGACAACCAATCTCAGGTTGTCACTTTCTCTTAACTACGGTCAGAACGGACTGTAAAGGGAGTGAATTGGGAAAACAAATCGATACGAGGTCAACCGGCGATTCGCAGAAGGCTAGGACCAATCACTGTGGACACCGCGAGCAGACTGGCACGTCAGCGCGATCACCAGTCCGGATAGCGCGTTACTTTAGCGTCCGATCTTGTTATAACGAGCATCGGGGTAAAACATGTTGTTCAAATGCGACACGAGTTAAAACAAACGAGCTATATTAGCGGAGCTGAGCCAACCGATAAGAGAACCAATTGTAACTCTTCACTTTACGAATGCCTCTTGTCTATAACATAACCACTAGAAACTCTGAACTGAGATTCGCTTTGTGTCAGAAGTCCTGCTTTTGATTTCGTTCCGGAAGATAGCGGCTTTTCCAAACGGACCAAGATTCAAATGGTGGGTCACCTTTATTAGTGCTCATTCACATCTGAAACTGCACTCTGTCATGACTGATTTCGTTCTCGGCTGACCCGTCAAGTAGAGGTGACTATACAGACGTGAGAGTCATCGTGCAAACACCCGGTGATTTTATCCAATTAGTTATGGCTCTGTTTGGCATTGTCTGTTTTAGGACCATCAGATTCTTTATGGCTACTTTAGAACATTTGGTAGTTTTAATGGAGGCTCAGCCGAATTCCTCAATCCGTCTGACACTAGTTTCTGACCATGACTGGGTCTCAATTAACATCTATCGCTGGTTCTCTTTTTGCGTTCTGAGTGCTGGTTGTTACTGGTTATCAGTTCGCATCCCAAACGAATTACCGTTGGTTACAGCGGGGTGCGCACATGCTTCAGTAAGGTTCGACGTCGGTTCTCCTTCCGTTGTTTATGGCTCGGGGTTTCTCTTTCCTAGACTCCTATGGGTGATGAAAGCAACACTGGAGATCATACTAAGGTTAGGCCGATGTCTGCGAGTGGATTAGATAAGGAATGCTTGCCCGATTAGTCAACCACTGTAACTTGTACTAAGAGGGTTACTGTTTGGAACTTTACACTCGATTTTTCTATGCACTGACTACTCACCACTGGCACCTGACAGTGTTCTTCACAGTGGGTCACATCTATCCCTCGTACCGTTTAAGCATTTTCCGACTTCTGTAACCCACTGGCTTCTATTGGCCCGACTCCATTAGTGAGCGTGAAGTAAGCTCTTGCGTAGTGTTTTAAGTCCAGTACGAAATTTCCATTGCATCCACTCTCCGACCCACTTCTTTCGTTCTGTTCGCCTATTTTTAACACTGAATGTATATCTGATAACGCCTGTCGACAGACTCACCTTTCATAGTGGAGTAGAGCACTACCAGCGAACCCTACCCAAAGACATTTTAAAGTGGCGGCAAGTCACCAGGAAGCGTTGTTGAAACATGTTGATGCGAAAGTGGTAGCACATCAATGGAAGCACATCAAAGATTCAGTATTCTATCTGGTCTACGTTGGCCATAATCAGATTCGGTGTTGGCTTTGGGCCTGAGAATCCAGGTTATCGTCCGGGACAGGTTAAAACACTGCTTGCCAAGGAGCTCAATGGGATCTCATTGATTCATGTAAAAAAAACTACAGATTACGAACCCAAACCGCGAACGCATGATTGCTGAGTGTGTGGTACACTTAGGACAGTTTTGTCGTCATTGTGAGGGGCTTTGAAGCACAGTACGGTGACTGGTGTTTGAAAGTCAGCAGTGATCTGTGCAACACCTGACTTACTGTCAGCAAAGATACCGGATCTATATGTGAATATCCGCTTACCAATCGACGAAGGTGCTCTTTTCGTAAACGTTAATCCTTCCGCGTTGCCGATTGTGACGCACCGTTCGCCAACTTTTTCAGACCATATACAATCAATTTTAGTTGAAACATACCCCGTCTCTCTGTGTGTTTACCTGCAACAGCGGCTAAAACTGTAAATTACATGTGAGACAGATACCGTTGGAATGCACTTCTCGACTGCTGACAGCCGTAATTTTTTTGTTGTAGGCAGCGTGATCAATTCTAAGGTGTAGTGGGTCTTCTTAACGGTCGTATTAAATCACTGGTTTTTCTCTGCTCTATGACTAACTGAAATACATCACTCGGCATAGTGTTACTAATTCTGTGTGGTTTATGAAGGTCTTTTATTTATTTATTCTTGATTTTTTACGGATGTAGATGACTCTTGCTCAATGGAAATTGCTTTCATCAAAACCTATTTGTATACAGTTGTGACACTCTTGGGGTTCAAGTGCTGTGCTGTATTCTCCAAGTTGGTTTGGGATAAACCGAGCACCTAATTTCTCCTGTCTCCTTACACGCCAGTTGAACATGTAGAAGAGACAAACAGTTCTTTTAATTCACTTTGGGCTGACAGTAAAGTGGACAGAAAGCAGTGTGTTTAGTCCATTGCGAGTTTGCTCGTCATTGTTAGCTTTCAGTAGGACGCCTCTGGCATCGGTTATAAAGTGCCCGTCACAGCTGTGTTCTTGAAAAGTTGAAAAACATGAAAAGTATCATTCCCGTTCCGGTTCCTCTCCCTGATACACATTTGAAGTTACATTGGCGATAGAGTACACACAGTAGGGACATGTATGTTCTGGTGTAAGTAGCTTCTCGATGTATACCCGCTTGAGGAATCGGTCATCAATAAACGAGATTTTCAGACAAACCGACTTTCTCGGTATGGTTATTTCATTTACTCTGTTCGTTCGACACTTAATGCCGTCAACTAAAGCACAGTATGGTCGTATTCTTTCAAAGTGGAACAAAGGCCTGCTATTCACTCCCGGGATTTTATCTCGGATACAGATCCGGTGGATTCCACTATACGGCGTATGTGTAACACCTCTTGATTTATAATCATCAAAATTATGAATTACGCCTGGACGCCAGTACAAATGGAAGTCGTAGTAAACAAAACTCTAAACCATTAAGTGGCACGTGACCACATACCGGTACGTCGTTACTTTCGATTGCGCATATCTGATCAGAGTCATCCTGTTCTTTTAGGTTCAGCCTAGAAACACATGACGTCTTCTAAAACAAGAGTTTTATTTCTCGAACTCAAGCCTTGCATTAGCCACTTGATTACAGCTTGCAACCTAGACCGGGCTGCATGTGTAATCCACCATATACATGGCAATTAATGTTGTCTGTTAGAACTACTCCATTTGTTTTATTCCGACTTAGAATAATATTCAGTTAACTTTGCAACTCCATACCAGGTTCTGTATACTGCGGTAGAACAGTTTGATTACTCTGACCAGATAGGGCACATTTTATCCGACCGCTCAAAGTTCTAAAGGTTGGAAACAGATAGAAGTTCTATAGAACTATGGCTTGTCATTCGGAAGTTTATTTTCCTGTCAGCAGATCCCATACCTGTTGAACCTGTTCCTTAGTCGATTATCTCTTTTACTTACGCAGCGTTCTCATCACAAAAGTACAATGCAGTAGCCACACTGGTGATCAAAACCAGACGGTCGTAGAAGGTTGTCCGCACTCCTGACAGCCATACGAAAGCTTGCATAGACTGATACTTTGCACTCTCTCTTCTTCGATAGTGAACTGATGTCATGCTGGTGTCACAGGCGATGGAGTTTTTGGTTTGTGGAACCGGTGATAGTTCTCTTCGTGCTTGAAATTAACTAATGTTGACTTTCGACACTTTTCGTCAGCAGTTTCAGTGCATTCAGCCTGGTAGCCTTGTTATTAACCTTACTCTCTGCAAAGTTAGATATCCATCTAGGAGTATTGACTATTGTTTACATTGTAGAGTTTGACTCAGTCCTGTCAATGATAATTTTTTCCTAGTTGTGCCTAAATTTAACGTGTCTGCGTGTATACTGCTGTAAATCTACTTAAGTCCGTCATTATCCTGTTTGTCACCGTCCGTCTGACAATATTCAATTTGGACCACTGGCTTGTTTTTCGACTCACTGCTGTTTACAAAACAGTGTGCCAATTAGCATTCAACAGCAAAACGTTTGAAGTGGCGATTGTTACTCAGGTTGTTTTTATTTTTGTAGCTTGTACGGTCCTCCAACGGGTTGCTGATGACACCCGTTGTCTTTTTCTTGCGGATAGAACGAATAATGGAAATTTTATGCACATCGAGTCCAAACATTCTGTATGTGAATTCTAAGTAGACATGACCTGCGCCACTTCAATTACCAACGCTCTGTGCACCGCTCAGGACACAAGTTCCTCGGCAGCATTTCCATGTCTGTGATCGTTAGATGCACACAGTTATTGATCACTTTCGAAATAACCTGTCAGCAACTCGGGTTTACGCGCGCATTAGTGATTTGCATACCGATTGACCTGTATTTCCAATGAACTGCATTTCATCGTGCCTGTTTTAGTTGTAGACACACCCTCATGTTTTAACGGAATGTTTTGTTGAATCAATAGCACAGCGCATTTATTGTTAGTTTGACTAGATGTTAATGTCTTCGCTTTTCCCGCCGCTTTTCCCCTAATCACATAGGGACGTAAAGAAGGCATAGTGTGGAGTGTTAATGTATCGTTTGCTGCAAGTGACAAGCTGCAGAAACTCAGCAATTCCCACATTTAAGCACATGCGATCCTTAGGTCAACGAGTCCGAAATAGTTTTTATAGTCTTTAAACCATGCTGACATATTTAACTGTCCAGGAAGATGATTGATTGCTTTTGGGTCCTGTGGTTTCATGTTGGCTGCCAAGAAGTGTAAACTGAAGGGTTGATCTCTCTCATGGTCACTGTTTTGGGAAATCTTCACAAAGTAAACTGTTGAGTTGGCCCTCTACTGACAGCCTGGTACGTTCTGAGATCATATCACACAGCAGCTCGTTTCTCCTTCCATAGCTCGTACTTCATGGCTTATTGTCGGAATTTTGTCAGTCATATTTGGACATTGTTTTTTGCTTCCATCTCTGTTCACTTTGCTACATCGGATAACATTAGTGTTGGATGGATAACGTCACTGCCGGGATTGGCTTGTTGAATTCAAAAATTTGGTTGCTTCCTGTTGCTTCTGATCACTAACTTGAATTACCATTGGTTATTTCTTGTTCCATTTGAACTTTGATCCGAAGCCCGATTGGCTAATTCTCACAGCTCTTGATCCTTGGACCGGGGGTTTAATTGGCCGCTTCCTGTTGCTGTTGAACCTTTACCTCAAATATAGTTGGTTGGTTCTTGTCTTTAGACGGCGTAGCTTACTTCTTCGTTTTGTGAATTCGGTGCGATTGACTGTGCACTGTCCTGCTTTGAGCAC
The DNA here is from genome assembly GCA_008508345.1 of Paragonimus westermani. Lineage (NCBI taxonomy): Eukaryota > Metazoa > Platyhelminthes > Trematoda > Plagiorchiida > Troglotrematidae > Paragonimus > Paragonimus westermani. The sequence goes on from QNGE01000106.1 coordinate 159,027, forward strand.
TGGTCCGATCCATTTAAGCTGCTCTGTTCAAGTTTGTGGGCATTTAGGCCTGATGGCGTTTACGTCCCCTCAGATCTTTGGTTCGCATTAGTTCGTAAATATCGTCCGATTCGATATACTTGCTTACTGATCCAGTTGATGCTTACCGGTTTTCGAGAAATTTTCCTGCGTGTCTGGTATTTGCCTGAATAAGCACTTCTGTGGTGCCCAGGTTGAAGGTGTGCCCAGTTTGATTCTCGTGAACGGAGATCGAAGAAAATTGGTCATTTCTCTTGACGACGAATTCGTGTTGATGATTTCTGTCCGATTTGGCCGATTTAATGTTGTCCGCAGTCGTTGCACGGGATTTTGTTCATACCGGTTTTTCTACCAGCGGGTTCAATTTGTTTCTTTTGCTTCGATATTATTCGTCTTAATGTTACTGTTGGTTTATGTGCTAGCCTGATGCCCTATGGTCTCAGGAGTTTTGTAGTCATTCCTGATACGGTTTTTAATGTATGGAAGCACAATCCGTTTGATTGGTGGTTCTGTAGAGTTTGAATCTCTGTTCTTCTGTAGCAAACTAAACTTACTATTACCAATATATAGTTTCAATCCGTGCTGCGCGCGGTGTACGTATTCGAAACCAAGTTAGGCTTGTGAATGATATCGAAAATGTTTTGACCGGATCGATGCGGTGCTCAAGCCTGACAGTGGGAAAGGCCAGAATATGATGCGGTACCCATCAAAGTCCTCCTTCGTCAATTTCCCGATCATAACTATTGATTAGAATGTTTCCTGGTTGTCTGCTGCCTGATGATTGAAAAACGATTTTTTTGTTTTCTGATTTAGGCGACTTGCTGCCGGCTGATGGTATTATTATACAATGCAATGATTTGAAAGTGGACGAGAGTTCTTTGACAGGGGAGTCGGATCAAGTGCGTAAGAGTGAGAACAAGGACCCTCTGCTCCTTTCTGGTGAGTTCCACTTCCATCTTTTGTGGTTTTGCAACTTTTTGGATTTGCTTTGCGACCGGTCGCCTTTTTGTTTAGCCTTATCAAGCAGAAATGGTCTGAACGAGGTCACTGAGATGCGGATAAGAGTTTCAGAGGTAACCCTGGCATCGAACCTCCATCGATGCCATTCCGGTAGTTAAAGCCTGACTTTATACTCTTTGTTCTGCAGAAATACACGGCGTACGTTTCTAACTGTCTTGGACCTGGAATATTCTTGAATCCTGAGTGCGACACAGCAGTTTGTTCTAGATGACTTTGGATGTCACCCTGTAGTCCTAAAGTTTGAACACGGGTCTTTCGAACTCTGCGGTTCAGATTAAAACCACCTGATGACACCAAGACATAACTTTCTGCCTTCGCTTTTTCCAGCTTAAGGTTGGTTTAGCCGTTCTGCACCTCGGGTGTGCGCTGTCCGCTCTCGTTCATGTGACATACAACACAGCCACTAGTTTACTGGTTCTCCTTTTGCCTCTTACACATCCTCCATGAGGGAGCTTGACAGTTGTTTCTTCACCCTTCTTTAGGTGTTCATGTTGTGGCCGATGATATAGTTTCCCATTTTAATGTTCACCGATCTCCTTCTTTCTGGAATTATCCATCTTCTGCCGTTCTGTCTGAGTCGTATTTGTTCCGCATTGTACTCATGATCGGTTGAAGGTTTGTTTAATTTATGATCATGATAGTCGTCGTATGCTTTCTGAACCCTACCCAACTTATACTTGTAGAGCATTATGTACATATCCGCACTTTCTCGGTGTCGTGTTTTGCTAGATTATTACGCCAGAGTGTAGTCGACTCGAATTTCGAAACTGCTGTGTTGTTTTTGCATTCAGTTGAACTTTCCCGGTTCGTTCTTTCTGAAAGCTGTTCCAATAATCAAGTTTTTCCCTCCTACTAGGACTCAGCAGTATTGCGCGGCTTTTCCCAAGTCAGCATTTGAACACAGGTTCACGCGCTTGTGAGACACATGTGTTGGCAACTGTGCTATTTACCTGGGCTGGGCACGACCGAGTTATCACTTCTAAACTATTAGCCTTAATCGTGCGTGCGGAATGTTCAGGCCGCTTGAAACTCCCGAACAGAGGCACAGTGGATGTCTGCTATTTGAATCAATCATCACTTCTCAATAAACTCGAAGTTACTGTATTTGTCAAATCCGCTGGACAACACTTTCAATCCGAGTGCCGAACGAAGAATTGAGACTCGCACGTAGTCCGGCCGTATTCAGTGTGACAGGGGTTAGCATGCTCGCCTCACTTGCAAGTGAATTCGAATTCAGCTCCCGATGAAGACAAGGACAGATAAATATCATTGATAGACTCCACTATAGAGACGAAACACGTGTTCAGTGCTACTGCTCGGAAAAGATCGACTGAAGTATCTGCTTGAGTACAAAGGCTACGACCAACTATTAGTGATATTTAACTTGATATCGACCATATTCTCTAGTCATCAGTACTATTGTTCCGGGTGGTTTGGCAATCAGCTTTTCGTCTTCCATTTTTACGAAATCGGGTGTTTGTTTATTTCCAGGTGTGGGTTACCGGACTGTGTCATGTAGCCAAACCTAATGGTTGTGCGCACCTGAATAACTTTCACGTTATCTACCACTCTTCAAACACTTGACTGCACAATGCTAGCCCTGATAAATGAACAGGACCATCAAACTCACTGATGTCTAATATTTGTCATTTCCCACCAGGGTTTCATTATATGTTAGTAATCGTTTGATTGCAATGGAGACTTTGAAGAATGGGGTTCAATCAGTTCAGATTTGTGGTCTCACTCGTGCTTTCAGTCAGACTGTATGAATGACGAGTAGATAAGTTTCAGGTGGGCTACTTCGTTAGAACCGATCGATCGTTTGGGTATCTTTCCTAAAATAAGCTTCTTCTTTTGTGCTCATGATTGAGGACTTATATTGCTAAGTAGTTTGACAAGCTTCGTCGTAGTTTTCTGTGGTCAGTCCGCCTATTGTTTTTATCCCGGGAACAGACGGATGATATTCCTCTGAAAATGCCCACTGAATCGCTCAATGTTCACTTCTTAGACTATCAGACGAGTAGAAACCAAGTCAAACAAGCTCTTTTTCCTCTGGATTGCGCTTGTTTAGACTTCGGACAGCCAGCTAGCATGCCACCCTTTGTGTCATACTTGTTGTTTATAGACTAAAGACTTACACTGGAGCTGTTTTCCATCCGTTCGAAGTGACAACTGCCTGTCTCCTGTGTTTCAGCAGCAGGTCTTATGCAGATGCAATCACGTAATTTTCTGGTTGTAGAACCTTCACTATGTCTCACATAACCCCACTACCTCTTTCATACCAATGGTCTTTCTAACCTGCCTTCAAGAGCCGGCCCATGTATGCACTTACCACGTGTAAATTGGACGCAGTGCAACGATAGAACACCGCAAGCTAGTTTATCTGCTGCTTTTTCAAACCGCGTGTTTTATTTGCACAGCTGTCGGTTTGGCTGAGTAATTATATGTTGGATCCGTTGGTATCGTTGTTGATATCCATGTTTCATAAACTGTAGTTGAATAACACTTCACCTGGCGCTTTTGCTCAGCTTGGTAGTTTTTTTAGCATTCCATAATCCTCCAGTGAACCACGCCCGTGTGTATAGTGTTCTCGACCTTCTTCGACAACACATGGGAACCCGATGAGCCGCCGCTGTGAGGAAGTGTATGGTGTGATGGGCACCATTGGTTTTGTTCATCGGTTTGCGTTGGTTGATATGGTGATATGTCAGCAGACCGACAAGTGTGCACGACCGTATGTCATGGTTACTTCATATCGTTTTTATCCTATTATCATCAAGTCTCTCATTTTCCAAAAAATTGTTCCCCTGAGCTTGCAGCTAAACCACGCTACAACCCGATAACCGGGAGAAACGTAATATTATTATTATTATTTTCATTGCCAATGATTTTCGGTTCCTCATGCTTTGTTGTTTGCTGTGGGAAAACGGTTGCGGCATCCGATTCGGATTAGCCTGTCACAGTGACCGAAGCAAAAGGACGCCTGCGCTTATCCATCACTGCAATTGGCTTGCGCTGCACCAATTGCAGCTCCACCAACACATCACATATCCAGTGTAAACCAGAAGGAATAAGACCGGGAGGTGTGCCAGTGGGGCCTTTGTGTCCAGCCGGCCAATGCTGGTTAGCCAATTGATTGGCTAATAAGGAAAGGAAACTGTTATCTCTCGGAAACTAAACAGAGAGAGGCTGCAATGACGAGATCTAACCTAAGGAGAAAGAAGCATTAAAGCATAGAAGTGCAGGTTAGTGCATCCCAGAAAAGATAAGAATGAAAAGCAACTTTCTCACTGAACTGTGAAAAGTCAGACAGACCATTCATCATACAATACACCAACAAAGCCGAAGAAAAGAATCGATAGAAGACCACAGACACTCAATTTTCTGAAAAGAAGAGCGGATTAATTGTCAACGACCAGGCCGTTGGCCGATGCAGTCGTTAACAGAAGTAGAATAAATATACTGATATGACCTACGTGAGCCTAACGTACTCGCCGCCTCTTCGCCGATGGGGTACCATGAGTACGTTCGTGACCTACTAGCCCCAAACGGCCAGCGCATTCGCGGCCGCACACATCGCAATGCCATAGAGTCACGTCACCGCGACTTATGGCACCGATGGTTCCTTTGCATACCGCACGCTTCCGCTCGCGGCCGAGCAATAATTGTTCGTTGAACTTTCGGACGCCCGCCCGAACCGTATTCCTCCAGGCCGTCCGGTTTGACGCCAAATCTTCCCAACATTTAAAGTCAATGTTACAACGTGAAAGACTTACCTGCACAAAGTCCTGGTACCTCCGCCTCTGGTCATCGGGATTTTGCTTACCTGACTTCACTTGTCCTTACAGTAACTGCTTTGGGATACGGTCATCGCCCTTCCGACGGAGGTGACCGAGCCAACGCAGCTGATTCAGCATCAACATGGCTTCCATCCCGTCCATGTCCGCTCGCCGCATTACCTCAGTGTTCGGAATCATGTCCGACCACCGAATACCCAAGATGCGCCTCAGACACCGAACATGGAAGCGGATCAAATAGCTCACGTTCCGCTGATACAGTGTCCACGTCTCACTGCCGAACAGCAGGATAGACAGCACCATTGAGCGGTAGACACACAGCTTCGTGGCCATCTGCAGGCTGTGATTCTTCCAGACACGCCTTTCAAGACGTCCGAAAGCAGCGCTAGCCTTTGCCACACGCGCTGTCAACTCGCGGTCCACGGACAGATCTGTCGACAAGTTGCTACCCAAGTAACAAAATTCCCCGCAGCCATTCACAGTGTCTCCAGTGATGTCAATTTGGGGTGGAGGTACACAAGCAGCACCTCCACCAGGAGAAGGCAGTAAAAACACTGACACAGTCGACCACATTAACGTCTTGACATGGATGTAGACTTTTCGATCTGTTCATTGACTTTCCGTCTGATACACAACACTGAGTACCTGTTCTGCTGGTCTTAAGGTTGTCCACAGACTCTGATTTCCCCCTCTATTCAAATGAGTAATTTCCAATTACCCCCTCGACTACTTGCGTTGCTGCGGTTTACTCGGACCGACTTTAATATAAGTTGTCACATCTGCACTGTAGATGCGCGCAGCATTATTAAGGTCACAACCAAGGGTGAACCACGGATAACCGAACAGTAGAGTATATCACAGTTATGTTTTGACTTCTCACTGTCCAAGGTATGCCCTCCAAAGTATACTGAAAGCAGCTGTTCACCAGTGTTAGGTCATACCTCGAATCTTGCTCATTACGAGACGGGCGGAAACTAAATTCTGTCTTGTGCAGGACTGAATACGAACTAATGGTGAGCTTGCTAAAACATTCGCTACGTGTATTTTGCTACTAAGCACTCACCTCTGAGGTGATTACGAGCTGTTTTTATTACACATGGTTCAAAGTGGACCGTATTGTGACTGTGACCTTCAAGTTTCGTATAGTTTCAGGCACTTCAATTTGTTTAAAGTGGAGTAACAAACCTGAGGGGAAATGCGGAGGCGGTGGTCGCTGTAGGGATTCGTGATTTCAGAAGACAGTTGCTGGGAAGGTTAGGAGAACGGCCGTTTGACATCACATTCTACATTGACTCTACAAAGGCAACCGCTACAGAAGATCGAGAAGCGTTGTTGCTGTGCGAGGGGCACTGAACTAAAACATAACATAATGTGCAACGTGGCATGAAGTGGGTAAAGTGCATACTTGTGTTTAAGAGAAAATCGGTGCTAGATGATGGAAGGAAACACTGGCCTGTTTTATTCTTCACCGAAACTTCTTAAAACAGAAGTTGTCTGGCAACCAAAGAAGAGCAGACGCTCTATGTGTGTGTGGATCACACACTTATTCGTTCTTCCCCAGGCATTGTTGTTGTGTGCGTATCGTGGATGTTGTGCAGATGTTTGGAAGATTTGGCGTTAAACCGGACGGCCTGGAGGAATACGGTTCGGGCGGGCGTCCGAAAGTTCAACGAACAATTATTGCTCGGCCGCGAGCGGAAGCGTGCGGTATGCAAAGGAACCATCGGTGCCATAAGTCGCGGTGACGTGACTCTATGGCATTGCGATGTGTGCGGCCGCGAATGCGCTGGCCGTTTGGGGCTAGTAGGTCACGAACGTACTCATGGTACCCCATCGGCGAAGAGGCGGCGAGTACGTTAGGCTCACGTAGGTCATATCAGTATATTTATTCTACTTCTGTTAACGACTGCATCGGCCAACGGCCTGGTCGTTGACAATTAATCCGCTCTTCTTTTCAGAAAATTGAGTGTCTGTGGTCTTCTATCGATTCTTTTCTTCGGCTTTGTTGGTGTATTGTATGATGAATGGTCTGTCTGACTTTTCACAGTTCAGTGAGAAAGTTGCTTTTCATTCTTATCTTTTCTGGGATGCACTAACCTGCACTTCTATGCTTTAATGCTTCTTTCTCCTTAGGTTAGATCTCGTCATTGCAGCCTCTCTCTGTTTAGTTTCCGAGAGATAACAGTTTCCTTTCCTTATTAGCCAATCAATTGGCTAACCAGCATTGGCCGGCTGGACACAAAGGCCCCACTGGCACACCTCCCGGTCTTATTCCTTCTGGTTTACACTGGATATGTGATGTGTTGGTGGAGCTGCAATTGGTGCAGCGCAAGCCAATTGCAGTGATGGATAAGCGCAGGCGTCCTTTTGCTTCGGTCACTGTGACAGGCTAATCCGAATCGGATGCCGCCCACCGTGTGCACCCATCGAACTCAACGAGTATTCGTTTAAACATCTGTTGTGCTCGTATATCAGGTGGAAATCGGGTGGAACTGATATGTGATAGGCTAGGAAGTTCAGTAACTGGTATGTGTAGGACAATTCGCCTCACGCAATTAGGCGCTTAACTGAACAGTAGTAAACTAGGCCTATTAAAGTGAGCACAAATGCATACAGCTTGTAAGCCTGACGTTTTTTTCATCAAGGACAATGGTTTTACCCACTGGAGAGCACACATCAGTACTCAGATTTTTTTATACCTTAGTTCTGCAGTGTATACGTGGATTTTATGTATCAAACAAATTGTCACGCCAAATTTGAGCGAATGTTTCTGGCAAGTGGTAGCGGATTTTGCGTATCTGAATGAACCAAAACAGATTTGATGACAATTTGACGACGAGAGGTTCGCTTACAAACCATACTATGCTATAAGATGTCCGTACCAAATTTAGTACGAATGAAGTCAAACCGTCCGGGCGTCGTGATCAACGTTATTGTTAAGATAGGATTTCGATTACAAAACTCCTCAGAAGGTCACCCGAGGTGGTTGAAACGCAGAGTATTACAAATTGCTCCTAGGGTTGTGTTATTCTCAATCTGTTTATCAATAGCATGCTATGCTATGACATGAAAATCCGTACACGCTGTTGAGTGATCACTAGGCACATTATTTGTGACAGTTGAAAGGTTGAATACGGATATCATTTGCGGGGATTCTACTTCCTGTTCCTAAAAAGAAGGCAGCACAAGAGCTAGTTCAAGGCACACTGAAGTATGATGTTACGACACTTGCGTTGTGCTGTGAGTACATCTTACCTACAACATTTTGCTAACCTCACTCGTCTACTTACTCACGTTGCGTCTGCTGGTTTTTATCGACAGTCATTGCTTATTCTCTTTCACTATTTACCTATTTAAAGCTAACGGACCTCATTAACGCATTATAACTTGAAAGCAGTCTTTATTTATAGTACTGCATATATAGTGATTATGAGATGTCTCGTATTTCTGCGATATTTCGGCCGGTTTTCGAAGCGTAAAAGCCATTTTAAACGCAAAACGCAATATCCTGTTTGAGTGCCTTGCCTAGTTATCAGTGAATTAACTGTAAAAAAAAAGCACAAAATACATGCGAAACGGTTATAAAATGTCTTAGTACCACCGGTGCTGTTACTGTTACGACCGTGCTGTCTATTCCTGCTGATCAGCGAGTTATATGCATCTAGAAGGCGATGCTGTATCGGAAATTCCTCATTTTGAGTCAGATGAATAGGGCTTATTAACTGAGTGTTATCACTCCAACTGTGCCACGCGGAATGCAGTTGTTAGAACAGCACGAAGATAAGAGATATGTAAAGTTTTGGAAATGCGTGGCATAAATCGTAAAGTGGCTGATCAAATCTTAAACGTCAACATGGGCAGGCATACAAATTACATAATTGAGATAGGATGAAGTGATACTTGCCCGATCTGCCTTGAATCCGCTTGTAAGTACTTCTCAGCCGGTGACAGTGATACCTCCAGTACATGTACAAAGAATGTAACAGCCATTCAGCCATTGTTAATTTGTCAGAGGCTGCTGCGGATACTGACTGTATCACGTATTCTAACATATGCTTGGAGTGACCATTAAAACAGTGTTATCTCCAGCGATGCAAAAAATACTTCGATGAGTCCGGATGCTTTGACGCTTTACTGACGTGACTTACGAAATGAATAGGATTGATCCACTACACGGTTAGCGGCCTCCGTTTCGGATTATCTCGTCACAGTGACTGGGGCCTGCGCCTAACCATCACCACAAGTGGCTCACGCTATACCACTTTTGATCCCACATACACACCACGTATCCAGTTTAAACGCGGAAGAGTGAGGCTAGGAGGTGTGTGAATGAGGCCTTCATGTCCAGCCGACCGATACTGGTTAGCTACTTGATTGGCTAGCACGAAACTAAAACCCGTATCTCTCGGACAGTAAACAGACAGACTCCAGTGGTAAGGGAGAAAAATATTGAAAACATAGTGCAAGTAGTTCACTATATTAGTACATGTTAGTGCACTCTAGAGCGGATAAGGTGGAAGACAAAAAGTTTCAAGGTTGAACTGGGTGGAAAGAGACCATTCACTGTAGGGTACATCAACAAAGCTAACGTAAAGAAGAGATTGGACGCCACAGACACTCAGGTTTCCGAAGAGAGGGGCAGGTGAGTTCCAAACGACGGTGATCGTTGGTAGCTGCGAACAATAAAAGTGGGATATACCTGATATAACCTACTTGAGCACAACGTACTCGTTGTCTGTTGGCCGACGGTGTACTATGAATAAGATTTTAACTAATAACTAACTAACTAATAAGTCCGAAGCGGTCAGCGCATTCGCGGCCGCACACCTCGCAACGCCGCATAATCCTGTCACCACGACATATGACACCGATGTTTCCCTTGCGTACCGATCGTTTCACTTCACGGCCGCGCAGTTGTTCGCGACTGAACTTTTGGACATCCGTCTGGGGCGTATTTCTTCAGATCGTCCGGTTCAACGCTGTCTTCTCATGATCTAAAACCGATATTACAGTGCGAAAGACTTACCTGGATGACATCCTGGTATTTCCGCTTTTGACCACCACGATTTCGCTTACCTGATTTCAGTCGTCCGTACAACAGCTGCTTTAGAATGTGGTCGGCGCCCATCCGACGGACGTGACCTGGCCAACGAGGCTGATTGCGCATCAACATGGCGTCCATCCCGTCCGCGGACGAGTCTGCTGACAAAGTGATATATCTATTCAGCTGTCGATAGCATCTCTGTTAATGCGAATTTCACGTGCGCATGCAGAAACTCCACCTCCAGCCGGAGAACGCTGGGAGAAAAAACAACTTAATTTGGTTGATATCCAGTCTGAACTTGGGTGGCACGGTCGCGAAAGTCGTAGCCAGTCTCTTTAGTTTGTCGTCGCTCTGTGCGAATAGCGCGCTGTCATCTGTAAACAGAAGCATGCGCATCATCGAGGTGTGTAGGTGAATTGGGGCGCCGAAACGTCAACTATTTGGTAAGCGCTCATCCGTGTCGTATTCGACCTCAACACCGTCCTCTGCGGAGTCCTGAAGAGCAACTGTTAGGATGGCAGGACTCACTACACATCACTTTGATAGCAGAGACTGTAGTCAAGAGTATGTTCCTGGCACTTCATCCACCAGTTAATTTGGTGTAAAAAAACATGATTTTGGTTGAAGAGCCTCATTGACGAAGCCGTTCTGCTGTTGGGAGATGGCACGTTTATCTTGCATCCAAACAACAGGCAATTAACGTTTAGTAAAGAAAGACCTGCCGAACAGGATGATCTTTCAGAAGGGAATCTAGGGGGAACCACTAAATGACCGCCACTGAATTGGTGTGCGGTGAATCGGCGATTGTTTAATGGTTTCCAGTAGGTTCTCTTCTGAAACACCACCCCATTGGACAATACAGGTTTTTTCTTGGTCAGGTGTAAACTGCCTGCACAAACCCACGCGTGAAACACGTTTTTTGCTCCCAACAGCAGAATGTCTTATCAAACAAGGTCGTTCTCCATAAATCATTTTTTGCACCATATTAATTGGTGTACGAATTGCCTGGCACCTACTCTTGGCTTCGGCCCCTTTTCGAACCTATGAGGCGTACCCACCGGAAGATCGTTCAAAACGAGTAGTTTTCCGATTAACAAGGAGTTGAAAGTGTCGATTGCAATGGTGACAAAAATTGGACAGTCAACCTCGAAGATCTCGGATGAGTAACGTGTGAGGAAGATGTGTTTAACCTCCACAAAGTAATGTAGTACCATTATCCCAGTCACTCTTTTTTACTTTTGACCCAGAATATTGTTGTTCGAAATGTTCTCACATTTGTTTTGCACACATGCATTTTCTTATTGATTTTATGACTATAGTTTTTCATATCTTTGTGTGTTTCTTCAAAGAGTAAACTAAAATTAAAGTCGTGAAAAAAACACTAGTGGCCTCAGGGTAGGTCGCGCAATGCAGCAACCCTTTCGCTCATTTACTGCTTTCGGTAAACAGCCTTCAAATTGGTTCAGCTTTGTAATTACCTAACTCGAAATTAGCAACCCGTTGTCTAATTTGTTATCCACTTGTTGTCCTGATAAATGTGATTAGGTACAAGGCAGCCAGTCCCATTTTCGACTGCTGTTTACTTACCCGTAGGTATTTTTCGATGTCATAACACAAGCCTCTCGAAATGAGGTCGATGTTGGTGATAATGTGAGTGTTTGGTCCTTTCGTTTTTTATTTGCATCGGTTGATTTAGCCCCGATATCTTAAAGTTCTATTTAGTCTACTTAGTCCGATGGTTTTGTGTTTTTAGCTATCTTATACTGAACAAAGTGCGTCCTGTTCACGGTAGACCGATTGGGCATATCTGGAAATGAATCTCCAAAATGTCACTCCTTATGGTGCTTGGTTGGTCCCACCGTACTATACAGTATGCCTAGACTGCCTTTTTCATCCGCGGCTAGCTGATTCATTGTGTTATGCTTTCAAAAACTGTGAGTGGCCTTGTTCACATCAGTACCTCCATGCACTTAAGGGTGAGGATGTATGCCCGCAAAGTTACTTCCAAAAGGTCTTATGAACTCTATTGTCTCGAACGGTTATGCTAACCCCTCCAATTCTGTGAGATCAAAGAGATACTTATTTGTTTTAAAAGGGTTGTATGTATGCAGTAGTTGTTCGGCACATTCCGTCCTACCCGACGAAAGGTTACTTACTTCGTGTCAATAATAGGAATTTGCCGTAGACCTTCAGTCGCTGTTATCACCCAATTGAAAATTTTAACCAGCAATACTGTTTGAGTGTCGTTTGCAGAAAAATTGCCATAAATCATATACCGTACAGCGATAAAAGTTTCACGGATTTAAAACAGATATAACTAGAACGCTGTCCGTTTTTTCCATCATTTATCACACCTGCTATTCACCTCCCCATAGTAACACTCGACCTTTCTTCATTAAGTGTGCTCAAGTTAGGTGATAATAATGATCAAAATCGTACCTTACCACATTGGAAGAGGAGCTTCCTAGCACTCGCTGTTCAATAGTTGGTCACTTATACGTTGACAACGTTTTCGCTCATCTTCGCATCTGGGCTGGTGTTACAGTGTCTTCGGTTACAGTACCATCTCCTCCGTTTCAAACATTCTCACTGGGATCAAGACCAAGGAGGTAGTCGGGGTAATGTCTGAATCCTTTTGAATAAGACAGAAATGGTTAGATGAGACATATACTGGACAAGTATATCGTTCATTCTCGTCAGCTACATTCACGAAAAGCTAGCCGATTGGATAAAGGAGTGAGTACGCTTTTCGCACGTTGATAACACAGTTTCGAATATTCACAGACCACACACTTCTTTAGAACCAGGTTATGACTGCTAAACTAGGTAAACTACTGTTTTGCTTGTACACATCAAATCGGTCACTATTTTGTGTGTGTAACTGACGAGAACGGACACAGTGTTGCCCGAGCATACATCTTACATAACAGTTTTGACCGGATTCAAGTTCATGTGTGGACAAAACCTGGTTCATTTGTCATTCTCTCCAAACGAATCTAACTCTGCCACATAAGTCAACCGTGTCTTGGCGTGGCCTACGAAAGTCTGTGATTGTGCTTACTGTTAGGGTTGATGCACAGTGCGGCGGACGTCTAACACACGCTGCGATCTCATGAATCCTTCTACTCAAGGGTCGGGTCGACCACAATAATGCGCTGAGTCGGGACAGCTTTGGAGCTGTTGTACACGATGTCGCGTTGGCCAGTCACTGTAAGCGTCGGTCATCTCCTTTTCCAGCGGTTATTTCTTCCCATTTTCTTCTTCACGTTTCATATTTTCTGTTGCGAAGTAAGAAGTTATTCACATCCTTCCTATAGCCTGCAGAATGCTCAACCAAAATCTTTATTTGCCCAGTCGATCACAGAAATACATGCTTGCCGTGGTGTCATTTCATGGAAGTCAGTTACCGAATGTCAGTCTGTGCAGATCAAAAAGTGCAATAGGCTGTGATCTGAAAAGAAAGTGTGGCGGATAACAAGTTCATGCGTATGCTGCCCGTAGATGATGATTCTTCATGACGGGAAGCTGCGATCGAATACACAATTGTGTAAGACGTCTCTCGCTGGGCTGGCACTCTTTCGTGGCACTATACATGTATCGGATGCCGTTTGCGCGCTGAAGCATGCGATTTCCAAGCTTACAGAAGAAACGCTGCATTGAGTGTCGTTGTTCAGTTTGTAGACAAACCACCAGTTTGAAATAGCCTGCCGTGATTTTGTCATGGCTGTCTGGACAATGTTGTCGTTTTATTGCGGGGGAATGCCTACTAGTGTCACGTTGGGTTCTCGAACGGATTGTCCTTTTTGGTTGGAAGCTATCCTATGGTTCGAATTATCACTGGAATACTCAGCGATATGTATAGCCTAGTAAGTCTAGTTCAACGTGGACGCATTTCTGAGAGCCATAAGAGCCTGCAACACTACTATTTGTGTGTTGAAGGTGCACGGAAATCTCGGAAGTTCAATCACAATTGGACGAAACAAGCTGTTTTTACACTGATAAGTTCTTGGTGCTAGTTCCAATCTGATTGGACCTCAGATTTGTCACCCATTTGTAACTTTTTGAAACAAACTATCATTTGATTTCACTAGATGTATTATCTGAATGGTCAGATCAGATGGCGGCTTCTGCAGTATTGTAATCGGTGGCAACTGGCAATCGGTCGTCCGTTCAAAGCACATAACGCAGCAGGACATCGATCGGTGCAGTTACGCACGATTTACGCAGGTGCGATTTTTGGTTGTAAGAACGGCAACAATCACTTTACTGTTCTGCTCGCTTGTGGCAGGTCAAACAAACGAACGACAATGGCACATGCACGCGCACACGCGTACATACTAACCTTGTTTTGTGCATCGTACATCCTTATCGCAAAGCATAAGTTGGCACGGTTCGGCTTCCGGCATGTTCGTTAAGCATGCTGTATTGTGTGTGGCCATGTTTGTACGTGCATCCGTGCGTGTTCACTCAAGATCTCTCATGAGCACAAACAGAGATAGTGCACTACGTTTGACTATCCGGAGAATTGGGGTGGCACATTTTGAGGACGTATTATTCAATTCTGTACTATTCACTGTAACCTAGTTAGCTCAATAATGCAGTAATGTTTGTTGTGGTCATTAGAGATTCCTCGGGACGGAGTGCTTGTGACGGTTGACAACTCATTTTCACGTGAATCTGCAGGGCCTTGTCTTAATTTGCATGTACAAACTACACGTGCCAGGTTGCAGATGTTTGGATTTTAGGCCCATACCTTCCTAAAATCACGTTATATGTGTTCGCGAGAGAAACCCAGGCGTTGGGAAGGTTACCACAAAATTGAATTATGAACAGTTTACATTCGTGCTTGTTCGACTGTCGCTATTCAATGTCGAGAACGGTTCTGTGCCTTGTGAATGAACCACTTAACTCCATCTTTGGTCATTCGTAGCACCTAATTTGCACTGCTCTGTTTCATAATAACCGCTTAAGTGGATCACCTGTTTCAGATTCTAAATTACCTCCGAAGTGTTGATTTATTCGACGAAAGGAAATGAGAACACTCACTAGTAATTTGCGGAACACAGAGCACTTTCTTCTTCTACGCTGAGGAGGATTCGTTATCTATCTCGTTGCTGAGAGGCGACTTCAAGGGAGATAGCGGCTTATCGGTAGTGTGAATGTTGTTGTATGGCAGATTTATTCGGTAAACTGGGGGCAAATCATGACGGTGTACGTCGTACAGCCACCGCTTACTCTGACTTACACATTTTGTGTTTGTAAGGTACTATTACATAGCTTGATGTTGGTTGTTCGATTTTGGACATAAACGTAGTCTAATCCCCTCTTATCCCGTTTATCTCCTACCTACACCCATATAAGGTATCTGTATCAGTCACTGATGTACTGCAGTCGTTGAGGAATTTGTTTTGTGAACGGTTCACAGTTTGTATTTTTTTTGGCTTTTTCAGGAAGTAGTACATCAGGAAACGCAATGTCATCTAAACGTTACAAGCGCTGAAACTTTATGGGTTGGTTGCTGGTCATATATCGTTTAATCCAAATTAGCCTTGATCTTGCACATACCAACGGTAAGACAGCCGTTTGCACACAATAACTGCACAACTGTTAAGGAAGGTTTGGACCTCACTGATGCATCCAACAGACATCTAGTGTGGCCATGTTTGCAGCCCAGCGGGTTCAGCTGCTTTCGCGTACGCACGTACCTGTTCGTATCCGGTCATACACGCTCGTAGTCGGCCGCTGTTTAATAAGCTTTATGTCCCGGAATATGAGCCAGAAGTCCCATTCATCACCACGATGTCGAGCATAACGTTAACTTTTCTTTTAGCATTCGTGACAATTCGGCTGTGCTGTTTAGAACTGAACTTTCTCTAAACGAGATTACTCATAGAAAATACTTTTTAGTCATTATTCTTCCGTACGTGTTCGACCGAATGCTATTAAACTTCCAGGAATTCTCCGATTGGTTGACTTTTATTTCCGTTCCTTACAGGCACTCATATTATGGAAGGGTCTGGGAAGATGATTGTGACTGCGGTCGGCCCACATTCACAAGTCGGTATCATCTTTGGCCTGCTCAGTTCTCAAGGTGACGAAGGCCAAGGCGCTGCGTCTGGCAAGGCCGGAAAGAAAAGTGAGCCTCATAGGTGATTTTTAAGGCTTGTATCTCATTTTTGATGTACCTGACCGTTTGGGTCTGTTTGTATAATTTAGTTAGCATCTGGTAAACTGGTAGTTGTGAGGGTTGCTGGATGAGATCAGCGCTGTTGCGAACAACCTTAGGAATCAAGTATGGACTCAAGTAGATTTGAGATTTTGCCACCTTGTCTTCACGAAAGTTCACAAGTATCCGGTGTTTTTCAGGCCACAGTAAAAGTGACACAATGACGTTCGCTTGTTTGTGAAGGCCACACAAAGTGTCCAAAGTTGAGCTCGCTTTTACTACCGTGACAGAGTAGTTTATGTGATCCGTTTGCTCATAGCCGGTGAGACCGACAGGTTCGACATGTGGTATGTGGTCCTATAAACTTGCCTTGTTTGTTGGAAGGCTTCTTGCACAATAGCACTACAGACTGTTTCTTGAACGACTCGTTCTAAAATTCACAGATAAAACAACAAAAATCAGATATTGGGTATTAATAATTGGTTGCCTTTAACGTCCAATCAAACGTGTTCAGCACATCTTGTATGCGTGAGACAATTCATGCTCAGCATGGTCAGAACGCATGTGCGTTTCGGTGCATTTTGCATTGGTACAGTGACGGTAGTAGTGCGTGGTCAATGTTAGCAAGTGATTGACACCTGATGTGCAGGAAAGAATCGATCTTGGATTGAAAGAAGGACTAACTGTTGACCGGAATGCCGTACCCCCGTGAATGACATACTTCGCAAGATAAAATGGCTTCAAACGTCAACGTAAAATTTTTCGAAGTATACCACCAACGGAGAAGGCTGATAATTTCCATAGACAACCCGGTGGGAACCTTCTGCTTTTTATCATACTCCGAGTGAAGTTAATTTTTTGGTTGCATTTATGCAATATGAAAGCTCTGTCCAGGCTCCCAGTACATGTACCTCCTTTGGGAAAACGGCTTTGGGTGCAATAATGGATTGGACAATGGTGTATGAGGGACAAGCGGTCAGATGTTTGGGATGTGGTTCACACAGAAACATACATTCGTCTGAGTGCATCAAACGATCTAGAAATCTAACCGTGTATGATACGGGTTACTCTTCACTTGCATGATAAGCCAACCATATCAGCCTGATTAGACGCTCAGTATAATCTCAGTGGGCGATCATATGTATCCATTTTTCCGGTTTTGGATGTGAATCCAAGGGGCTGGGTGGGTTGGTCCTATGGGTAAACGAAGGACTATTCAATCTGACAAGACTCGATAATGCTGTATTTTCATTGCTATTGGCAACTGGTAAATACTGGTGATTACACAGTATGTACGCAGCATATACTTCTATAAGAGAAAACTTCGGTACTATTACATGTGAATAGTCTCTAGGTGAATTGACCTGATTTCATTTGCGTGTTGAAATGATGTCCACCCAATCACGAATTGAATCTCCGTTCAATCCTGGAACATTCCTTCTAGCTTAGTTTAAGTGATCTGACAGTGTCCAATGTGTATATCACACTATAGTCTACGTCGTTTGATGCGTAGCCTGTTCACCTATTTCATTTTGCTCTACCTACAAAAGAGGTCGTTCCTAGTTTACTCTTTTTTAGGTGCATGTTATAGAACTTGGGAGCGCCTAATTTTCTTGTCATCCAGTTGGTCATCCATCCTGTTGGCATAACTTTGCGGGGGAAAGGTTCAGTCTGGCATCGATTAGTTTGACCAACTTCAATTTTTCCAATTTCGCATGGCTTATCGGTGTGTATAGTCATTTCATGCAACCAAACGGAAGGTTGTCCTGTCACAAGAAATTGAATTCATTTCTGCTCCCAGTTGACTGAGGTCGTTCGTCCTGTTGCCTTAGGAAACTCACTACGCGTCTGTCAGCCTGGCTTTTTTATCTTAGTATCCTCCCTTTTACGTTTGGAAACGGGGGTGTTACTTATGACAGTTGTAGTCTGTCCATGATTTCCGGCCTAAACCAAGTGTAGAGTTTTCACTGTCGACGTCTGTCGCTCCCGGTTCGCATACGTTAACTCACTTAGCCTGTTTCAGACAGAATCCGGCGACTGTCCGCGTAACTCAGTCGTTTGATTCAATCGTCACTTTTACAAGCATTAATTGTGCTAGTTTGCAATCAACTGGATTCAACTGTTGAGACGCGATGAAGCTCGAGAGGTTACTAAACTGTTTGGGCGTGTGAATAGTCATTGGCCTAATGAAAAACTAGGTCATCGCTGTTCTTGAGGTCGCAAGGTCACGGTAACACTTGTATGACGATGTGTGCGCACATGAAAATTAGTCTGTTTGTGAACAGAACGAAGTTGCGTCATCTATTGGATGAAGATAGTGCGTGCGCGACGAGTGACGACACCAGTGGCTGGCGGCACCCCCGGACTGGCTTCCACTGGCCAGCCTGTTGCGTACAATAAGGAGCAAGCACATGCGATTTCTTGAATGCAGGAAAATGTTTACATTCACTTACTGGTGGTCGCCAGTGTGTCACCGAGTGAGAAGTAGAACGAGCAGTTCCACTTCCTTACCTTGCGTTTGGTGTATGTACCGTGTGAGTTCCTCACTGATCACACATTTCCAACCTTGCATCTTAAGTGTACCATCTGGTTACCGGTTCCAGGATTTACCTCAGCCTAATAACTGCTACAATTTCCTTCGGTTTTTTTCCTGCCCATGGCACCAAAATCGCTCGATGTCGTTCTCTGCTTTCTCCCAGTTATGCACTTTCTGATGGTAGTTCTTCTGAGGCCGTGTTCTAGTAAATCGGCATTTTTAGGTTTTAGACCTATTTTTCATTCTGCGTTTTCTCGTCGCTCACGGTAGGTCCACCATTTCGAATCCACACTTCAGTAGACTCGGATATCTACCTCGAACATGAACACGTTTCCGTTATAAAATACCCCGACCAAATTGAGTACGAATGAAATCGAGCAATTTGGGCGCCTTGTTTAGCAAAATTTCAACAAATGGATTGAAAAGAACAATGTTGCAAACCGCTCTTTTCAGTCACTTCGTCCTGGTTGCAGCTCATCGGGTCCAGTCGATGTTTCGTATAATCAAATTGTCATTTCCAAGTGGAACTGTGTTTGTTTGTGTGTGTGTGTGTGTGTGTGTGTGTGTGTGTGTGTGCGCGCGCGCGCACGCTTACGCATCAATTTAAACGTGTCCATGTCCCCTACTTTCTGCTTGTGCTTTGACGACCCACGTTTCCCCTCCTTTACACGTTTAGACTTCTGTAAATTTTCATCTAAGCAGAAGTGTTAGATATATTTTGTTGAATAAATTAACCGGCGTAGTATGCACATGGTGTTTCGAATTTCGCCACTTTCATCAGCGACCTTCATTACCCTTTGTGGCTTGTTTGTCGTTTTCTGGGCGATTTTAGTTTTGCCAACTAGAGCAGCCCATCAAGTTCATTGGTTTCTCGTCCCAAGCTCGTGTGCACGTTTGGCAAACTGGGGTTCAAATATCGCACACTTGCAAGCCACAGGAAGCTCCCGTGTTCCAGCGATCTGTTTATGAAGGCATCTACTAATATGGCTCGATTGTTGCTCACATGCTAGATAATCTGAGCGTTCGCCCGATGGCCAAAAATTGATACGTTTATAAGAATTGGCTTTTTTTCGTTCTCAGCAGCCTGTCATCTATGCTAGAAGTCTTTCCCCGGAAGCCATTTTCAAGAAGACGCTCGCAACTACTAAACCTCTGATGGCTTTGGATTTGCCTTTTCGGACCCATTCCATACAACTACGTCACTTTGATAACTCGAATTCCTGATGATTCACCCATCCACACTTTACTAGCCTATCAATAGACTACCTGTATCACGTGTTAGTGACGGTCGCGTGCACACGAATTACTCACTTCCTCCTTCGAGGGGTGTCCACTTTAGTACATCCGAACCGTACACAGAACGGATATGCGAAAACATATTGTGCGTTGTGCTGATGCTCATTATTAAGTAAATCCTTGGTTTTAACTCGTTGTGGCTTAACCAAAGGTATACATAATGGTGTCCACTTTAGTTTCTAAAACACTCCGCCGATGAAGTCGTGAAACTGGAAAGAAATGAATCAGGAGAGTGTGATCAGATTGTGATGACAACGTTGGTTTGGCCCTAGAGAAGGTACATTATTCATGACTCTTAATGTTCCCTTATTCCGTACCCAACCTAGCGATAACAACCTACTCTTCGAATCATCCGCTGGCTCAACACAAAATCAAACCCATTGTTTCTACAAGACAGTCAATTTTTCCGACCTACCTTGGTGGGTACACTCAATTTCGAGGCGGTTGGGCGTCACTGACCCTTTTTTGCTTTCGATTCATCTGGAAGACACTGTCTTCATTGACAGTACTACATTGTTGGTTTTTACGGATACTTAACTTCCATACGGTTAATGTAGCCTCGATTTAGAATCAAACAACCTTGTGGTACTGTGGTTCGGACCGTGGCTTGCCTCAGCAATGACGCGAAAAGTAAAGTTTATTAAAATAGTCAAAAATTAGTAAGAGAATTTTAAGTCAATCATAGACAGCCAGTTTAAACAAATGGGTTGTTTGTTTTCTTGGGATGGAGAAGGTCGTCAAGGGAAACACTAACAGTCGGCTCAAGTTTTAGCGGTAATACCTGCTGTCACTTAACCGTATTTGTTTCAGTGTACTTTACCATCATCTCTAAATAATTGATGGCAGTCGGATCGACCGACATGCGTGGTTATGATTCTCACGTACGAGATGAGTGCATCTGCCTGTTGTTCACGGTGGTTTAATTTTCGCATTTCGGTTTCGTTTGCCTGTCAGCAAAAAAAGGAAAGAAAGGTCCTGAAACGAATGCGGATCAACAGAAGAAAGGTCACGGCCCGATCGATGGTTCTGTACCGGAACTCGACCCTAAAGTTGCTGTTCAACCCGAGAAGCCCAAAAAAACGAAAAAAGCACGTCGGAAGGAACAGTCAGTTTTGCAGACGAAATTAACGAAACTGGCTATTCAAATTGGTTATGCTGGTACGTTTTGTTACACACACATCTTTTCATACTCACTATTAATCTGAAACCTGTCAATTGTTAAACCCTGATGTATGTCCAGTTCGTTTGGTTCTTCAGTAGTTTTTGCAGCTGACTTTTCAGTTCTTGTAGCTCATTCGGTTTGTCTACTGAAATATCCTCTAAGCCATTTGATGTTTGTTCATGTCCCACTGATAAGGCTCGTTTCGGTCCACCTCGTTTCCAGTTTTTTGTGACTGCCCTATCAAATCTGAAACAAACTTAGCGTGTTTACCCCGAACCACGCTTACAAATCGTTTCTATTTTTAAAACTAGCCTTTTACCTACGTAGAAACTTACTGGAAGGTAACCGTCACATTGAAATTATGGATAAGGTTTTTTTTAAAAAAGTAATACACAAAATTAATTTTCATTACTACCTAGTTTTATGCAACGTGCTTCGTGTTATCAATTGTTCTTTCTCACCCTCCTGATGACCGATTGCAAGTAAGACTGGATTATTGGCCGTTTTTTAATGCGGAATTTTGTTACGTTAGGTTGACTCAAGTTCTTGAGTCTGTTGTTAGGCCATACGCTGCTTTGAATCGGTGTATGAGGAAAGCCCGTTTCAGAGGACGAACAGAATTATGTGGAAAAAAAATCTCACTTGATTCTATCTTATTTTTCTCATTGTCCTTTGACCTATCTGTGTTGTTTCTTCTTTTGTTTCTGAAACATTAACATGGTCCACCCTGTGTTTCTCTGCATTTTCAGTTAACTGGACTTAAAAGCTATTTAGTTAGTCCCAATCGTACACACAATGCCTGCTTACTTGACCTTGATTTGTATTCTCCGACTCCTCGTATTAGTGTTTCTTGGGATTTCTAAGTTCGACTTACTTGTTAGCAATTTTCCCCGGAAAGACTGGTTTCTCTGAGTATTTACTTGACCTCATTTAAAACTCGTTGTCCCCATGATACTTCCTGAAGTTCTACTCACTTCAGCCGCCTGAATACAATCCGGATTTGCTTATCTGTGCTGCCCCACTTTCCGCCTGTTGCTTCTCATTCTGTGCCAAGGGACGTTTATCCTTTTTGTCGCAGGAGAAGGGCAGTTCATCATGCAGCCTGACATTTCTTTCTCTAACCCATAGTCATTCACTTCTCTCGACTGTTGCTCGATCACGTTTAGTTGTTGGAAACTCGAACCGTGTGCTCGATTGGATTATGTGAAAGATCTGCCGGATTTGTTTTGTTTAGTCTGTGCTGATTTTGTTTTTGTCGTGTTTACAATTGACTTAAATTTAACCTATGACATTGAAAGGAATTCGATTGCGTTTATTCTGTAAACGTCTAGGAATCGCGCTCTGCATTGTAGGAAACAGACTTAAGAGAGATTTAACGAGTCCGACTTAGTGGATCACTTCAACATTGACAGGAATGGGCTGTAGTATGTTACTCGTGATTACCTATTGGCGGCATTGTTTACTGTTGGGCAGCGGTGCCAATTAGTAAGTTATAGGTAAGAACTAACAGAAATCCACAGCTTCTCGCGGAATAAGAGACAGTGAACGGAAATCAGATGCGGCCCAACAGTTTGCTGGAAACTCTGGCCTCATATCTATCATGGTGGCCGATGTTGCGAAGCATCCAACGTGCATGTGAGTGCCTAAGGTTGTGGTTGACTTATCATTAACAGAAGTAGAATAGGTATACCGATTTGACCTACCTGAGCCTAGCGTACTCGCCGCCTCTTCGCCGACGGGGTACTATGAGTACGTTGGTGACCTACCAGCCCCAAACGGCCAGCGCATTC